>JAGSMT010000357.1:0-382872 GCA_029286875.1 Lamproptera curius
GAGGGGAGCGGCGTAGTTATGCCGCTGGCGAGCGTATCACGTCGCTTCACCTCCTGAACCGTTCACTCTCCCGACCACTGACGGCCATCTGCCCGTTGGCTGACAGAAGTGGTAACCGTTGTTTCAGTGCCCCTGCGAGAGCGGAGATTCTTGCGGAACACTTGGAAGAGCAGTTTGACCCTAATCCTTCCAATACTACTAGCGCTGTCGTTGTCGCGCACCACAGACAGGTCGAAAATAGCGTACAAGAGTTTCTGTCGTCAATATACCGTTCGCGCCGATGTGGAAATACCCCGAAGTTCTGGTTATCGCCCGAGCCACAACAGCAGCGTTCGTAGTGTACTATCGCCCCTTTTCATTCGAAAAGGGGTTGATAGTACAACACACTTCATGTGTCGTTAACAGCTCATCCCTCTAGTCCCGCACGCCCCTCCCTGTTTGCCACCTGGCACGGTTACATGCACAAAGGGATTAAGGCGTGAGTCTGCTATCGGGTAAACAAATACCCCTGCGCTCAAAACACCAGCAGCAGCACCAACTCACCGCCAGCAATGGAGAAAGGTGAGCCCCAACCACCATGACCTAGCAAGCGGACCGGGCAACTGCCAGTTGCAGACCGACCGCTTACGGTCCGAAACATTTTCGACCAAGACGCGCCACTATTGCCCTTGCCCACCCTAAGAGCCGGCCGTTACCGGAAGGAAGCCGCCACCACCGCTCAGACGCAGCCTAGGTCACAAATGGCCGCGGCAACATCATGCGATGTTGCGCCACCCCATCTCGTGCCCCAGTCCAGGCAAGCGAAGGCGAAGAGGCCCAGCACAACCACGGAACCGGAAGAGAAGAGGCCCAAGTACGACGTAGAGGATGAAGAGGTATACTACTCGTCGGACTCTTCAGCATCAACATCTTCTGAACCAGCCGTCCAGTCGCCGCCCATCGAGTGCCGCAGAGGCCGAGTTCATAGCCAGCTGCCAAGATCGCCCGCCACGTCCGTGTTTTCGACGCCCGACCACTCGCCGGTCCAGGTGTTCCACGATGACGTTAGCGAATACCTTGACCTCTCCGCCACCACTTACGCAACGTTGCCGCGCGAGCTGCCGGTGCATGGGACGTACTTCTCGCCGAGATCGCCGATAAAGACACAAGCACCGACACCAACCAAGCGCAACATTGTACACCAGCAACAACAACAGCCGCAGCCGGAGCCGATGTCGCCGACCCCGACACCACTACCAAGGGCCACAACACCACCCTCCTACGCCACAAAGGCGACAAACAAAGGTAAGGGGAAGGGAGAAACCTCGCCACTACAACCCCTACAACAGCAAACGCAGCTGCAATTAATCAGCAGCAGCAAGAAGACTAAGACACCGCTACGACATCTGGAACAAAAACAACTGCCACCACATATCCACTTATAGTGGTGGAGAATCTGTCGGATTGGACCGCTCACTTTGCCAAACTTAAGGAGGCTATTGGCCAGGCACCCAATACCCAATGCCAGACCGTATGGCCGAGGTGTGCGGTTCATTCCGAGTGAAAAGGAGTACGGAATTGTAGAGAGGTACCTCACCGAAGCATCTTCAAACAACCAAGAGATCCACTGGTACGCTTACTCCCCGTTTCAGCTACCAACGAAGGTGGGGATAAGAGGGCTGCCGTCCATAACACCACCGACGGAGCTCACGCAAGCACTGAGGGAAAAGAGGTTCCCAGTGCAGTTCACGAAATTGATCCTACCCATCCGAAACAGACCCCACTGCATCTTTTTCGTCCAGCTGGACAGGATGGACCAGACCAGCTTAGCAGCCCTGTACCAGCTAAACCGCGCAGACCAAGACTCGGAAGCGGCGGAGTCGTCTGCTGCTGAGTCCAGCAGCAGGCGACCACGTCGCCGAGCACGTAAAGCCAGTAGACCGGTAGTTGTAAAGGGCGACCGCGGATCAAGGCAGCCTTTCGACGGTACTGCTGAATCGTTTGCCGCTTTGATTGGCCGATTCGTCAGTACCGTTGCTGGCATCATTCGCGACGTCCTCACTACAATGGCGACAGGGCAGGAGCCAGTTGCGGTGATCTGGGGCGCCATGCCCACCTTATAAGCGTCTTCCAATGGCTGACTCACTTGGGGTAATGTACTGGAACCCGGGACGTGTTGGCACGAGAGCGGCAGAGCTGCGCATCCTCGCCCAGGAGCATGACATCCATGTCATCTTACTGGGGGAGAAGAAATTACGACCGGGTTCAGTCTTCAAGGTTCCCAACTTCGTGTATCGGCGCGACGAGATATCGCCACTAGGCGTGCCCTACCGTGGTACGGCCGTCTTATTTCGGTGAGATCTAGTACACGGTAAAATTGCCAAAGTACATATACACATATAACGGACATAGCAGCTAAATCCTATGCAACACTGTCGGGAGCAGGGACGCCTAAACCAACCAGTATCTGCACCGAGGACTCCACCACCATCCAACTACACCACCACCGAAGCTAAAGGAAAGGGAAAGGTGAGCATCATCTCTAATGTCGTCATTAAACCGGCTGACGACGTCAACATTGACAACAGCCAGGCCGGACGTCAAACGCCGACAAATTAGAAACAAAACGCAGACATGCCCCTGATCACAGCCGAGAACCTACCTAAATGTACCATCCATTTCGCTGAGCTAAAGCGATAATTAGGTGCAGCTCCGAATGCCTCGACCATACGGTAAGGGGTTCGATTCTTCGGATGAGAATAAAACATCCACTGGTTGCTTGCACCGATGGCACAGATGCCAGCAAAAGTGGCCATTCGGGGACTACCGGCCGAGACAAACACGGACGAAATTGTGTCGGCAATAACAGAGTTGAATTTCCCGATAAAATACGTTAAGTTAATACCACCAATCAGAAGCAGACGCCAGCGTATTCTACGCCCAGCTCGAGCATATGGAGGGAGATGAGCTGAATAGGCTATATGCGGTCGAAGATCTACTTCACATGCCGGGCGTATTAATCGAAGCTTGGAGAAGCAGACCCGGTCCAGCGCAATGTTACAGATGCCAACAGTTTGGGCATGCATCTGTGACGTGCTACAAGCCCATAGTCGTACGACGCGCTGGCCACCACCCGGCATCTCAGTGTGATAGAGGTAAGACGGCCACTCCGAAGTGCGCAAATTGTGGCCGTGCGCACACCTCAAATGACAAGAGATGCCCGACCTATGTACGAGAGGCCCGCAAGAAGGGGAATCCAACTCAATTCCATATCCCCCAAGCAACAACCAAAAGTTTTCAAGACAAGGGATGGACGGAGTGCAATAGTGTCCAAAAAGACAAACAGATATGCCACCACTACCGGCAGTGACAGCGAGAACACACAACCCGCACAAGAGCCGACCACTCCACATTCACCGCAACAACATACTTCGCAAAACGAAGGGGACAATCCAAAGACGAACATCGCGACAAAAAGGAAGCGCAAAAAAAATAAGAAAACAAGTACCGCACACGAGTTCAAAACAAACAACCTGTGAAGAACACAACTTTAATGCCGCCCGCTGACGATGCAACCTCTGCGTTGCAAAAGAGAAACCGTGTGGATCCTTTTTTTGTTTTGGTTTTTCTACCAATCCCGCTCCTCCGTTCTAGTTTTTCTACCAATCCCGTAACGAGGCTGAAGTGGTGATACCGACTTCCGCATATCGTAAACATAAAGTCAAATTCACCCGACGACGATGGCCACGCCGCGCATCGCGCAAGGTGGGTGGCGGACACAGCTCAGGGCAAGGTGGGTGTGTACACAACGTTCGCAGAACAAATCGAACGTTTTGTCTGGACCGTTGCCTCATTATTTTCCGATGTACTCGCTTTTCCAATCTGAAGGACTTTATTGAACAAGCACCGAATGCCCGCCCACACGACAGAAGCATTTGCTTCATACAAAGAAATGACAAGGAATACAGGGCAATACAATGCTACCTAACCGAAGCATCCGAAATCAACAAGGACATCCACTGGAACGCATATATCCCCATACAACAAACGTTGGAGAGGTGGTAACGAAGCTAAACGTTGCTATTATTTTAATAACCATTGTTGACAACTTAAAATGTGAAACAATAATAAACATTTTTTGGTTATGTGGCATGAACCTTTTGATGACAATTTAATAGATTACTCCAAATATTTTTGTAAAAGTAGAAGTGTTGAAAGAGACAAATAAACAAACAGCATACAAAGATGAAAAAGAGTTTTAAAAGATTGTAGCATCTGAAGGTTTTGCTCGGCATAATTCTTCTTGTACATTATTAAAATTTTGAAAACAAAAAATGTTTACTTGTATCAAAGAAGTAAAAAATATCAATAAAAGACAAGAAAACATTTACAAAAAGCCTGAAATGAAAAGGCTAAACAGGGAAATATTAAGACAGAAAAAAAACACTGGTAAGCTGATTATTTTATCACATAGTGCTGGTCACTTGTAACATGTACTGGCATTTGGCTGATAAAAATAGTACTATTGAATAGTATGAAGTTAATGTAGAAAGTATTGTCATTGTCTTTTTATTCCTCAAAAACGTCAATGACAATAAACTTTCTGGTTTTATATGCCTGAACTGTTTTTATTTAATGATGACTCTGATGCCGCTTGTGAATCTTTTGAAGATAAAAATGATAATGAAGACATGTTTTAGTTATTAATAATATAAATACAATACTATTTTTCCAACAATTTAAATTTATGTTTTATTATCAGTCTACATGTAGCTTCATAACTTACAATATGGCCTGAATACGTTGATTTTATGATTCATATTTTTATTCTCTATGAAACCTTGTGTTGTAATTACATCAAAAAAGAAACATATACTGTGAGTTTCATTTATTATAAAGTTATAAATTAATTTCATTTATTTTTTTACATCAAATGGCCAATTACTATAGCGTATAATTTGTATATAAATTTTAGCAGCATAATATCCAACATAAATCGCATGAAATGTGGAGCTTCAAGTTATGTTATGTACAAAAATTCAATATGTAAATTGTCACAGGAATAACTTTTTCTTGACATCTAGGAACTGTTTAGAAATGCAACAACCAATCCTTATACATACATATCAATTATTTTAAAGAGCCTCCATCAATTAAAATTAAACAAAGGCTAAGCAGGATTTAAATAAAAAATTCTCTAATAAAATAAAAAGAATTACCTTATAATTTGATGTTTTGACTGAAGAGTACATAAATAAATTAACTCTTATTTAGCTTTATTTCTTTAATGCCTAAATCTTTAGACAAAATTGAGTTTTTATAACTACACTAATAAAAATTTTAAATTAATTGACAAAATCTTTACAATTATTTACTTTAAATATAAAGCAAAACCGACAATAAACATTTTTTTATAGATACCTACAATTACTACACATTTTTAATAATGATTTCCTAAAATGGTGTTTATTACCATTATCAAAATTATCTTCATAATTCATTCATAAAATACACTTAATAATAAACTCACCTGAAGATATGAGATTCTGAAATAAACTGCAACAGATAAATCAAACGAAGTATATACTTAATAAAGACTTTTATATAATCACAACATAATATTTAAATTTTTAGCAATACTTTATATTTACTTAATAATTTTTAACACCTGAAATATATAACTATAATTTTACACAACAATAATGAAATATAAGTTATTTATTATTATGTATGTTTGTTATATATGCTATGTAGTTATGTTACAGACAACTACTTAAGCACAATACTACAGAAAAATAGTTTATTCTATCACTATTCCCTATTAACTAATAATAATTAATCTACAGTAATGGGGTTGATGTCTCACGCAGACCATGGGTAGATTGGAGAAGCAGAAAAGTAGCTAACATGACATGTCACAACTATTATTAAATTTGATATTTTGTATTTATTACTTGGCTACAAATAAAAATAAATAATACAGCCTAATTAAACTCACAACTTTAGTTATAGGCAAAAACGGATGAGCAGTAATTAAAGCAAAAAAAATAATACTAGGTCAAGTGATTATTTTCGTTTACATACCTTGATTTCAAGTTTTACATCTGATAACAGAGCAGACACGTGCTAGATTTTTCTCTCCACGCCCAAGTATCGCGTCACCCTATGAACATGAAGATAAGGGCTCAATTCCTTTATTCTTATTAATTAATCGAAAAATATCATATAAAAATCCATCGAAAAACATTTTAAAACAAAAAAAACACCACATTTAAAAGTTACCAAGGAGTTGTACACCTATATTGACAATTAAAATTACGTTGGTAGTTCATAAATAATAAAAAAAATGTATATTCTATTCTAATGGGACTTAGTAAAATTATTATTAACATTTGTTAAAGCTCATAAAAATAATTAAAATATATTTGTCTGATATAGAACAACAACTTTCATAATCATGTTATAATAAATTTATTTCTATACAAGAAATCAAGTTCAGTTTCTAAATATTCAATCTATAAAAACATTAGCTTACCAAAACAGTGTTAAATAACATTATCCTCTAAAATAAATAAAATGATTGATAAATCATGGATCGGAAGTAAGTTTCATAATATGCAAGGTTCTCTATTCTCTAATTTAATTATAACGACCACCCTCAATTCTAAGATATTTTCCTACTTTGAGATAGGGATGTGTATTTAACGAAAAAATAAAAACACCGATGTTTTTTATTATTATTTAAGTTAATAAAAACATGCATTAATGAGCTCTGTGTAGTATGCATATGTATGGGCAGCTTTAGCTAAATGTTGGATAGTCATTAGCAACGCGATTTCAAATATTTTTCATTAAACCAAAGCCAAATATTTATATATATATTTACCTTACATAATATATATACCTTAATATACATATATAATAGTAAGTATGTCTAAAGATTTCATTCATCTGGTGATATTTCGCTAAGTAGGTGCTCTTTTACTTTTCGTTTAAAGGTCCCAATACTCTCTGCATCTTGATTTCGAGAAGCAAGATGACAGTAATTAAAAACTACTAAAATACTTTTTTTATTGAATAAAACTTGAAGCTTGGAATATAAAATACGCATTGTTTTTTTTTATTATAAGTGTGATTAATATTTATTATTATAAAATAAAACTACAAAATAAGGCAATCCGCCATGCCATGCCATCTTGAACACCAATCAGAGCGCATGACGTAACGCTTTCGTAAACGCATGCGCAATACGCACGAAAATCTTTTTTTTATTATTTTTGTTTGAATACCGAGTACTATTTGAGTGTCAATATTATTAATTCGAATATAAAATAACACGAATCATGGATCAAGGATTTACTAAGGCAAACAGCGCTAATTTGCTTAGAATCGACATTATAATGCTGGGAGAGTTTTTGTTGAGATGAAACCTAACCTCGAAATGGATAGTTAAAATATAAACTATCACAAAATATTATTACCAAATACTATATACTAGAATCTACAAAAGTATATAAAAACTTACGTCAAAGTGATCTCCACAAAAATAAAGGTGAGTACTGGGCAATATTCCTTTTGAATCTCGCCTTACAAGTTTAAGCTACTTGTTTCGTATTGCTTTATTTTGAGGAACGAACACAAATAGCTTATTAGGAGTTTTTATGGATTTATCCTCACACTGGGAAACCCCACACCACCCATACACTTTCGAATTCATATTTAATAACACAAAATAACTAAATTCTTGCACAAGCGCAGCGCGTTTACGTTTTGATTACTCAAACGTGACGTCACAAGCGACGACATGACACTAAAAAGCGTTTTAGGAGGAAATTTTAATTATTATTTTAAAATTGCATTTTTTCCTACTAAACTTATAATTTCTGCAGTAATATCTCATTCATTGTAAATAGCATATATTTCTGGACATTATAGGTCCATTTTTCAATTCTTGTCATCATGCCTATTGGGTGATTGGCCAAATTGTCCTCACCAATGGCTAATACCACTAGGCTACGAGGGCGAAAAATGGTTGCTTAATCACATAAGTCTTGAATATTTTTGATTTCTTTAAAAACCATTTCATAAATATAATAGACGAGTTTATAAGTTACCATAAATATATCGATGTTAAAACTTCTAACATCGGGCATCCCTACCGATAGGTTAAAATGTTGCAATGATAAAAATTTATTAAACATTTACTGATGTTGCCATTAAAAATACAAGAATTGGTAAAAGAAAAAGTAGTAGAATATGAAAGATCTTTATACATAATTGAAATTTATTTTTTATTTAAGAATAAAATGTCAACTAAAACAACTTATCTTAGCAGATTTCAACAGCACACAGCTTTCGTGTCGTTTATCAGTAAAAAAAATAAAAATTTGCATTGAAACTTAAGGATTTTTTTCTAATATATACTTTTTTTTAATTTAAAACGAACATTTAATTCCCATTTAGCATTCACAAATATTTAAAAAGAATTATTATACTTTCTAAACCAAATTATACTTTCTGTTCTTTTTATATAATAATAAGTACTTTGCTAGTATTACATGTGTCATGTATATTTAAAATCACACGAAAGTCTGATTTTTAATTTTAAGATTCGTTTGAATCGATTTTTCTGTAAGTAACATTAAGAGTAGCACAATAAGGCGTAGAAATATTATTAAAATACCTGTCTTTCAAATAATCGGTAATAGTACTCGGCTACTGTACTTATAATAAAAGTAAAGATTTACATTTACAAATTAGCGTATAAGATCGATTTTGACTGTTTTTATATAACATCAAGTAGGAACAAGCAGCAGATTTACTAGAAGTTTCATCGGAGTACCCAACTTATAACTTGCCTATGCAATAGCCATTACAAAACGTTACAACTCATCTACTCAAATACGTAAAATTTTTAGTTAAATCGTTTTATTTCTAATATTATAGTGCTTGCGTACTACATATTTGCAACATTAAGAGGCTGATTTTAAAGCTGGGGCTTGAAATAAAAAAAAAATATGTATTCATTGCGGTTCAAGAAAATGTTTTATACGAAGATAAAATTCCAATCGTGTGAATAACTATCTATCTATGGCTATGTGATGGATTATAGAAATTTTTAACGATTTTTTTACTGTTCACGCAAAATAACTACATAATATAATTTATATTACTTTATCGTGAGGGGGCGGGGTATTAAGGGGCAACATTACTTGTTATTTCCGTTTTGAAAGTGTCGATTTGAATCAACGTACGGAAAATAATACGTTACAAAACTGAGCTGCCGGATAGTCGATTGCGGTTCACAATATCGTCCATTTTGAGCTTAGCTCCTGTCGGGTGTAGCACTGTTTGAGACTAATCTATTTTAACGCGCAACTTAATCATGAAACCTGCATTTGTGCTAACTGACCTCTCTATTCTGGTGAGTGAATTTTTATATTATTTACGCCGAATTAATGTCTTAAACCTTATTTATTTAGTGTTCTTAATGACATAGCAGTTCAATAGATACTTATAAGTTCTAAAGTCAAAATAGTTGTGATTTTCATACGAAATATTTACTTACAATCTTTCGACCAACTAGGTACATTGTTATTATATAATTCTAATTATTTTATTATTAATTAGCCTACCAATTTGCATGAACTGCCCCTTGAGTGTGTGATTTATTTGAAAAATAGAGTAATAACATATTTTGTTTATGTTAGGGTATTTTTTACGTTACCGCCTAGTTGTTTTTTTATGGTTAATAACAAATATGCGACATGAGTACAGCTCAATGTGTCGTTTGAGACTTGAATTTTCAGAGAAACATCAATTTACTGTGTCCAAAATGCTTAAAAACACAAACTTACCATAAGTTTTTCAGTCATAGCCTTTGACATCCTACATATTTTATTGTTCATTTGTTACTGGCAGGTTGTAAATGCAGCATCTATAAACCTTGCAGAGTGGCCTGAACATTGCAAAAGGTATACATATCCTACTAGTTATTCTGTAGTTATAAATATATACACATTCATTTAATAACTATTCTGAACATAAAAGGGGTTAATAATATCAGGAATAAACTTTTTAATATTTCCTACATAATTTTTTTCATATTATTTATTTAATAACATATATTTTCATCGCATAGTCAATTAGTTATATGGGACATAGTTTTATCTTAATGTTGTATCATTGTATATAAACAATAATAATTAATAAAAAAAATAATCCTTTTAGATTGATTTTTTTAAATTATTTCTAATGCCATTAGTTTTAAATATATTTAGTTATGAAAGTTAAATTTACTTTTGTATTTAGTTAGTTATATTTAACATGGGCTTAGTCTATGTTACATTTATTGAGGTCTTTGAATGAATAAATTAAAATTTTGTTGTTTTAAAAAGTCTAATTATTAAATAAATAACTATCTTTGGTTTTTGTGTGTTTATTATGCCTTTGCTTAAGAACTAAAAAAAAAAACTTTTGCTTAAAGCAGGTTCCAGTTTAATCTTTGTTAAGATTAACCATTTTGGTTTAACATGTTTCATTTTTTATTACATTACAGTAAAATATTATTGAGTATTTTTATAAAATTATAGATTTAAAATTCTGTTTATATTGTCTGCTTGTTCAGCATAGGTTATTACTATAAATTTGTTTGATTTTAAATTACTATAAATATTGTTATCCGAGTAATATTTGATCACACAGGTTTTTTTGGTTGAAAGGTATAGTTGTGGTTTTTTAACTTTTAATTGCATAGCTCTTTGGTGAACCTTATTTATTCTGTTAGCTGTTTTTTTTTAATGGTTGCTACTTTAGATTTGCTCATTATTTTTTCAATGCAATTATGCAACTAAAGACTGCGATTTAAAAGATAATAGGTAGATATATATTATTTACGCTAGATATTTTTCTATTATTCATACAATGAAACCATATATGTATGTCATATAAATTATGAGGATAGAGTTACAAAATTGTAGGTAGTTGTTTCCTAGTTTCTGAGTACTGAAATATTATTATTTACAGATACTTCTAGCATTTGTGTGGGTTAATTGGCTTTTATGCACGTGTATAAAGAATTCCCGATTGATGTTTATTTCGATCCGTATTGTTAAACCATATTTCGCATTGTCAACTGAAAACAACGCCATCTAGTGAAATAAGATTACACTTGTTCAACGGATTCTACTTTAGTTCAGTAAAAGTTTCGAATCATTGTTTTTTTGAGAGATAATATATATATTAGTAAATAAACAACTAAAGTAGGTCTGTAAGTTATCTTATATAGTCTGGTCAATTTAGACCAAAAAATGAAAGTGAAGTTACATAAAGTCCCATCAAGCTGAATTTTTGTGAAGTTGTTCAAAACATAATTATAAACAATGTCTGGAAGTTCCCCATCATTCCCCTGTAAGGAAAAAATTTAATTCAAGGTAAAAAGTCAAAAAAATGAGTTTTTCGCGATTTTCAGCAAAACGGTAAGTTTTATCATATAAGTGCCTCAGACAAAAATTGTAGATCATAAAATTATCTATAAAAAATGTATCAATACTTTTGTTTCTGAGATATAACGATTCTAAAAGTTATAAAAATTGTTATCTAATAACAACTTTTATAACTGTTAGAATCGTTCGTTGGACTAATAGGAAAACATACTAAATTAAGTATCGCAGATTTTTTCACGTTTTGACGGCGTTTGATTCTTTAATAATAGAGGACAGTGGTAATTATTTTGTAAATTTAATTGTAATATTGTAAACTTAACTTAAACATGACTGTTCATTTGAATTTAATTTTATAGCAATTATCCACATATTTGCAGTGATCGTATTTAAAAAGGTCGAAATCAACGACACGTAGCTCGGTCATATGAATGTCATCCTCGTCTTCATCCTATGACACTTAATTAAATTTAACATTATTCCTGCTAATTGTATAGCTTTGACTAATTTTCTCCCGAATATTCCGATTCATTCCAGTCTTCCGGGTCTGGTCTAAAGATCCCGGGCCCTTAAACTGAAATGAATTAAAAAAATGTTATTGACGTTATCACCTGTTTAATTGCAGATGACTCTGGAGACCAGACTTTCTCTTCTTCTTCTTTGCACAATGAAGAGTTGAACTTCAAAGGGCGTATTATTTTGACCTTCTGCCGCCCCTGTTGAAGTCTAAAAATGGAGAGAAAACAATTCGATTGTTTTTAACATAAACCAACGATCTAAAGAATCTGCGATGTTAAGAGGTAACATATTATTATAATCTTCATTTTAATTACTTTATAATTGAACAGCATACTCAATGTCCTTTTTATCGCGTAGCTTGTGACTTTTCTGAATGATTAATATTGCTTAGACCCTTCATAGCTGTTATAAGATAAGTTCTGGTATAATAGTTATGAAAAATTATTAAGTCAGAGCAAAAATAAATACGTGATTTATGTGACGCGCTTTCTGTTTTAACTCACATCATAAGTCTTATTTTAATGATAACAATTATCTTATTTCACATTTACGTCTTACTTTCTTATGCTCCAACAAACTATCAAACAACGATAGCACCAAGTTGTTTCCCCGGATTTGAACCTGCGACTATCGGTTTGTAAAGCTAGGACAGTACGTCAAAACCATGAACCTTAACAGTCTACATATGAGTATGTAAAACTTGCCTTATTTTATTTTTTATCTATTTAAAATATGTTTCATCTCCTTTCAAGCCATAAATAGTATTTTTTAGAAGCCAACATTAACAAAAAGGAAGTCTTAGGTATGATCTATCTATTTACATTGCTATTGACCTAATTATTAATTTTGATTAGTTAGCAACTATGAAACTAATTTTCCAGTGACGCTAAAATAAGGCATCTTTGACATTTGCAATAAATTATTTCATATTGCTATTTCAATGATTAATAATTTAAAGAGCGTTTATTATTTCAGATGATGCGGCTTCGACGGACTCCGATTAAGCGGATTGCTGTGTTCACTGACAAGTGAACATCGAGCAAGATAAACCGGCGAATGAGCCTTTTAAGGTTTCTGAGAATATTCCAGCCTCCAGACTCCATGCTTTAAATCGTAAACAATGCTTTATATTATAATCAATGTATGTATAGTAAAGCCTAATAAGACTAACAATATATGACTGTTACTCTTCACATTGGGATGGCTAACTTTAGGTATCTTTTTGCTTTTTTTTTAAAGACCATCGACGTGATTTCCAGTTTATTGTGCGACATATTTTTAGTAGTTTTATGATATTTTTCATTCATTGTTAATAGAAAAAATTTAAGCGAAATCATGTATTCACGATATTGATTATAGGTACACATGTAATGTTTTGCTGTTCCTTGACTTGTTACCTTCTGTTGCTTACGCCAATAATCTCGACTGACAAATATAGTTTAATTTCATTGTGTTGAATTACTTAGTAATTATTTTAACTTTACAACAGACGTTTCCAAAGCCTTCCCTCGTCCTTTTTCACGGGACCGGCTAATGACTTGCGATAAAAGCTAAAACGTTTATTTATCATGTTACAGTGATATTAAAATCTATTTTTTTGGCAATTAAGTAGTTGCACTTTTACTGCTATCTGGCTTACTTCCACTCAAAGACAGATCCACCGTTAAGTAGGTGGTAGGTCGTCACATCGCTACTACACCTATTCTCATTTGAGGGAGGAATCATGCAATTTAATATTTTACTAATAAATTATGATATACTATTTAGTGCCTATCGCCAAAAGTGCCTGAAGGCCCGGTTGCCTAAACTCGATTAATTTTTTTGCTTTGTAGCTTAGCTTTGTTATAAAACGCAGCACGTTAAGGGAGAGGCGTCATTTGCAGATTTGCCTTTGATTGGGTCATCAGATCCGCGTTGTTGACGTGAACGGTCGCGGTCTACTTATGTCGTAAATTTGACTCCGTCATGGTGACTAGTCAATTTAGTCTTTGTTTCCGCACCTACTGTTTGTGACTGACATCAAGGGTCCTCCTCGAGAGTAGGGGAACCTGCTCTAACGCCGTCACTACGTTTACGCGTTTGCAAAGCTGCAAGCGAGGGCGCCCAGTTGGGCCGAACCTTCCCTGTTCGAGCTGCAGCAGTTGACCCTATAGTCGAAGAGAATCGAAGCTGGTACGTGCCGATATTCTGCTGTAAACTGTAGTTGCGTTCCCGCTCTAGACCGTCGATCGAGAGCGGGCTGTGTCGTGAATTGTTGTGCAAAGGATGGTGAGAGATGACGCATTACTTGCGCAGACGGTGATGTCGTCGTCTGGTTCAGCTCGAAGCATGGCGTGGTTCTCGCATAGGTGTACTCAGCCTGTAGAGACAGCAGGTTATAGTCCATGGCTGAACTCATAAGCGGTCGTGTTCAGAAGCCTGTCAAAATCATTTTTGAGTAAACTTTGTAGAATTGAGCTATTGACGGTAAATGGAGACGAAGATGGAGTGTCTGATATTACCAATTATTAAATAATTTCTAATCATTTTTAGCTTTAGCTTTTGCGAACAAGGATACTGATTCTGGATCACCCTCAGGCGTTTGATTTTGCTTGTCTCGCCTGTAAGAAGACAGGACAGGCGTAGTTAACTATGGGACGTGATAAGTTTGTGTAGATTGTCACTTTGTTGCGAAGGACAACTGTTTTATTAAGAGAGTCATGACGAGAGAACGAAGGCTGCTTTATTTTCATCGTCTGATATGACCCAGGGTGACCTGGTCTCACGTAGCAAATTACACTTTGGCTGGGAAGGGAGCGAATGCATTTTCAGAACAGTGATAGCTGCACTTTGGGAGGGATACATCGTCGACTCTCCAGATCTTTGAACCAGACACTGAGTGCGTCTGCAGCAGTCCAGAGAGTGCGATGGACTCGGCAGACGGTCGGCAGTGCCGAAGCTTAACGCAACTTAGTATATAAGTCCTTCAATTGCCAGACTTTAGTCGAAAGCTTTGCCATCGTCGAGGAACGGAGCGCCCGAATGCACACTCTAGTATGTCTAGAGTCTATGTGCTCTGACAATTTTTCTGTACCTGATGTGGGTGCAGGAATCCTTTGGCCTAAAGCCAAACTGTTCCGGACTGGGGAGGCCTTTGGCTGTCATCAGCGACAGTACAGTGCGAGCAAGAATGAGTCTTCATAAATCTTCCCAGGATTTTGAGGAGACTTGTGGGTCTCATAGGAGGTGGACTGGATGCAGGCGAGCCAGGTTTCTAAATGCTGATAACTATGGCGTCCTTCCAAGCGTTTAAAGCACGCTTGAGTGAGTGCTGCTGTTATAGATTAACACAGAGTATAGTAATAAGGTTAGTCCAATTGCACTTTATTTGAGGAGGCCATTCGAGCTCCTGGGACTTCACGCGGTTTAAGTTTTTTGATAATTGACACGACTTCCTCGTTTGTGACCGGAGGTAAGCTATCGCGGGGGGATTCTCTGATCAATCTGTCTGTCTCGTTATCCAGATGTTTCTGGAATTCGGCACAGACCTGTTGAGTGCTAGGAGAGCATTGAGATTCTAGGCTGTCGGCTAGGCATTCCGCCTTTTCGTCGTCATCGAACGCTGGAAGAGCATTGTTACCAACGTGTCATGGGCACGAATCGACGCTCTCTTACGCCTCAATAGATCCAGAATATCGTCTGGCAACTTCCATTGTTCTTCAATGGAACTCGCTTTGAGGAGACCTCGACAATTTCCTGAACATGTCTTGTGAACGCATGAGCCGCCAAGTTCGTATCCCCGACAGAGTTGAGCTGAGGCGGGATAGCGCTGAGGTGCGAAGTGGTGACAGGTTCCAGTTGGGTCTTTAATCCTGGCACCCTATTACTGTCTAAGGACGGTTGACGATTGGGCAGAGCCCTACACAAGAACTGGGCGGTGATCGACGAAAGGTCATGGATCACCCGATTCTTAGTCATGGGGAGTGCAACATTTTGAAACTGCAACATCAAGCCACATCAGGCAAGAGCTCAGATTGACTCGGATGGAAGGTTGACTCCAGAAGGAGCCAAGACATCAAAGTTGAGCTTGTTCTTCGCCACGTCGAGGAAAAGCGCTCCTGTATGTTGGGCCCTGTACCATGGGGATTTGATGTGCCTGTGATGCGGTGCACTGATGTGTGCAGGAATGTTGGCCGAAAGCCGAACTGGACTGATTAGGCCATTAGCCTGCATAAAGTCATGTAGACGGGCAAAACTAATCTTTCAGATTTTCCCGAAGCCCTTAAGCAGACTAATGGGGGATAGGAGGGGTTGGTTGGGAGGTTTTCCTGTTTGAGGAAATTTATAATTGTTTTCCAAGGTTTGGAAAAATACCCTGGAAAGAGCTGCGTTTGGATTTGGGACAGGAGTTGATAAGGTAGTCAAGAACTTTTGACGCGGTTTGGAGCCTTGGGGCCCGGGGCTTCCCGTGGTTTAAGTTTTGATTAACGATTGACCGCTTTCCGTTAGGGGTGTCGCCGTGGGGTAATGGTCAATCTTCCCCCCCCTTGGGAGATGAGCGGGTTCAGTTGTGAGCCGGGGAGCAAGCCTCAGATGTGGCCGACATTGGCTTTTCCCATCGAAAACGCTGGGGCTTGTCGGGTTGGGATAAGTGGGGCAAGATGGATGGCGCCACCGCCCCGAGACTTTGGGGATGCGCCAGGGCCGGAGAGGGGATGGAGGGTTGTTTAGATCGTTATCCCATCATCGTTTCCCTTTTAAACCACGCCTTGGACTGGATTCCAGGCGGGGGCCCCGGTTCCGCCGGTTGAACCATCATAGGCGCGTGCGGCCTCTTGCGTCCTGGAAAAGCCCGGGTGTCGTTTGGCGCAGGGGGTTTTTCCTCACCGGTTTAGGGCCTCGAGACATTTGAAATGAATTTGGGAACATGACGGGGAATTGTCGAGGGAGATAAGGCTTTGGATGATATCTGGGTGTGGGGAGCAGTAGAGTCTAGCTGTGACTTGTTATGCCGTCAACAGTTTCAAGAACTTGTTTGGGGTTTGGGGTCCGTTTAAGAGCCCACGTGGTCGAGGTGAGGTCTTGAGCCCCTCTTTGAGCGAGGGACATTTTTAATGATAAAACCCGCAAATCCGGTCGGTGTCCATATAGGGCGGGCATCAACGGCGCAACCACCCGAAATTGAGTTATCTGGGTTGTTAAAGCCAGACCACCATTAGTTATAATAAATTCCACCGAGGTCTTGCTGGAAACGCCCGGGGATGACCATTCAAGGCAAACAGCGTCTCGGTCGGATTGTTCATGCATGGGGGCCGCATGGTAAAAAACGAAGCCAAATCGGCGGGACCCCAAAAACCCCAGATCGAGGTTTAAAGTTTGGTTCGACGGTGTGTGATCGCCACGCGGGTGATTTATAATAAATGATAAAGCCGCCGTGCGGGCGCCGTTCTATCATTCCCTTTGATGTTGAATTTGGGACCTTTTGATCAGGCTGCTTGGTTTGAAACGTCTCTGCACCAGGCACACGACGTGTTTTCCGGGAAGGAATTCGATAACTTTGGTCATTTGTTTCCGAGACCGTCCGGGTTAAAAAACTAAATTTTTGCGGTGGTTTATGCGGCCCGGCCGTTGTTTCAAAAATTGTGGGGCGTTATTAAATTTAGTTCCCAGGAATTGTTCAATTAATTTTCTGTCTTGCAAAGACATTTAGAGGGCTGAATTTGCCAACGGGGATCGGTTCGGCGGTTGCCCATCCTGGCGGTCACGTATTTACCAACACGTCGGTGGGTTTCCCCAAACCGCCAGCTGGGCCCCGGGGAGCGCTTCCGAGCGGGGGCGCGGCCGCGGTAGGGCTCGCGGACGCGGTTGGCGGGTGTTGGGGGTTTGATTGGGGCCGCGGGGCGCTGGGGTGGAGGGGGGGATTGATCCCGCTGGGGAAGCGGGCCTTAACGCCCGCCGGAGCAGGCCGGGAGGGGGGGGAAAACGAAAGGGTGAGGGTACAGGGTGCGGGGCCTGGGGTGGAGGAAGGGAGGTGGTCTCCGTTTGGGGCCGGGGGAACCCTAAATGGCCGGTGGTTTGGCCCAGTTCCGCCGGTGGAGGGTACGTAGATAGGGTTGGATCCCGAGGTCGTGGCAGTCAAAGGCCATGGTCCCCGGCACTTACGCAAGGTCTTGGTGGCAATTGCGGCCCGGAAAACACAGTTGGGCACTGTCCGGGGGCCGCTTTGGTGCGGTATTAAAAAGGACCAATGTCGCAGATATTTTTTGTCGTAGACTTTCTTGCCCTCATAAATGGCGTCAGAAGGACGACATTGTTGCTTTTGCCCATGGAACAGTTTGAGCAGAAATTTCGGGATGTTTTTCGCGTAAAGTCGAAGATTTCTTTGGGATTTCCCGGCAGTCCACCACTGGTCCGGGACGCGCTCTTCCGGGAGCGGGAACGTAGAAGTAGTCCCCCTTCTAAGCAATGCCCGACATCACGGTGTTTGCACCGTTTTAGATTTTGATTCCGGTGGGGGAAACCATTTTGGAATTTTTAGGTTTAAAGGGCCACCGTTTTCGGCCCCTTTCCTTTGACTGATATAGATCGGGGCGGTTTCTTGTCTCGAGGGAGACGGGGGGTTTGCGGGGGCGCTGGTGGGGTGTGAAAAAAATTTGAGGGGTGCGGCCGGCTGTGGCAGCTGGTGATGTGCCGTGGGTGGCTGGGGTAGTTTCGAGCGGCCTTGGGGCCCGATGTCAGAGGCCGATGACGGGCCTTTTGGGCGGGGTTGGCGATGACGCCGGGGATCTAGCTTTGCGCTTTGCGCGACTTAATTGAGGAAGCCTCCGCGTCCGTGTCGCAGTTGTTTGCGGTTTCGGCTTCCGTCTCGCAACCATCCTCGGATTCGGACGTAGGTAGGAGGAGTCCTCGGTGAGTCCTTTCGTCATTGTTGGAGTCCTCCCCGACTGTCCGACCGGATGTGTTTCGGTGTCGTATCGCGTGACGACATTTGTTTGGCGGCTTTCCGCTTGACTTTTTCGACGTTTTAGGATTTTGCGCTCTGGGGCGTCGATAGCGGCGCGGATGGCGTCTAACGCTATAGGGCGGGTTTGTCCAAAGTCCTCAAAGTTGAGGACGTCCAGGTTTTTTTTTTTTGACTATTTGGAAGCTGTTGGCAGCGGGCCATACAGCGTTTTTTTCGACCGGGGGTGGCCGCAACTTAAGTGCTAGCCTTCACCCCTACCGTGATGACGTATCGCAAGGCCCCGAGGGGGAGCCTCGGCTGGACCGTCACCGTATCACCCGTTAGCAATCTGCGTCGGGGTCTGGGGGACGCACCCGGCCCGACCAGTCGCTTTTGTGGCTCATTCTTTGGAGCGTGTATGCTAATGATTACACCCTTTCAACTAGCGCTTTGGCTAAGGAAGAAAAGGCGAAACAAACCTGAACCTGCTCCTATGTTATGCAAGACGACGGCAAGTGTCATTTCGGTTAACTTCGTCAGTGTAATGTCAACTGTTGTTGAGTGGAGAAAGTGTATCACCATCGAAGAGTGATATGTTTGTTATCTATTAGTGTTGTTGAAAACATCTAGGTAATGACGATCAATAATAACTTGATCATCGACCTAACCTCTGCATAGGTCGCCCTTTAGTAGCGGAGGAACTCATGGCGAAGCTAAGTAGCCCGCCAAGATTAATTTTCGAAGATCTTTAACAGATCGTTAACTGACGACGCGTTCGCGATGTTTACACCCGATATACCCGCGGGCTGAGGTGGTCTGTGGGGGTGGGCCAAGCAAGGATTCACGCATTGGTTGAGGGAGGGGGGAATTCGCGTTGGGAGCGCGAAGGGGCGGGTTGCGGCGGGTGCACCTCCGCCGACGGTTTGCGCTTCGGCGCTTTCGGCAAGCCAAGAAATTGGCTGTGTTCCCGCGTTGCCGCAATTAACGCAGGCAGGCGGGGCAAGGACGCGAGGCTACTTGTCCTTCGGACGAGGACAATCTGACGTCGCAGGATCATCGGGCACTGACGCACCTCGGTTTGGCCCTACGTATCTGGCCGAGTGGCCGAAGATCCTGGCAGTTATGGCACTGCCGGGAGACCGTTGGACCCGGTGGCTCAACGGTTGCGCTCGTATACCGCAGACGGCGGTGAGGCCGAAATGACGTTTGGGCGGCTTTGTTACGTGGGAGCGTAACAACCCACATATTGTAAGAGCGCTTATTGCGCGAATTGTAATCTGATGTACGGCTAAGGGGATAGATTGCGACTTTAGACTGTCGTTACTTCGAGACGGATTTCGCGTGGACGCTTTTGATGACGAACGTTCGCGCTCTTCCGGGAGCGCGTACGTGGTAAACATATTTTCTCCGTTAAAAGGTGGTGATGTTGCGATGGTCGCGCAGGCGTCTCCAATTGCAATTTAATGCCTTGGCCGTTCCATGCATCAAATTTACATCGGTTCGACAACGCCGAACGAATTTCGCACCAACGCTCCTTATCTCGAGAAAAATGGCGGCGACGTTTTTCGTTTAAACGCGGGTATCGCGGAACAAAGGGCCTGAGGGCCGGGGGCAGCTACGGGGCTGAGGCGGGGGCCGCGCGGGCCCCTTGGGAGCGACGGATTCACGATCTCGCTAGAATGCGCTTCGGACCGCGAGGGCAGGGCGCTAACGGGAGGGTTTCCGATGCAGTCATGAGATGCTTGGGGCCTTGGTGGCTGGGACGGGACGAGGAGGCGGAGCGGGAGAAGAGCGCCGTTTGCCTTCTTCATTCGTCTGAGGCGTAAAACTCATCAGGGGCTTAGCTCCTGTGGAGCCAGACCCTGATCGGGTCAATAGTGGGGAATTAGAAGACGCCGACATAGCGTCAGCGTCTCTACTACAGGGAGGGGAGGGGTGGGGCTGAGGAGGAGGGGGAGCGGCATCGATGCCGGGGAGGGGAGGCGGGGGGATGCGCTAATGCGGTTTGCCTTGTCTAGCCCAGCGCGCAGGTATTTGGTCCGCATCTGCGAGGCGATGGCCTTCTTTGTATTGTTCAATTATGTTTGACGCGTCGGAGTCCGACATTGCTACGACGCAGTTACGATCGCATACGCACTTAGATGGGCCCGGTGGGGTCCGTGGGATCTGCCCTCCCGTCTGGGTTTGACGAGGAGGCCTAACCAAAGTACCTGAGTTCCCTATTGAAACAGTAAAGAAGAAACACGAACCGTCCACGAATGAGAATACGCAATTAAAATTGCGATATTACACAAACGCTTCCGGAAAAAGTTCTTCATTTCCTTGAACCGACCCAGAAATTGTCGTTAAAACGACTAACCCGGAGCCGGCGAAACAAAGAGGGACGCGGGCGGTTTTATCCACCCGACGCCGCAACAATGGATCGAAGATTCGAACGAAACCCGATGTAAACAAGTTGCACAACGAATTGCGCAACTTTGTTAACGGTTTTCGTTCGAAAATCCGCGAATCCGCGCACGCGACGGTCAAGGCGGCGGGCGATGCACTAGTGCACCGGTGCACACGTAAACACAGAACGACTCCACTTATCGATCGCGAGTAACGGATAAAAGATCGCGCAATGAGACGGTAACGGACACAGCAGGACGTGGGACGGCTCCGCTGTTGTCGGCCACTGTGAAACCAAACTTTTTCTGCGTTATCGTTTATTTGATGACTTCCGTTGGGGAGTCAACCATACAACCGGCGGAGTCGAGGGCTGTGCAACTTTGCTGCCAGGGGCTTCACCTCTTAATTTGTTGGTTAGTCCGAGGGTCCCCAGAGGGAGACCTCGGCTGGCGCCACTATTTTTAAACCGTCAGGATCTAATCGAGGGTGCCCAGGAGGGCCGAACCTCGCCGGTTAGTCGCTTTTGATCCTTTCTAACCCGTTAGCACAAGCATCGAGGGCCGTGGCCGAACCCGGCCTCGATCATTGCTTTAGGACATGTTAATTTAAGCCATAAACCGCTCTATCTAGTGGTAAATCGGCCTGGACGGCCGATATCTGGTGTACGGAGATGCGTTTGCCCTCGACGGCGAGGGCAAAAGTGTGCGATAATGCGATTTAACACGGCTTGCACGATCGTTATATCGTCGTCCGGATCTGAAGTATATGGCGCGGTCGCCTATATCTAACGTGTTTTGGGTTTAGGATGAACTAGTTTGCGTGGTACGTAATCGGCGGCGGCTTACCAGCCTCCTGGATGTTGGGAAGCCGAGTCGAAAAATTTGATAGATGCTTGTTTTAAAAGTTGAATGGAGGTACCCAGGTCCACATGGGTCAAGGTTGCGCACGCACCGGCACACCGTGGCCCGCGTATGAACCTGTTTTGCAGGGCTTTGGAGTTTGTGGATATTGGATTGGGATGCATGAGCGAACACCGGACTGGCGTAAGTCATGATTGGACGGATAACTGTTTTGTATAGCAAACCCTTGTTGCGCAAGAGACAGCTTGCTTTGGGATTGATTAAAGGGAATAGGCGACCCAGGACGTAGGCGCCTGTTTTGACCCGCTTGATGTGCGGGCCGAAGCTGAGGATTTATCGAGGGTTACCCTGGGTATTTGACGTGTTTACCCATGGAATTGGGTGGTCGAGGATGGATCAGGATGGGACGTCGGCATCTGTGTTAAACAGACTGCCGCGCTTTTGGATGGGTTTATTTCGATCCTCCAACGTCGAAACCAGTCGCCGAAGCGCCTGGCTGCGACTTGGAGAACGTCGTTGGATGGAGATAGACATATGCCGGATGTAAAATGCATGTGTCGTCTGCGAACAAGGCGGTGCTAACTTGTAGTTGCGAGGGGATGTCGTTGGTGTAGAGGGTGAATGGGAGGGGCTAACACGAGCCTTGTGGTACTCCGGCGTAGCGGGTGAGGTTGGATTTTGTTCCTGACGCGGTATCGGAACGTTCGCTTCCAGAGAAAGTCTCGTATGATGAGTACGAGAGTCAGGCACGCCGAGCTTATAATGCTATAAGCCCGTCGTGCCATTTGTCGAACGCCTTCGCCACGTCGAGGAAAAGGCTCCTGTGTGGCCCGTGTCATGCGGGATTTGATGTGCTCCGTGATGCGGGCACCTGATTGTGCAGGGAGTGTTGGCCCGAAAGCCGAACTGGACTGGATTAGAAGTCCATTAGCCTGCATAAAGTCCTGTAGGCGGGTCAAAATTTTCATAGGATTTTCCGAAGCCTTGCAGGCTAATGGGTGATAGGAGGTTGGTTGGTGGGAGGTTTTCGGTTTTGAGGAAGTTTAATCTCAGCATCCTTCCAAGTGTTTGGAAAATACCCTTGGAAAGAGCTGGTTATATATTAGGACTAGGAGGTTGATGAGATGAGTCGGAAGAATCTTTTATGACGCGGTTTGATATGCCATTGTGCCCGGGGCTTTCCGTGGTTTGCTTTTGATTATCGATTCGACTTCGCTTTCCGTTACGGGTGAGACGTCGCGGTAGATGGTCAACCGGTCAACCTCGCTCTCACCCGGAGATGAGCGGCGCTCACCGGTTGTGAGCTGGGGACATTGAGCCCGAGACTGTCGGCCAGACATTCGGCTTTTTCCTCATCGAGAACGCCTGGGCTTGTCGGGTTGGATGAGTGGCGGCAGGTTGGATGGCTGCCGCCGCCTTGACTTTAGGAATGCGCCAGAAGGCACATGAGGGATGGGTTGTCAGATCGCTATCCCACCGATCGTTCCTGAATTCAGCTATGCCATCTTGGACTGATGTTCAAGGGCGCGTAGCTGCTCGGCTCGCTCGGTTGGATCCAATCGTGGGCGCGAATCGCGGCCTCTTGCGTCGCAAGAGGTCCTTGATGTCGTTTTGGCGGCCCAGCGGGGTTTCTCCACCGGGATTTGCCCCCGAGGAGACCTCGACGAACTTTGACATGACTTGTGAACGCAGAGCGGCGAGATTCACGTCGTGAAGCGAGTTTAGGTATTGGATGGTGTCTAGGTGAGGTGAGCTAGAGAGTCTAGTTGTGACTTGAGCTTATGCAGTCGACTTTAGTTCCAAGAACTGTGTTTTGGTGATTTGCGGGTCCAGTTTTAGAGCACGGGACGGTGGTCTGAGGTTAGGTCATCGATGACCCCTGCTTCTAAGAGCGAGATTGACGTTTTACGATAGCAATATCAAGCAATCCGGTCGTTGTCCCACTACGTGGAAGGTGTTTGCATCAACGGCGCAACCACACTGAAATTGAGTTGTCAGATAACCGTTAATGCTAGACCCCGGATTTGTAGGTAAGGAGTTCCATCGGAAGGCTCATATTGAAATCGCCGGCGAGGATGACGGCGTCTCCAAGGATAATAGGTCTGAAATCGGATTGAGTGATGCATGGTGTCTCAGCATGGTAAGTATACCGGCTATTGTAATCGGCGCGTGACCGACATGGCTAACCAAGATCGAGGTTCAAATGCTTTAGATTGACGGCGTGTCGATTGTTACGCAGTGCAGTGACTTTTTATAATAATGAGAGTGCGCCGTGTGAAGCGCCGGTCCTTCATTTATGATATTAAAATTAGCATCTTCGGATCTCCTCTTCCGGGTTTTAGGAATGTCTCCTGCACCAGTAGAATGTCTACGTCGTTTTCGCGAAGGAATTCTTTGACTTCGGTCGTTTGTTTCGGAGAACCGTTTGCGTTAAAAGACTGTTGGAATGCGCGTGGCTTTTCGCGGCCCGGGCCGTTGTTTTCTAAAAGTTGTGGGGCTAGCCATTTAGTTCCCAAGAATAAGTTCATTAGATTTCTACTTACGGAGTAACAGCTAAGCGGGCGTGAAGGTTGCCAACGGTGGCATCTAACTCGGCGGTGGCCTATCGACTCTGCGAAGTTACTGCATTAACCACATCAGTGTTAGGTCCCAGAGCTGCCATTGCTTGGCTAGTTGCTGGGAGCGTTCGCGGAGCGCTTAGGTGCGGCGCTACGCGGAGCGCCTCGGCGCAGGTTGCGGGTCGGTTGCCCACGCTGGCATGGGGGCGCTACGCGGGCGCTGGGAATTTGCCACCGCCGGGGCAGGCCGGAGGGGCGGGAAGGAGGTGAGGGATGGCACCGGTGCCAGGGATGGTGGATGGAGGTGGTTCTGCCTGGGCGCCTTGGGCACCCTAGGTATGGCCGTGTGGCCAGTACTTGGCAGTTGACGTGCCGGCGGTTCGTGTCGCCAATTACCGCGGTCCGGAGGTCGAGGACAAGTCCGGGTGCCATGGTCTCCGAGGCACTTTACGCAACGGGGTCGTGCGTGGCAATTCCGGCCGTGTCCGAATAATTGGCAGTTGTGGCACTGCCCTGGGAGGCCGTTAATGCGGCGTTAAAGAGATGCGACCAATGTCGCAAATTGCTTAAGATCGTAAATTTTTTGCCCTCAACAGAGCGTTCGAGCGTCAGGAGGACGACATTATAAGGCCTTTTGTCCGCGGATGGAACAGCCTTTGTGCGGAATAGATAGGGATACTCCGACCTGATGAAGTCGAAGATTTCTTTGAGTTGGAAGTTCCTTCGGCAGCCCTTGACCACTGTTCGAAGGACGCGCCTTCCGGGAGCGCGAATGTGTGATAATAATACTGCTTCTCGAGCAGATATTTAGGACATCGCGTGCGCTTCACCGTTCTAACTGAATCTGATCCCACTGGCGAATATTGGCCGTGAACTAACACGGTTGGATAAGCAGACCGTAGTTCGGCCCACTTCCCTTCGACCCAATGTAAAAGGGCGGTGGCTTTTTGTCCTAATGAGACCGGTACTTGCTGTGAGGCAGCGGGGGTGGGTTGCTGGGAAGCAGCCGATGTTGATGGCCGGATGCGGCCGGCCGTGAGCAGCGGATGGTATTTGCCGTGAGGCGGCGGTTGACTCTACTGGCCTCGGGGCCGATAATTCAGCGGCCGACGATTTCGGCGCCTTTAACGGGTGGGTCTGGGTCCGGCGACGACGCCGGCGACGATCTATTCGCTTCTTTTGCGCGATTAGTTGGAGAAGCCTCCTGCGTCTAGCTCCTCGGTTTCCTTTGGCATCCGAGTTGCCCGACCTCGACCTCCATTTCGGAGTCGGATGGGATCGTGTGGATTCTGGATGACGAGTTTCGCGACTTTTCCTGACTTGGCCCTAGCTGCGGCGGCGATTTTTGCCCTTTTGGGCTTCGATGATTGATGTTTGAGCGAGTCCGATGTGCTATCGTTAGCAATTGCCACACGGATGGCTTCCTTATGGCTTCTGGGGTCTTATCTTCTAATTCCTCAATGTTGAGGGCCTATGCCCTCGAGGGCTTTTTCATCAAATGCAACATCGTTGGGCGATGTTCCAAATCTACTGGAGTTTAACTTCCAAGGGTGAGCACCCCCGGTGAGGCCGGGGTTACCACCCTCCCGCCCCAGTGAGCAGGGAGGTGTATACCAACGTTAAAGGAAAACCAGCGCTTTAGGAGCGCTAGGTGAATATTTGTTGCTGCCCTAGGCAGCAAACCAGCGATTAAATGAGAAGAGATATACCACGTGGGTGGTGTGCGTGTTGATTTTAATTTAATTACGTTCGCGGTGAACGTGGCAGGTGAATTTAATTGGCAAAGTATACTAATATAAAAGGGTCCCTACATTCTCCACAGAAGGAATGTTCCGAACGCCAAAGGGAAATTGAATTGATTAGGCAAAATCGGAACGACCACCGACCGGACGGCTACATAGCTATCTGCGCGCAGGCGCGTACGCCCAACGCGTCGACACCGAACCACCGGCACAACCGACACCAAACTGCACTGTTGCACGGTGACACGATGACCGGCGACTCGGCGTCTTCTTACTTCTGCCACCCTTGTAGGCGTCGGGGAGGGCGTGCCACGGGTGGGCCGGGCGGAGGCGCAGGGTAGCGGAGCGATCGAGCGGCTGGTCCGGTCGACCCGAGAGCTACAAGCAGTTGTTCTTCGTTTTGATTTGTTTTTTTTTTTTTTTCGCTATTTGACTATCATATTAATCAATCGCAAAGTCATGGGTTATGTATGTGTATCGTATCGAGTACGTTTTAATTTCATGATATTTGACTTATTCTTCTGAATTGTATTCTAAATTTATTTTTATGGTTAAATCATTTATAAATTATTTGGATAATTTTAATTACTAGTAACTCTAGCAACTTATTGATTTCGTCTAAAATCTTTTTCTTCCTGTTTAGTGCACCAGCCTTGTGAGGGCTGTTTTTTTTGTTTACCGATGTCGCAACCGAAAGGTTTAAAGGTTTGTGTATCAATTACAAAAACAAACATTTCTTTAAGAGGATTATTCAAAGTTTAATTAATAAAACTTATTATGCTCATAATTAAAACTTTTGGATTTACAGTATCTTTTAAGACTGTTGAAGGGCCTTTTATTAATACTGGAAAAAAGTAGCTTCCTTGTTTTGTATTCATACCCCACAAATTGTCCCAAAAAAGTGATAATATTTAGCGGCAGCCAAATACGATCCTTTTATCCTTTTATCATTCTTCACTTTACAACACCCAAAGTCCAACCAGATTCATATGGACTTTTTCTATCATTCATCCGAACTTCTTGGAATATACCACCAAAAGTGTATAAATGGGCCCAATTTTAAAATAAACACTACGCTTCAACAACAAGGGGTTTCATTTTCTCCCAGCATCATAGAATCCCTTAAATAGTTCGATGAAAGCAGGCCGTTTTCGCATGACGGCGATCTTATTGGGAGGTACAAAAAAATCTGAGTTGGTGCATTGAATGAAGTTTAATATCATCTCATCAAATTATTAGTAGCCTCTATCCATCCACTTTTGAATAAGCCTTTTTAAGAAAGACGGCCGTCCCCTCTGCTCGCGCCAACAGGATTGCAAGGAGTTTAAATTAAGCATAATTTACACCGTTATTATATTAGGATATATGTAGGGTTAAATTAGTTTCAACCAAACCTTATTGTCTTATTGAGTTAATACTTAGATCTAAAACTTAAAGAAAATACAGTTTGGTACTCCTTAAAAATTGAATTCAACCTATTTAGGTTGTTTTATATAACATCGGATCCTTCTGCATCTTATATTAATGTTTTCTATATTTAACGTATTGAAGAATAATGTTGAAACCGAATAAGCTGAAATTTTGTAATAAGATGTCCAACATAGTTCATTAACTTTTAAAACTTAAAAAGACATCTTTAAAACGCTTATTTTTTTAAGATTCAATATAATTACTAAGACAAACATATAAGTTATTTTTTAGTTACATTTTATATAATTATATTTTACTTTTAAAGTCAATTAGCTCTCAAGATAATAATGAAAAACTATTAAAGTTTTAAAATGTTTATTTTGTGTTTTAAGAAATGGAGTGTATGATATTTTGTGTAAACTATTTATTAAACAGTTTAATACAGATATTTTTGTTTTATTTTTTTTTATCGCCAGCCTATTTGTTTATCCAAAACAATACTTAATACAGAATATCTTTGTTGACGAGGAAAATGGGCTTCGCTTGAATGCAAAAGATTCATCGATTTTACAACGAAAAAGTTAATAGGACATAGTTTTTGTGTTTTTTTAATTTTAACTTTTTAATTAAACAATTTTTGATTTCCCATTGGGTAGGCATCAATACCAGGCTAATGGCGGCGGGTCAAGACCTTTCTTCTCTTATAATTTGGAGAAAATAAATTACAAATTGGAACGATAGAACCTCCTTTCCAAATTTGCCAGATGGATGGCCTTAAAATACCAATGTTTGTTCTTATAAGGGTTTTGCTGCAATATATTTTTTGAATTGATTTCGGAACGAGGACATCCATACCGCTGCAATTTAAAAAATTTTTTAATGCAAAAACTACTTTCAATAATATAATGACAAACTATTCCTTGTAGTATTACCATGACTAATAATAAATTAATTAAGTGGATTGCATCGATTTTGTTGTGATTTTTCGAATAGTATAGTAGAAGTTTACCCTAAAAAAATTAATTAGATTTTAAGGATTAATACAATTTTACACACATTTCTATAAAGATTATTATGGTAATAAGGAGAGGGATTAGATTATTGACATAGTTTAATTCATCCATAGTGCTATTCCCCTAAAACATAATTTTTTATCTATTTTATAATATTAAACCATTAGTATATAAATTTATATAGTAGATATTACCATTAAACCCTTGGCATGTCGATTCTCCATCGATAATTTAAAGAACAGTGGAGGGACTTGGCTTCTTGGATATTATACCGTCCATGACTCCCAGGGTTGTCATGCATCCTAGTATAAAGGTACGACCTTGTTGGTGCAGGGGGCTCTGGAGGCCCTCTCTCTAGCTTTGAAAACCCTATAAATCGGCAGAATTATGTAGTTACTACCATCAAATTTCAATTAGTGTGTTTGTCTGTGACGACCGTCCGTCCAAGGACAACCAAACGACCCATTGCCGATTGTCAGATGAAGGAGCGATCCTTAAAGATAGAATTTAAGTTTAAAGTGCTAGTCTAGTTTGAATGATTTTAGTGGACATCAATGCGTATTTGTACAGAGTGAGGTCTAAATGGACAGAAAGGTAATTATGTACTTATAAGGCACGTTTTATATTGAAGCCGATTTCTCCGTCCTAAATCCAAGACAATTTCGTTTGGGGTGTAAATGTTTCTAGTTTCTCTTTAAATTTGTCGAAAGGTCCACCCAGTCGTTTAATGGCAGTTGGGGGTGGCAACTTTCATACTAGAAAAGTGTTTTATACTCCTGTTACCAGTTGAAGAATAAGATTCTTTTATCGAAAACAAAACACTGAGCAATATTATGGTAACTCTGACGAATCCCTTCGGTTACCCATGCCTTAATAGTATTGCAAGAAATGAGAAGAAAACCTTAGTAGCCATATCTCCTTAGTATAGTTTAAAATGAATTGGTTGAATTTCATGTTGTATATAATTAACTAGTAAAAAATAATGATTTGTAATTTATCGAAATAAATTGTTAATTTGTTTGTTATGATTAGTCAAAAAAGAAAAGAGGCATTTTAATGAAAAGATTTTTAATGCTATGAAGTTTAGAACAAAAATCAATTTTTTGAGATTGATGTGAGCGCATCAAATGTTCTAAGTTTTAATATTCAATTATTTTTTGACAGTAAAAGTTCAACAAATTACAAAATTAATGAATATATTAACATAACTTATTAAATAAAAATCAACAACACCCTTGATATTGACATACGAAAGTTTAAATAAAAAATAATTTTAATTTTAGTATTTGTTTTTAGTTTTTTTATCAAAGTATTTATAAAGAAATAAATAAAATTCTTTTAAAGAAAATTAAATAGTAACAAAGGTGTTTTATGACTTAACAAACCAATTTTGACTTAAAAAGTTGTGGTTTGAACTGTTTGGGTAGCAGGTTGTTCTATATACCTCTAATTTTTGAAACGTAAACTGTATATTTTTTGTTTTTGTTTGAAACTTAACAACGTTTTTGGTTTCAATGATGTCCATATTACCAATTTAAAAACAGGTGATTAAAGAGAAGGTTACGCAGCGGCAGGCGCCACTGTATCTAAAACTCCTTTTGACCTGACGCCTGAACAGAAAATATTACAATATACTAAGTTAAAAAGTAACCCAAGTCAAGTTTTTTCCAAATGGTTTGGTTTTGTCACTCGACCATGCAAAGACGGAAAATAGCGGACAAATACTGAACCGTCGCCCGGAACGAAACTCGCTTGTGTGATGTTTGCATTGTGATGTTAGTGAGTTCAGTGGTATAAGGAAGAGGCATCGACTCATCCCGTGAGACATCTTGACATTTGTCGGGGCCGTGCTTTCAACGTTTTAATTATAAGAGATGTTCAGTTCAGTATTATATTAATTTTTGGAATTTATTTGAGACTCTAAAATAATTAAAGTTTCTTTATTTTTATAACTTAAAAAATTAAATAAGATTTAATGATTTTTCTTTATTTATATTTTAAAAGCCCAACCCGCCGAATGGGTTTTTAAAAATAAACAAAAATTTTGTTTTTTTAATAATCAAAATAAGTACAAAAATGATTATGTTTAAAGGTTGACGTAAAATAATATTTTAAAATAGTTCATTATACATTTTTAATATAATTACCTTATTATAATTAAATCTAGATATAAATTTACATTTATAGGGAGATATTTTTTACAACCTTACAACTAAAAATGCCTTACGGAAACAAAATGTGAAACTGACCTTATTAAAAGAATCGGTAAACTTGCCCCTATCATTTTGACAAATTACATCATAGGTCCTATAAATTTGCAAATTGATTTTTATTTAAAAAAACATCTTTAAACCATAATTCTGATTTGATTGGATTATTTCAATTTTTTTTCTATAGCCATTTGGTGCAATTTTTTTCTGTGAACGTTTCTTTTTCCACAAAATCTTTGTGACCAAGTTTGAAGTAACCTGAAAAAGAGGTGAACTTTTTAAAAGAAAAGACACAGGTTCATTTCTTGGGGCAACATGTTTTTGTTATCCTTATTTTCTGTGATTAGGGCTATAACAAATTACCCAATTGTCTCAACGTAAGATTAACCATGCGCCGGAAGGGCCTGTAAAAGTCGGTCCAAGTTGTCAAGACCATGTTTGGTCGTTTTGAGACATCAAACCGTCAGATCCAAACACCATTCAAATAACAGTTTATCTTTGGGTTGTGGAGGTCGGTTCATAGCCCTAAGAACTGTAAATAAGGTGAATACATCGAAAAAATGAAACTTTAATGTAAGGAATTCTAACCTTTGCATTTCGGACAATGTTTTTTTTACATTTAGCATCTTTGTTCTGTTCCATTATTCTGTCTAAATAATTATTTCTTGAAAAAACGATCCAGATGAAGAAAACATTTTTTATGTATATATTATTAAATATTCTTAATTTCATGCTTTTAAAAGTTTAACTATTGGATTAATGAATGGGGTTAACCCTTGAAATAATGGAAATAATGTTTCATTCCAAGAACCTTCTCAAACACCGCTTTCAAATTTTAAATCATCGAAATTTTTTATTTGTATCATCATCATCATAGCCCAAATTGTCTACCGAGGACTTGGCCTTTTCAATGACCGGCAAGAAGGTCGCCTTTCCTGCCAACAAACCGGCTACTACACGAGATGGTATACCACCTGGTCGGGGTTTACCAAGCTCGGCTCCCCAAACCGGCCTCCCCCAGAACATTATTATCCATCGGCCACCAGTCCTTATTGGACCTTTTATTATGGTTTAAAAAATAGATTTTAGTATACAAAGCAATTTTCAAATTGTTATATCCTTTTGTAATATTTTTTGGATTCTGCAAGTTTTTAAGAATTTTCATCTTGGAAGTAGTTTTTTAATTCGTTTTGTCTTATCCAAAAATCATGGGTTGATTGTAGAGGGTGCTCACCGCATTCACTTTAAAATATCATTCCGTGGTGAAAAATATAATCATCGCCATTCTTAAGGTACTGATCTCAAACAAAAAGGATATTTTTCTTATTAATAAAGCCCAAAGAAACTTTGCTTTATAGATCTCTTCCTCCAACCGCTTCATATTTTTTTTCAACCTTTTTAATTTAAATTATATTATTTTCCCATATTTTGGTCCTCTTGTTCAATAACAATCTGTCACACAAATTCGTGCGTGCGTTTTGACATAAAAAAATTGAATTATATTTTAATTGTTTAATATATATATAATATTATTATAAAAAAAACATAATTTATATACATTATTGATTTAATAATGGGAAATAGTTTACAGAACATGTTAGAACTACTTTTAAAACAATAAAAATGTACTTTAGGAATTATAAAATTATTTGGTTTCACAAAAATGACCTTGACAAAATCGGTACCAAAATCATTTAAACATAACAAGATAGTTTGGCCTTCAAAACCAACAATTGTATTCAAAACTTTGATATATTATAAATTTAATAATTTTAATTTTTAAAATCACTACAGCTGTTAAGTTATAAGATTAATTTGGGTTCATAATTAAACGGATAATGTTTCACGTCTATTATGTAACATTACTTTCTTTCAGATAAACTAAGCAACTTTAAAATGGTTTTAAAATTATCATCAGTGATATCACACAATTCAACCATTTGGATTAAAATTTACAAATAAAAAACCATGAATTGAACCGTAACATAAATACTTACCATAACAAGTTCATAATTAATATTTTAAATATTTTACATTATACCATTAATAAATATAAATATTTTTACAAAATGAATAATTAAAGGTACTTTACAAATAAGCTTTGATCGGCTCTCCCACGGTAAAACATGGGGGGCATGCACTTTGCGCCACTATACGAAAAGATTATATCCTTGACCAATCTGCCCCCTATCTTATCGCCCCTTTTTTCCGAAAAGGGGTTGGTACTAACACACACTCGTGTGTTCAAATTCCATCCCAAACCCCTCCGCCCCTCCTGTTTGCGGGCAACTGGGCCTCCCCTCACCGGTCCCACCGGCACGGTTCACCACGGGGGTGGCTAATTCCCTCGGGTGATCAGTCCCTGCGCACAACGGCGCGGCACCAGCTCACCGCCATCAATGGAAAGGTGAGCCCAAAACCCCTTCGAGCTTCAAGCGGACCGGGCGGCCGGTTAGACCGCCGCTTCGGCTCTTTACTTCGACCGCAAGCGCCCCCGGGTCCTTACCGTCCATCAGAGCCGCCACCGGAAGCCGCCCCAACCCGGGCCGCAGCCTGGGGCAGATGGCCGCGGCAACATCGGGATTTTCGCCGCCCCATCCTCCCAGTCAAACAAGCGAAGGCGAGGGGCGCAACGCCCCGGCCGGAGGCCCTAAACTTGACGAGGAAGAGGTACTCTACTCCAGCTCGAACTCTCAACAACGTCCCCGACCCCAATCACCCCATGGAAGGCCGAGGGGTCGCGTCGCCACCGCCGGATCGCCCCGCCCGTCCGGGCCGACGGACCACTCCCAGGTCCGGGTGTCCCCGAACGTCGGCGACTTCGACGTGTCTGCGACCACCTCGCAACGCTGCCCGGGAGCTGCCGGCGCAAGCGTACACGTTCGCTCACCGGTAAGACGCAGCCCACCCACAAACGCAACATCGGACCCGGGCTAAACAACAAGGCCGATGTCCCACCCCCGGTTGCCAGGCGACCACGCCACCCTCCTACGCCACAAGGCGATCGTGGGAAAGGAAAAGACGGCATCCACCAGCACCCTAATCACCGTAAACAATTAAAATACCAACCACCAGCAACAAACATCCCAAAGAAAATCATCATACCCACCCATCGTGGTGGAGAATCTGGTGGACCCGCCCCCAAAACTGAAGGCGATTGGACAGGCCCAAACGCCAGACCGTACGGCCGGGTGGCGGTTCATTCCGAGCGGCCGAGTATAGAATAATCAACGGTATGACGGAAAGCCTCAACACAACACCTGAGATACTTGGTGCCAACCCCGTTCAGGGCTGCCGACGAAATGGGAAATAGGGGGCTCCCTCCTTGACACCGCCGACGGGCTCCCCAGGCGCTCGGGGAAGAGGATTCCTTGGCAGTTTTCGAGGCTTATTCCACCGATCGGGGCCTCCTGCATCTTCTTCTCCAGCGGACAGAATGGTCAGAACAGCGGCGCACTGCCCGTGGACAAATCCTTTATATCCGGGCAAACGGTGGGCATGGCGCGGGGGCGGGCCGCCCAATGTCACCGGTGCCAGGCATGCGGCCCTCCCCCGCACCCCGACCCTCCGCGGTTGTGGGCGGCAACCGCGCGATGGACTGCAACCCGGAACACCCGGCCATCTGCCCAATCGCGGAGCCATACCGCCAACACCGCAGATGCCCGGTGCCACGGGCGAGGAAAAGGGACTTCAAATACCAGGGCCCCAACCACCACCATCCGACGCGTGGTAAAGTAACCACGGCGGACGGATGGACTCCATCGGAGGGAAAACATCAGCCCCCTCAAGCGGAACATCCCGCCAGGCCCGGACCGGAAAAGGGCTGCGTCCGCCCCGGAGGCCGACAGCGGCCGCGGCGGTCGCGTCGCGGTGCGAACGCCCGCTCAGGCTGACCCTCTGGCCGCACCCTGTCCGCACCTGTCCGTTCCGGACGGGGTCACAACGTTAATCCGCAACGCGCTCGGCGCACCTTCCGTTCACACCGCGCTTCCAATGCCGGGGTCACGGACTCTTTAAAACAGCGGATTAACTCTTGCACCTCCGGAGACGAAATAAAAAACAAATAAAAAAAAAAAAAATCCTCGTCTCCTAAGGGTGGGAGGTGGTTTCTGATTTTCGGCAAACGCAACGATGGAGACAACCATTACGCGACACCCGCCGCCGGCTGGCCTTCAAGGCGGGCGTAGGGCCAAACAAAATGCAACAACCACCACCACCACTCCATCCACAACGAGGCGAGCACGACGCCGAGGCTGCCGAAAGGGTGGGAAATACCCCTTTACAACTGGCTCGGTTGACCGCGATAACCGTGATTCTGAAGCGGCGGGTCGTCTGCCGCTGAGTTCACGAGGGCGACCACGCCCCGCGCCCGGGCAACCAGATCAATGGGGGTGGGGCGACCTGCGCCAGGGCGGCCTTCGACGGCACTGGAAATCGTTTGCCGGTTAATCGGCCGATTCGTAAGTGCTTGCGGCCTCGTAGAGACGTCCTCCTGCAATAGCGGCAGGGCGGAGCCAGTTGCGGCGATCTGGGGCGCCGTATCTGCGGCTTTCAATGGCTAACAAGGTTGGTTAATGACGGAACCCGGGAGGTGGGCTCAGAGCGGCAGGCTGCGCACCCTCCCCGGCGCTTGTCATCCTCCTGGGGAAAAAATTGACGGTTCAGTCTTCAAGGTTTAAACTTCTTCGTGTATCGGCGCGACGAGATATCTCCGCTAGGCGTCCTTCCTGGTACGGCCTCTTGTGCGACGGATCTGGTACGAGGTGGATTGCCCATACTCTCATTACGCTCGATAGGGCCCGCCTTTTGCGTTGCCGGAAAGGAGATCTGCCTACCCGGCATTCGCCCGCCCAGCCCCTTGTCCTTCCGATATCCACCATCTTCATGGCGCACCCCTTGATTGTCGGAATTGCGCCAACCCTTTGTTGGGGTTGTGGACGACCCAGCGGCGGGCGGGTGCTCGCGGATATCGGTGGGGATAGAGGGCTGGCTCCTTAGGCCCACCCATTATCCAACCGGTGGGGTCATGGTGCGGATATCCCGATATTGCCCTAAGTTTCAATGGTTTATTACGCAGACGCTTTACGCGGTACCACGCAGCTTTACCTGTCCTCGTCCGCGTCTGGGTGCAACGTGTGTTGGCCGCGCAGGCTCCGCGAGGGGATCGACGGGGAAATACCCCCGTAATGGAAAAGTTAAAACTGCCTGACGCATGTACCCCGGAAGATGTCGTTTGGCGGCTGACAAGGTCTCCGTAAAAAGGCCAAGGAGGCCATCACCCCTATTCCGCGGGGTCGCGCCAACAATTACCGCTTCCTCCCTTAGCAAAGCCAAGCGGTTACCGCCCTTTTGGGCCGGCCCCGTTGCCCGCGGGCCAAGCGTGTTCAACCGGGTGTCGGAAGAGTTTTCGGAAAGGGTGAAAAGACCACCGGGTGGTTGGGGGCGACGTATTGATGCCGCTGGCGGCATTCACGTCCTTCCCCTCCTGACCTCAACTCTCTCGACCACCCCGGCCATCGCCCGTTGACTGACAAAAGTGGTAACCGTTGTTTCAGTGCCCCTGCGAGCGGAATTCTTGCGGAACACTTGGAACAACTTTACTAATCCTCCCAATTTACAAAACGCTGTGTGTCGCGCACCCAATCAGGTCGGTAGTGGCAGGAGTTTCTGTCGTCCCGCGTCGGATCTTGCTGGGTGGCATTTATTCGCCCGGCGGTCTGGGGCTTTGCGTCTTAACACGTAAGGCACCGGGTGATGATGGGTTCCGAATGGGCGGAAGCGGCTCCTGGCGGGCGTCGTGAAATGACGCCCTTTCGCGGATACTCCGTCGGGGTTTTTCCGGGGACGTGGAAAACCGGTAAGATTTCGTGCCCAAACCAGGTAAGGACCCGACTCCGGAAGTTATCGCCCGATCACGTTGTTGTCCCTCCAAACTCGGGGCGCGGCGGGCTGCGCCCGCACGTCTCTTCAGACAAACGCACGGTTTCGGGCGCCCTCACGTTACGCAGTTGACCCGGTGTTGCACGACGCGTTCCCGAAATGTTGGACGTAAGTCGGTCGGGTCTTTCCCGATATCGAGAACCGACCGAGTGTGCATGAGGACTTCTTAAATGCTCGTTAATACCCCATCCCGCGCGTTAGTGCGGCTAATAACCCGTCAATTATTTAAGTGGGCGCGACTTTTGTATTTCGAAATTCCGTTTCGACAGCACGGCAATCTTATGCGGGGTACCACAGGATCTTGCGTCTCGCCGATTCGAGCTTTTACACAATGACATTCCCACCCCTGGATGGTTGCCTTCAGGATGGTGAAAGGGTGTTCGACTTGCCTTGTTTGCCGACGACGCGCGTATTTTTTACGTCCCGTCGGTTCGATATCCGCAATCGTCGGATCGAAGTTGCTCGACTTTCCTGATTGGTTGGCAATGGCGGATTATCTCAACGTCGGTAAGACTCCGTTTGCCTCAAGATCCCAATCTGCGCCGTTACTGGCATCCGCGGCAAAGCATCGCCTGGACGACACGATAACTTATCTCGGATAAAATAAACCGCACGCTGCATGGTCCCCATTTGACCAAGTGGTCAACAGCGCCAGGCGCGGCGGTTTTACGGCCTGTTTGGCATCCACCTGCCCCTCGGATTTTCTGTGTACAAGGCATATGTGCCTCAGGATTGACCTACGGCCCCCGGCGACGCGTTAACTCGGCCAATCGGGAAACGACTACCGTCCAACAAAATCGCCCTTTCAGTTCCCCCTTCCAGGAACCGGTTCGGGATTTCCGTCGGGGGTTTGTTGTCCGTTTGGCGCGCGTCTTTGACCGCGAGAAACGGACCAATTGACCCGGCGCGCCCGCCCACGCCCTCCTGCGGGCCCCGATCACGGAATTACTGCTGTTGGGGATCGGCCCCGGGTGCGGGGGATGATGGACCCCAGAACGGCGCCAATGGTGTTAAACCCCGCCCGCGTGTGGATTGCCGTTAGTGTGGGCCTCGTTGCGCAACGCACACTATGGAACAAATCCAAATTGGACCTCGTTGTGAGAAAAGCCGGGGTCGATGCGGCCGCCTCGCATGTCGACCTCTGGTGAGGGGGGGTCCGTGAAAATCGGATGGCCTCGGCGCCCTCCGCGACAACGATGCTGTTATTGCGTTGTCGATGCGACGCGTTAACCACCTGAGGCCAAAATGGACGGTGCCGGGGGACTTGTGCCCCTCGTTCCCCGGGTCGGGGATAACCCCGATACCCGTACCTGCCCTTCCCTGTCCCCGGGCGGTGTGAACGACCCTCCCACCGCCACTATAAAAAATACCGGGCTCACCGACATCACCGCCCATCGTACGCCACGCTGGGGGCAGGGACGCCCAGACCAACGCCGTTCCTGCCCCGGGAGTATCCATCATATCCTCCACCCCAAAGGCAAGGCTTAAACATAATTTCCAACATAATAATTAAGCCCGCCAGCCAACGGAAACCCCGGGCCCTCGCCCTTAACCACCGAAGACAAAACGGGGACATATCCTCAATCGTCCCGGAAATCTGCCGGAATGGACCACCCACTTGGGCTCAAGCGGCGATTGGGGTACTCGAACGCTCAACCCCAAGGAAGGGGTTCGATTCGCCGGACGATCCGGTACCGCATTGTACAAAAGGTCATGTGCGAAATCTCTGAGGGAACCCACATCCACTGGTTCGCCTATCCCGAGACAAATGCCACGGTGGCCATCCGGGCGCCCACACTAATCACGGGAAGTCGTGTCGCCGCGGAATAAACTTCCCGGTGAAACACGTCAAACTCCCAACCACCAATAAGGGTCGGCCGCATAGCGCCCCTAGCTCCAGCTCGATCATATGGGAGGACGGCTTGGGGACTATTTTGGGTCGACGAACTCCTTTAATGCCGGCATCGGTAAGAATAGGCCGAGACCTGGACCAGCCGGTGTCACAGATGCCAGCGTTTAGGGCATCTGTGACCTGCCCCCCGATCACCGTGAAGATGGCCGGCCATCACCCGGCCTCCCAATCGACAGGGACAAACAGCGCCTCCGGTTGCCAATTGCGGAAAGCGCACCTTAAAACAAAAGATCCCCTGTTTACGTTCGGGCCGAAAAAGGGTGAACCGAGGCTCTCCCCTACCCTCCCAAGGAACCAACGGCCAAGGTCATCAAGACCAGCGACGGGTGGGCCCATAGTCTCAAAGAAGGAGGGGCCACCCGGTAGTAACCCGATGCGTTGCAACAACCACGCCGAGAACAACCGGAAAACGAAAATGCCAACAGCACCAACATCCATGTGAAACGGGAAACAGCTCGAAGGCGCCGTAACGGGAGGCGCAAAAAAATAAAAGCGCCCTCCGAACTAGAAAATACCAAGCTTAAACCACTTTGCCGCCAGCCAATCCAACTCAAGGGCGGAACTGGCGGAACGATAACCGCGGGGGATGACAGCAGGCACCAGCAACGGGCTGATGCAGCAACAACTTCGGGATTAAAAATAAAGTCACCTTTCGGTACAATTCCGAAGCGGCGGGTCGTCCGCCGACACTCGTCGCGGGACCCGCCGCGCTCCCAAGGGGTGGTCGCGCGCTCAGGGCAAAGTGGGGTGACGGCGGACACAACGTTCCCCGAACAGATTGGACTTTGTCCGGACCGTTTCCTCTTATTTTCGGGTTCTCGCCGCAATAGCGACCGGGCGGGAGCCGGTGGCGGTTTTTGGCGATCTTCCCCTCATGCATCTTCAGAGACTAACGAAACCATTGATTAATTTATTGGAACCCCGGTGGTGTGGTTCGAAAGCGGCGAACTCCACCCTCCCCAAATGTTGCATTCATGTCATCCTTTTGGGGGAACTATTAACCGGGTTCAATCTTCAAGCTGCCTAACTCGTGTATCCCGGAGGTCACGGCCAGGGACGTGCGTAAAGGTACGGCCGTTCTTGTACGTCGGACTTGGTACACGATGAAATTAACCCCTCATTCCACTCGTCGTGGGGTTAAGCTTTGCGTGATGGTAAATTTGCCCGCCCGGTTCGCCCCACCTAATCGTTATTGCATTCGTCAGATATTCACGCTTTTGACGGTAATCTGCCGGCTTTGCTGGGGCGATCTCCGCCAAACTTTCTGGGTTGTCGGAATGGAACAAACGGCAGGTGCTGTACGCGACCTGATCGGTGGGGCTATGACGTTTCCCCAACCCACGCATTACCGACCAATGAGCGGGTGGCGCGGTATCTTAATATTGTACTCCATTTCGCTTGAATTTCTTTGGTCTTGAAGTCCTCGACGTCGACACTCAACACCTGCCAGTTTTAATCTCTCTTAATGTAAAGGCCCTCATGACCATGGCTTCGTGGGAAATTAACTGGGAAGATACCCTTCCGCAGAAAACCGACTTCCGGACAGGGTTTGACTCCGGAAGATGTTGATTTACCACTGAAGCTTAGCAAACTTTATGGAGGCTGGAGGCGGCCATCAACGCGCCTTCCCAAAGTCCGCGTAAGTCCAAATTGCCCAAAATTTACTGCGGGCGCTTAAGAAAAAGAGAACTATAAGCTGTGGGCGCGTCGGGTTGCCCCGCGTTGGACCGTTTAATAAGTTTCCAGGGGAAGCGGGAAGGTGAAAAACCACCATGGGTGTTGTGGGAACGGCGATCGATCTGCGGGCGAGCATGTCCCGTCGTTACACCCCTGAACCGGCACTTATCTCCGAACTAAACAGGCGGTGTCCGCTGATTGAAAAGTGGACGACGTTGTTATAGGGCGTAGACAGGCAAATTCTGGCTGAACATCTGGAGGGGAATTTTCTCCCAATCCTCGTTAAAAAGCACCAATTGGTATACCGAGCATTATAGGTTGGTAAAAGCCGCGTGCAGGAATTTCTTGGGTCCGGCGCCGACCGGGCGGGGTGGTTTTTGTCCCCGCCGAGGTTGGGCGAGCATTGCGGTCGAAATGTACGCAAAGCCCTGGGCGACGGGAAACCCTAATCGGCAAGCTTGCCCAGACGGACGGTCACCGAAGGGCCCGTCTGTTCAGCTCTCCGTAGGGTTTCCGAGATTGGGAAGACCGGTAAAGTTTTCGCATTGCCGAGGGGGAAAAAGACGCTTGCCTGAAAGCTACGAATAACCTTTTCATGTTGCGAAACTCCGAGCGGCTGCTACTACGGGGCTGCGCCCCGTCCTCGTGACGGCGGCCGGCTTTCTAGTGGCCCTCGGCCAAACACGTTGACCGTGTGCAGGCACGTTTTGACAAAATGCCAAGCGTAGTCGGTCGGGTCCTTCTCATATCGAGGAAGGCCTTCGACCAGTAGGCCCAGGGGCTGTGAAGTTGCTGGGAATACCACCAACCGCGCAATTTGCGGATAATGGCGTCCTATTTAACGGTCGTGGTTTTTTTGTGTTGAGGGCTCAATTTCGACAACTCGTAGAACCTTATCCGGGGTCCGCAGGGATCTTGCGTACGCCCATTCTATGCGGTTTACCCAAGCACCCCACTGGTCTCGGCTCCGGATGGTGAAAGGGTGATGCTGCCTTGTTTGCCGACGATATCTTATTTCACGTCATCTCGATATTGCGGTAACAGGCGAAGGTTTTGACTTGCTTCCGGGTGGTTAGACAAATGGCCTTTCGCTCAAACGTCGGTAAAACGACAGCCTTCTTTCGACCGGTTTACAAAGGTTATATCAGGTCCGGTTACCTACCGGCATCCCGTACGCTTACGCTACTACTCAAAGGGAAAGATTCGTCCAAAATCGGTTGCGCCGATCGTTGGGGCCAAGACATCATTGCGCCGACCCTAAAGTCAATCTATCGCAATTCAGTCGTTCTCGAGACGAATGTTTGATAAATGCGGACAACGGCCGCCTTGGTCTCTAAATTCGCACCGTTGCCGCGCCCGCCTGACGGTCGTCCCTATCCACGAGTTACGGGAGGAGGTTCTTGGGGCGCAGGGGCCAATGAATAATCCCAGAATTGACGCTAAATATTTAATGGCCGGGTGGACTCACTCTTGGAATTCCGTTCTTGATTCCGGGGCAAGCGCCTGTCGTTTAATTCGGAAGTTTCAATTTAAAAAATTTCAGGATCAGCAAAGTCAATAGATAAAGTTTTAACTTTGTTGTCGTCTTTACGGGTTCCAAGGGGTCTACTTGTGATGGCCTTCAGCACCCCAAAATATTTCATGAGCTCGGTCATCCTTGGATGCTAGAAAATATATTTCCTAAGATTCTAAAGAGCAATCAAATGACCGGGGTTGTCTTGTACACCCTGAGAATGCTCGGTCGTGGGAAAGTACCCCGATGCCCTCCTGCCTCCCGATCGCTGGGGCAGTGAGATGACCCTCTGCCTGCTGCCACTTAAAAACTCCATTGGTCTGTCAAGGTTCGCCGCGATTGGGTTATGGCTCATCGCTGCTGTTTTCCCCACGCCACGGAGCATCACCAGTGTTATCAAAGCGCGTATCGTACTATCCCCTTTTCTTTTTGAAAAGGGGTTGGTTCAACACTCCGTTTGGAACTCCTTTCCCAACTCCTCCGCCCCTCCCTGTTTGCCCTTGCTGGGCTTCCTCACGGGTTTTTGGCAGGGTACAAGGGAAAGGCGTGGACATCCATCGGGATCAAAACCACTGTCACACCTGGGTACCGCTCACCGCCAAATATTGGACAAAGGTGGCCAAACCCTCGACCTGGCCGGACCGGGCCCCGTTTCGACCGACCCTTGCGGTCAACCCTTCGGAGATGCCCCAAGTGCCATCCCAACCCTAGATCCAGCCGCCCGGGAGAAGCCGCCCCACCGCTCAGACCAGCCTAGGGCACAGATGGCCCGGCAACATCAGGATGTTTTGCCGTCCCATCTTTAATCAGGACAGGAAAGCGAAAGGGGCAGCCCCCGGAACCGGAGGGAGAAGCGGCCCCAGAAAACCCGAAAGTATGATAGAGGTTTGAACGTCGGACTCCTCGATTCGACGCGCAACATCAACCGACCCCCGTCGCCGCCCTTGAAGGCCGCCGAGGGGCGCGCAACCAGCCGCCGAGGTCACCCGCCACGTCCGTTTCCACCCCGACCACCACCGGTCGGGTCCCACGATGCGGGGGGAAAAACGTGTCGGCTAAACCGCCACACCCAGGGCTGGGGCGCAAAGCTTTGGCAAATCACCGATGAAGACAAAGCGCCGACGCCAACAAGGAAGTACCACCCCAAGCATCAACAACACAACAAAACAGCCAACCCGGGCCGATGTGCAACACCGACATCGCCGGGTACCCGCCTCCCTCCTACGCCCAAAGGCGACCCAAGGGAAAGGAAAAAAATCGAAGCAAACACCGGAACAACTCAACAAATGGGTTAAGACCAACGAAAACAACTTCCAAAACCCGACGACCTCATCCCGCCCATCTGTGGAGAACCTGCCGAATGGACCGCACTTCGCAAACAAGGAAGGATCGGACAGGCAACGCCAACCCTTGGCCGGGTGTGGGTTCTCCGAGGGAGTACGGGGGTAATACAAAGATACCTGACGGGGCATCGCAACTTCCCAAAAACATTGGTACGCGTACCCCCGTTCGGGCTAACAAAGGTGGGCAAAAGGGGACTCCGTCGTTAACACGGGCGGACCACCCAGGCGTAGAGAAGGGATTCCCGGTCCAATTCTCGCGCCTCATCCCACCAATCCGCAACAGGCCCCCCAATTTTGTCCAGCTGGACGGGATGGAAAACCAGCTTTCGGCCCTGTACCAGCTGGACGGATCTTTACCCGGGCTAACCGTCGAGGCTGGGGCGGACGACAGGACCCGCCCAATCCCAACGGCGCCAGGCGTACCGGCCCCACCCGCGCCACCGACCCCCCGCTGGACAAGTGCGGCGGCAACCACGCGGCCCACTTTTAACCGTGAGACCCACCGGCCATCTCGCCAATTGTGCGAGACTCCCAAGACCGAGATGCGGTTCCAGCTGAACCAGATGTCGCCGCCCGGGACCGCCACCACCAGCCGGCTGGTCAAGATAACTACAGAAGACGGGTGGACCACCATCAAAAGTAAGGCCGAACGGAACATTCCAAGAGCGCCCGGAGAAAACGTGCGTCGCCCCCAGGAGCCGACAGCGGCCGCAGCCGCGTCGCAGCAACTAAACATCCGGCGCGGGGCAAGAATACCCGCACCCTGGCCCGCATTCCACGCGGGGCAACGGACTCATTAGCTAATGAGCGGATTAACGGTTGACACCTCATCGGGCGATGTTATAAAATGTAAACAAAATAAACTAAAAGGAATCGCGTCGTCGTCGTAAAAATATCGGGAAATTGGCGATTCCACGGAAATAATAATAATAAAAAAAAACAGCAACAAAAAGAATAAAGCATCGAACGCCCAGCCGCCGCCAAGGACCCCGAGGGGGCGTGTAAACCCAAACGATCACCACCACGTCTCCAGGGGGGGCCGACGCCGGGGCTGGGGGGAAGGAGGGCAAAAAGACACGTTAAAATCAGGGCTTTGTTTGCCGAAAACCGAATTCAGAAGGGCGGGTCGTCTGAATGAGTCAGCGGGGTGACCACGCCGCCGCCACGAAGAACGACCAGGTGTGGGAGATGGTGACCGTGGGCCGGGCGCGGCATCCAATCGTTTGCCCTTTAAAGGGCCGACCGGGTGCGGTTTCGGCCCATTAGGGCGTCCTCGCTGCAAGGCGGCGGGGCGGGGAGCCGGTGGGGACGGGCGCCGGCCCCCTCGTCTTTAATGGCCGGGGGGCAATGTACTGGAACCCGGGAGGTGTTGGTCGAGAAGGCGAGTGCCCCTCGCCCAAAACGCACCATGTCATCCTCCTGGGGAGACAAATTGACCGGTTCGTCCGGTTCCCCTGTTCGGCGACAGATGTCTCCGCTAGGCGTCCTTCCTGGAGGCCGCTTGGTGCGACGAGATCTGTACACGATGAAATTGGATTGCCCAATCATCTCCTACGCTCGATAGGGACCCCCTTTGGTGCTGGAAAGGAGTTTGCACCCCATTCGCCCGCCCCGCAACTGTGCACTTAAATTCCCAACCATTTTCATGGCGACCCGCTCGATTGTCGGAGACCCAACGCCAACATGTCCTTGGGGTTGTAGGACGACCCGCGGAGGGCGGGGACCGCAACGCCGGGGGGATATGAGGTATGACGCTATTCCGGGGGTCACGCGCCAACAAACCCGCCTCGTATGCATGCCAAGCGAAACTACCGCTTTTTGGGCGCGCACCCGTTGCCCGTCGCGTGTTCCCGGGGTGGAAGAGATTTCGGAACGGGTGAAAGACCCCGAGGTGAGTTCTGGGAGAGTATTGATGCCGCTGGCGGATACGTCGTTCCCTCCTGAACCGTCAACTCTCCGACCACCCCGGCCATCTGCCCGTTGACTGACAGAAGTGGTAACCGTTGTTTCAGTGCCCTCAGGGGGGATTTTGCGGAAATTGGAAGACAGTTTTCCCAACCCCCAATTTCAAAACCTTGTTGCGCACCCGCGGTCGGAAAGGTGGGGAGTTTCTGTGTCCCCTCGGATCTTGAGAGGTGACTTTTGCCCGGCAGTTCGGGCCTCGCGGGCCGTTAACCAAGGGCCCGGGGATATGGGGATTCGAATGCGGCCTTGAAGAGCCCGGGCGGGCAGTCGTGAAATGACGCGCCCGTTCGCGGATTTCCGTCGGGTATTTTTCCGGGGACGGGAAAACCGGTAAGATTTTTCGTCTGCCCAAACCAGGTAAGGCCACGATACCTGGAAATTATCGCCCATTACGTTGTTTCATCCCGGGAAACCTTTGGGGCTGCTCTTAGGCCGCCCCGTTCTTACGGGACGACGCACGGTTTTCGGCGCCCTCAGAAACCCGTTGACCCGAGTGTTGCTGGCTTCGTTCGACGAAATGTTGGACAAAGTCGGTCGGAGTCTTTCTCGATATCGAAAGGCTTTGACCGAAGTGTGATGAGGGACCTGGAAACTGTTTAATACCATACGCGCGCGAGGCGGCTAATGCTTGTTTTTGGGCCACCTATTTCGTCCGAAATTCCGTTTCGACGCACGGCAGATCTTGGGGGTTGAAGGGATCTTGCGTCTCGCCGATTCTGTATTATTTACCCAAATGCTTCCCACCCCGGATGTTGCCTTGGGATGGTGAAAGGGGTTCGACGCCTTGTTTGCCGACGACAGCGCGTTTTTCTCTCCCGTCGGTTCGATATCGCAGTCGTCGGATGGGAAAGTTGCTATTTCCTGATTGGTTGGACAAGGGCGATTGGTCTCAACGTCGGTAAACTACCGCATTTGCCTCGACCAGATCCCAAGTTCGCCGTTCTGGCAATCCGCGGGCAAAGCATCGCCGGGCGACACGATAACTTATCTCGGATGCAAAATAAACCCACGCTAACGGGTTTTGACCAAGGGTTCAGCGCCAAAACGGCGCGAGCGTTTTTTACCCTTTTGTCCCACCGCCCCTCCGGACAAGTTATCTGTTACAAGGCTAATTTGGCCGCGATTCCACCGGCCCCGGCGGACCGTTAGCATCGGCCAATAAGGGGGACCAAGTCCAAAAATTGTCCTTCGGTATCCGTTGGCGCCGGGCGCCGTCGGAACGACGTGATTGCAAGGGGACTTAAGAATCGATCGTCGAGGCTTTGTTGTCCGTTTGGCGCGGTCTATGACCCGGGAAGGACCCACTTTACCTACGGCTTTGCGCCCTTGCACGCCCCCCCTGACGGGCCCCTTTATCCACGAAATACTGCTGGGGTGATCCCTCGGGGCGATAGGTAACCCAGAACACCCAATGTGTTAGCACAACAAGCCGCAATGGATTGTTGTAAGTGGGCGCCTCGGCGCGCCACACCTGGGGCGTCAAATATGCGACCTGTTTCCAAAAGCCGGGGTCGATGCACGCCAGTTTCGCATGTCGACCCGTGAGGCTCCCGGGGGTTCCGTGTAAAGCGGATGGCCCGGCCCTCTCGCGACAACGATGCTTTTTTGCGTTGTCATTTTGAGCGAGGCAATTAAACCGAGGGAAGCGGAGGCGGGCCCGGGGACTGTGCTCGTTCAACTCGGGTAAGGGATAACCCGATACCCGTACCTGCCTTCCCTGTCCCAGGGGGTGTGTGCACCCTCACATAATCATCTTCGAAACACCAGGTCCGGTTCGCCCGATTGGCCAAGTTGTGCGCCATCGCTGCTGTTTTTCACCTACGTCCGGGCATCACCAGTGATTCGGTGCAAAACAGGAAAATTCTTTTTTTTAAAAGAATTGAAGTGGCGGGAACCCCAATCTGAGACTTCCACGTCCTCCTTTTTGGGACGCGTGGGCCTCCTTCGGGTCTCACCCCCAACTGTCCCCCAAAAGAAGGGCGGACTATCCCACTGGCCATATCCCTGTACTGACTCCCCGCCATGTCGGACAAAGGGGCCCACCACCACCACCACCGCCGACGTCAGCCCACGGGGACAAGACCGAAACACAAGAACCATCGTAACAAAGCCTGTTCCCTGGAATCCAACCTCTGGGCCCAAGAACCAAACCCGGACAACACCCGCAGACGCAGGCCGCGATCCGATGGCGAGCGGCATCATTAGATGCCCGCCACCTTCGGACCCGTTCCCAAAGGCGCCCAAGCCCAGGAGATATCCCTCCGTCAGAGGGAAGATAAACCCCCAGATACCACCGGGATGAATATGGTATTCATCCACCTCTTCGATGCGGCCTCGTTCCCATCACCTGCTGGGCGCACCAAGCGCAGTAGTCTCAGCGGTCATTTCGCCGATTTCGTCGGCTGGAGATCTATGGGTCGTTGGACCACGCTGGGAGTCGCCAACCAAATAATTTGACGGCCAATCCTTGGACGTTGGCGCCTCAACCGTCGGGGAAACAACACCAACACCCAAAACACGGAGACCCGACACCACTGCACCTTACCGCCGCCAATCCCACCCCTTACGCGGCCGGGGGGAACCAGCAAAAAAGCACCCGCTCATCAACCTGCGGCCAAGCTCAAAATCACACAAGGGGAAAACTCGGTAAAACCTCCCACCAATCTTGTAGAAAACGCCAGGGAACCCATTTTGCCAGATTAACCCAAATTTTGGGCAACCACCCAACCTCGTCCCTTTGGCAAAGGGGTTCGTTTCCGCCAAGGGACGAAACGGTACCGGGGTACGGGACATGGTGGAGGCGGCGCGCTCAATCTCCATCCACGGTACCCTACACCGCCCAGCACTACCAAAGACCGCCAAAGGGGACGCCCTCTCCACTAACCTGGAGAAATCACGGAGGCGCTCCCTGAATAAACTTCCCTGCGCAACCCCGCCATCCGCCCTTCCTTAACAAACTTTGGGTTTCTTCGTCCATGGACCATTAGAGGGAAGAGTTACAACGCCTGTCCACTGGACGAACCCGTTTATGAAGGATAACTGTGGAGGCGTGGGCGGAAGAACGGGCCCTCCCAGACCCCGACGGCCTTCCGGACATGCATCACCCTGCCACCGACCCCAAAGTGCGTGAGATGCGCCAAGAACTGGCCATGGACTGTCCGCTTCGAGGAAAGCACCAAAAGTAAATTGTGGTGGCGCACAGCCAACGATAGTGTCCGCTTCTCAAAGGCAGGAATGGATCCATCCCGACTCGATGCCTGTCCAACAGGAAAGAACCCCACGGGGCCGGACGGATGGACGACGGTTGGACGCCGCGGCCCCAATCGGGAGGACCCGCGGCCCAACAAGTGAGGGGCCAAACAGGCCGACAGGCCCTAGACCCCCCAACCAAGGGCCAATGGGCGGTCGTTTCTGCAGAAAAACATCAACGGCGGAATTGCCCGCGACTGAAACCGAGTCGGACACCGGCACCGAGACCGACCAAAAGCGCCGACGCCCAGAAGAAAGAAGTGCCGCGCCCGGGTTCCCTCCGCAACAATACAGATGCCAACAACAGCAAAAACCACGCATCTTTAAACCCACCGAGCCAAAGCAAAGGACAACCAAACCAAAGTCTGGGCAGGAACACGAGTAAAACTTCAGGGGAGATAAACCGGTTCCGAACCCGCGCAAATCCAGGAACTGCGAAACAAACTTTACGACACCGAGGCGGCAGAGTCGTCGCCGCTGAAACCACCCGGGACCCGCCGTTCGCCTGGAGGGAAAGGGGCGCACTGACTTCAGGAGACCTGGACGGTTCGGCCGAATCGTTACCGAAAGGCCATTCGCCCACTTAAGGTCTTTACGACTTTCTCGCGCAATAGGCCGGACAAAGTTGCGGTTATCGGCCCTCTTGACAACCGATTTCTCAAAGGTTTAGTAAGTCAGAAACTTTATTGGAACCCCGGTGGGTCGGCCAAAAGGGCAAAACCCACCCTCCAAATTGACATTCATGTCTCCTTTTGGGGAGACTAAACCAAAAGAATTAAATTCAATTACCTAATTTCTTTTTGTACCCCGATGAGGCACTGCGGGGCTACCTCGGGTACGGCCCCGTTCCAGGGATCAGTCGAAAACAGATTAAAATTCCCCGACAATGGGATACGCCTTTGCGTGGCCGGGGCAGTTTTGCCGCCGCCCTCCCCGCCTGGCTCGCTGTGAAACCATATCCCTCTATTTTTTCCCCACCGGCATTGATTGTGGGACCTCAACGCCAAACTTTGGCGGGGGCACATAAACAAACCGGACGGACAGAAGATCATCGGTGGGGTTTAAATGGGCCCTTCTGGCCCCTTTTCCCCACCAGAAAGAGCGATACTCGACATTGTCCTCAATTTCCTGGGATTTACCGTTAAAGGGACGTCTTGCGAGCTCCAACACCTCCCTATCCCGTTCTCTTGCTTAAGGCCCGGGCGGGGCCCGCACGCAAGTTACGGGAAAGTTACCGCGCTCTACGACAAAACGTTACCAAAAATCATACCGAAAAGGGTCGGGCCGGGGCCGATTGGTCCAAAAGGGAGCCAAGGAGGCCGCCCAATACCAAATGGGTAAACGCCCCACAACTGCCTCAAGCCTACGAATGCTAAACGCAAATGCGCCCTGCCAAGCCTGAATAGAAACAAGATGCCCGGGAAAGTTGAAGCTTTAAAGATTGCTGAGGAGTTTTCGGCGGGGTGAAAAGACACGTGGTGAGTTGTGGAGCATGGGACGCCCTGGCGACCGTCAACCGCTCCCCGCCTTATCGACAACTCACCAAACAAAACGCCGTATGTCCTTGTAAGATGGGATGGTAAACGCCACGACGCGCCCCCTTAGGGAATTTAGAGGAACAATTTACCCCAACCTCCCAATATGGGGAACTGTTGGCCGCCCATGGGGCAGGTTGGAACCGTATGGGAGTTTTTGCGTGTCCGGGCCGGACTTAAGGGGATGGTTTTTGCCCCCCGCTGAGGTTGATTGCGCGCTCGTTAACTCGAAAGCGCCTGGACACAAATTCCGAACTGGCGAACAGCTTCCGGCGGGCGGTCGTGGGTTGGCCTTTAATGAATACCCGTACGGGTATTTCCCTAAATTGAAACCGGCAGGATTTCGGTTCCTAAACCAGGTAAACCGACGGTTACCTGGAAGTTATCGACCATTCGCATTTCCATTTGCGCTGTTCGAGGTTACGTTGGAAGGATGCGTTAATCTCCAAAATGAGCAGCACGGCTTTTAAGCGTTCTACTGGACGTTGACCCGGTGCAAGAAACGTTCGATAGAAATTTGGACGTAAGTCTTCGGAAATCTTTCTCGACATGAAAGCCTTCGACCGTGTCTGGCAGAAGGACTACTGTGGAACGAAACACCACCCTACCGCACGCTGTGCGGATAACGTCTTTTACAAGGGCAACGTAACTGTGGGGGATCCTTTGTCACGCAAAATCCTGGGGGTCCCAAAGGATCCTGTATCTGCCAGTTCAGCGGGTATACACCAAGGACATACCCACCCAAGGTCGTCTCCGGATGGTGAAAGGGTCCTTCTGCCTTGTTGCCGATGAAGTGCCCTTTACCATCCCGTCGTTTCCCCAAGCGGTAAGCAGGATGCAAATGATGTCACCCCCCGATTGGTGGATAAATGGCTCGCGCCATTCGGTAAGACGACCGCCTTTCACCATCAAAACCGATTCTGTGCCGCCACTGGATTTCGGGCCGGCATAGTGGAAATTTTATCTCGGATGCAAATAACCGCTCCTAAGATGGTCCCTCGTTAACCATCGGTTAACGCGCCAACGGCGAGGTTCCGCCCGTATTGGCATCACGCCGCCGTCGAATGTTAGGGTTAAAACTTATGGTTTCACGTCTGGTTGGCACCGGCGGAGCTTTAATCTCCCTAATCAGAGGAAAGACTCGGTCCAGCGAAAGCCCCGGTTTCGTTGGGGCGGACGTTAAATTTGGAATACGTCTTGCAAGGGACCCAAAGAAATCTGTCAAACCTTCGTCATACGTATCCGCGCGCAATGGAACAGGCCGAAAAACCACATAATTTGAAAATTTTGCGCCCTTGCGTCCAAGGCTCCCTATCCCAGAACACTGCAACTGGGGACTACTAAACCGCGGGGGTTGGGGTCTCTAGAAACGCGACCAATCAATGACCGTCAAACTTTGCCGTCGTAAATGCTCGTTAGAAAGGTGGTGGCCTCAAGCGCCTGTTCCTTTATCTGAGCAATTTTTATAAACGATAATTGGAAAAGTCGGGGATAAGCGTGTTGTTTATATCTTATGTCATCCTCGGACGGGCCTCAAAGGGGTGCTCGTGAAAACGGGTAAGGCCATCTCAAGACAATGAAGGGTTCGAACATCTTGATGACATAAAGACTAACCAGGCCCCAATCAGGACATTGACCGGGGGGTCGGTGCCCCCCGCGTTCACGGGCGGGGAAAGCCCGAACCCCGCACCTGCGCCTGTCCGCGGGGCCTGGCATAGGTGGTGGCGCCACTATAATCGTTCGCGGATTTTCCTCAAACATGAATATCGCCCGAGCCACGAGCTACGTTTTACATCGCCCCTTTTCTTGAAAAGGGTTGGTATACAACACACCCGTGTCGAACTCATCCCATCAGTCCCTCCGCCCCCCGTTTGCAACCTTGCTGGGCTTCCCTCCGGGTTCCCCCCATTCCCCAAAAGGGGTGGGTGAGTCCGATCGGGTGATCGAACCCCCTGCGCTAAACATCTGCAGCAGCATCGGCTCACCGCCAGCAATGGAAAGGTGAGCCCAAGCCTCAAAAACCCCGCAAGCGGACCGGGAACTGCCGGTTGAGCGCCCGCGAAGAATATTTTCCCGAGACGCACCAATGTGCCCTACCATTGGACCAGGCCACCGGGAACCCGCCCCCACCGCCCAGACGCAGCCTGGGGCAAATGGAGGGTAACACTGGGTGTTTCACGCCCCATCTTGTGCCCCCCAAAACCCGGGAGCAAGGCAAAGGCCACACCCCCGAGCCGGAAGAGAAGGCCGAGATACGGGATGAAGAGGGGAATACTCTCGTCGGACCCCTCGGACCAATCTCTAAACCCCGTCACCGCCCATCGAGGGCGAAAGGAGGCCGGGTCAAGCCGCCGGGGATCCCGCCCGTCCGTGGTTACGCCCGACCACCACGGTCGGGTTGCCCCACGGGACGTCCATTCCAGACTGTCAACCCAGACTACCGCCGGTTTATCCAGAGCTGCCGGCCCAAACGACTTCGAAGCGGAACACCGACGAAGACGCGCGCCGACGCCGACAAAGCGCATCATCGCGCGCAGCCTTACAACAACAGCGCGCCGGGCCGATTCGCAGACGCCGGCACCCCTGCCTGACCACAAACCCTCAACATCGCATCGGCAACAGGGCAAATCAACAACCTCAACACAAACATCTCAACAGCAGCAGGCAAAACTAAAGTCGTACCGCCCGTGGACAAAACCTGCCGGAGGAAACCACTTGCCAAGAAAAGTGTTCAGGAACCCAATGCCGACCTTCCGGGGTTGCGTTCATCCCCAAAGGAGACCGAATATCGGATCCCCCTTTTGGAAGCGTCAACCCAACACCGGAACCTGGTACGCCCACTCCATTCGAGGAGCTACCCAAATTGGTATAAGAGGGCTGCCATCGCGCGCCACCAGGGCTTCCCACAGGAAAGGGTTCCCGGGCGTTTTCAAACTCATTCCACCCATCCATGGCCCCTTTGCATCTTCTTCGTCCCTGGACAAGATGGACCGTCCAGCGGCCTTTCCCTGGACAAAATATATATCCGGGCAATCGGTCGAGGCATGGCGCGGACGGGGACCGCCTCCCCCGGTGCCAGGCTATGGGCACCCTCCACACTTCCCCGACCCATCCGCGTTTAAGTGCGGGAAACCCCGCAACGGACTGCCCGCCGAGATACACCGGCCACCGCCAATTGTGAGGCGCCGCAAACGACCGCAGATGCCCGGTCCAAAAAGCCAAGTCGCGGCATGCGCCGGACCACCACCACCACCTCCAGACCGTGGTTAAAGTCACCCGGCGGATGGGTGGACAACAAAAAAATAAAAACACATCAACGCACCAAAAATTCGTCGAGCGGGGTCGGGCGAAAATGCGTGGTCCGACCCGGAGGGCCGACGCGGCCGAGAGCCCGCGTCGTAGCGTAAACATCCGGAAGGTCAACGCCGCCCGTCGCACCTGGCCGCATTCCCGGGGGGGTCATCGACCGTTTCCGCAACGCGTTAACAGCCACCTGTTCGTTGCCCCCTGGGCATTCCAACGCCGGGGCAACGGAACTCATTAACAAGGCGGTTAACTCGTTGACGCCTCCTCGGGCATGTTAACACGAAAACGAAAAGCCTCGTCGAAACGAGAAAGGCACCAACCCCGGGCCGTGTAGAATGACCGGTGTGACCGATGTTGCCCGGGACCTGTTTGATGCTAATGCACCGCTCGTGCCCCTACCATCTATCCGAACCCGCCGTTACGAGGACGGAGCTTCCGCCGACGCCCAGTCTGAGCCCAGGGGACGAATGATGGAGTCAGCATTTGTTGATGCTTCGACTCCCTATACGTCGCCCCAACCGATGCGCGCTAGGGCGCGAAGGCGCAGTACACCGCCCGAGCTGGAGGAGAAATTTCAAGGCTTATTGAAGAGGAAGGCTACCTTTCATCTACAGCAGACACAGGGTTGGCTCGTGAGCGGCAGAGCTGCGCACCCTCGCCCAGGAGCATGAGATCCATGTCATCCTCCTAGGGGAGACGAAATTACGACCGGGTTCAGTCTTAAAGGTTCCCAACTTCTCGTATCGGCGCGACGAGATATCTCCACGTGGTACGGCCGTCTCAGTGCGACGAGATCTAGTACACGATGAAATTGGATTGCCGCAGTACATCTCATTACGCTCAAAAGGGACCCGCATTTGCGTTGCTTGAAAGGAGATTGCACGCACGCCGCATATCGCCCGCCCAGCACGCAATTGTTCTCTTCCGATATCCACATCATCTTCGATGGTGCCCCTGCTCTGATTGTCGAAGACCTCGACGACCTCGACGCGAGTATATCACGTCGCTTCACCTCCTTAACCGACAACTCTCCCGACCACCGACGGCCATCTGCCCATTAATTTACAGAAGCCTGTTCAACGGGACGTGGAAAACTGGTAAGATCTTCGTGCTGCCTAAACCAGGTAAGGACCGACGACTACCTGGAAGTTATCTTCCAATTACGTTGTTATCGCACATCGCGAAACTCTTTGAGCGGCTGCAGCTTCGAGGGCTGCGCCCGCACATCTCGATACGAGATGAGCAGCACGCTTTCGGACGCCATTCGACAGTTACGCAGTTGACCCGGTTCTGCACGAGCCGTTCGATAAAATATCGGACCATAAGGAATCTTTTCTCGATATCGGAAAAGCCTTTAACCGGGTTAACAAAGGACTTTGTAAGCGCCTCAATATCCCATTAAGCGCGCGTTGGTGCGGTTTAACAAATTGGTGGGTGCGACTTCTTCCATAAAGCCGATGGCTCGAGCCCTCTGGTAAACGATGCTGTTTGTTGCGTTTTCTTTTGTAACGACGTAAAACAAACTATTAATACCAATATACAATCCCGGGGACTGTGGTTTCCTACGGTTGTTCTCGGGTCCGGGGACAACTCTCCGGTACCCCACCTGCCCTGCCCTGTCACCAAGGCGGTGTGTGGACAAACCCTCACCTTCTCGTGGGATAAAAACAAAGAAATTTCCTAACTACCTTCGCACCGGGGATCTCCGAAACGGAAGGAACGGACTACTCAACGGACTCATCTTCTTCCTACAACATCCGCCAGCAACCCCCGTCCCCACCTGGAAAAGGGGCGGGCCCGTGTTCAAACCGCAACCGCCGGGGTCGCCCGCCACGTCCGTAAGTATCGACGCCCGACCTTCACCGGTCCCAGGGTGTCCTAAAGGGACGGTGAAACACCGGCGGCGGCCCAAACCATTCGACCACCACATGCCCATCCTCCAGCCCAGGAACAGCTCAGTTGACGCAATCTTCCTCACCGCTTTCCCCAGCAAAGCAAAGCCCGATCATCTAAAGGTAAACGCCTCTGGTATACAACAACAGCGCCACGGTGGGAACCATTCCCCGGGTCCCCGGCAAACCCCCGCCACCCCCGCGCGCGGCGGAAGGTAAAGAAAAGGAAAAGGCCAAGGGCCACAACTACCTACAATGCCAAAAGAACTCAACCAAACCAGGTCCAACATCAGATGGAACAAAAGCAATTGACCACCCTACCCAACAATAAGTGGCGGAGAACCTCCGGGTGGTACACCCGCCAATCTAAACGGCTCGTTGGACGGCACCCCGTCTATACCTTGGCCGGGGTGGCCCGGTTCATTTCGAGGAACAAACAGGGTATAGGATAGTACAACTTTATTCCAAGAACGTCCCACAAAACAGTGAAATTGATTGGTATGCTTATCCTTTTTGGAGCTGCCGACAAGGTGAAATAAAGGGGCCTACCGTCATTACCCCCAAACTGAACTTACACAGGCCCAAAGGGAAAGGATCCCGGTCCCAATTCTCAAGGGCCCAATTCGGAACCATTTGCCAAATTTCTTCCGTCCAGCTGGACCCGAAGGGACCAAAGCCAGCCCGCCGGCCGCCAGCTGGACGAGGTTTAAACCATGCCCGCAAACTGTTGAACTGCCGGGGACACACCGCCAACGACCCCAGATTCCGGTGTTCCGAAGAAGCCAGGGTGGCGCGGCCTGGTTTCCCGGAGCTCCCCCAACAAACTTGGTGAAATAACCACAAGACCGGTTTTAACCACACTCCGGGAAGGAAAACAAAAATGGCACTTCAAAGCCGGAACCGAACAATAGGGGAAGGGGAAGCCGCCGCAACGGCTGCCTTTGGCCAAGCCGGCGCTATAAAACGACATGGGGCCCACATCCCAACGCCCACTCCTGTCGGGGCAGGGACGCCAGAAACCCGCCGGTTTTCCGGCTTCGGATATCAACCAGGTTACGCTACCACCGCCGGTAAAGGTAAAGGAAAGTCAATATTATCTCCAACATTGTAATTAAACGGGGATGTCAACACTGACCAGCCAGGCCTTATCAAACGCCAAGGGCTCAAAAGCAAAAAGGGACCTTCCTCCGAAATTTGCCGGAAAATTTGCAGATTGGAACCACCCGCTTCGGGCTAAAGGGCGGGGTTAGTTAACAACCCCAAACCTACCAGGAAGGAAGGGGCGGTATGGGTCGAGCTTGTTGTTCATTCCGGGCATCTCCATTAAAAGCGGAGGAAGCAGAACCGGTTTACAAAGGTGTCACCGAATGCCAACGGTTTGGGCGGTTGTGACGCCAAACCAATAGTGTTGGTAGTGCCCGGCCACCACCAGGCATCGTAATCCGACCGGAAAGGTCTGCCCCTCGAAGTGGTAACTGTGGACGGGCGCACACTTTAACGACAAAATTCAATCTCTTACGCGAAGGCCCGTGAAAGGAGATGAAATTATAAGGGCTGCTCCCTTCCCCCCTAAACAAAAAAAGTCATAAATCCGGAACGGATGAAACTTCCATAGTGTCCAAGAAAAACGGAAGGGAAGCCACCCCGGAAAACTACCCGGACTTCCCAATCGCGCCGAGCAAACCCTGCACGCCGCAGCGCCCCTCGCATAATGATGGGGCCACCGGAACCGAACGCTGCACAAGGCCAAAACAGGAAGCGCAAAAAACAAAAGAAGACCAATACCCCGCACTCCGGGCCGGCACTATACCTGCGAATAACCACCTGATGACCATCGCAAAGGAACAAGGCCCGGCGGGAAAATCCAATCAAAAAGGGGCGAAAGGCCGGCATACACGAACTGGTCAACAACCGTGGGGTTAAAAATAAAGTTACCGAAGGTGGTAATAGGACTTTGAAGCGGCGGGTCGTCCTTTGACTGTCGCCGGACGACCACGCCGTTCCCTGAAAGGTATGTGGCAAACCTCTCAAAACCCATAACAACCACAGGCAACCCATAACCAAGCTGCTAGGCGACCGCGACAAATGCCAGCCGGGATTGCCTCTTAAAATAAAAGGATCCCTTTAAAAAAATTAACAACATAAAAAAGTCAAAAATTAATTTGGGCGGGAAAATTTTAATAAAACCTGGAAATAAAAAAGTTAAACAGGGAAATAATTAGACTTTAATGAAAAACACGGTTGTTTAAAAGTTTTATCAATTTTTGTTTGCTTGTAACCGGCCAGTATCAGGCGACAAAAAATAACTGAACAGTATGTATTTTATATTAAAATATTAACGATTTTTATTCTAAACGACAATAACCAAAGGCTTTCTGGTTTAATATCCACAACTGTTTTTTTGAATGTGGCTCTAATGCCAAATTGGAATTTTTAAAAAAATAAAAATTATTAAGAAATGTTTTAGTTAATAATAATTTGGGTCTATTCAAATTTCATATAAATTTTTAACCAAAGGTTGGTTTTCCACTTTGAAATTTTAACCAAATTCCTGTAATTTCAAGGATTATACTTTTTTATTCTTTGGGACCCATTCTTGTAAATACCAATTAATGGGCTTTTTGCGTTTTAATTTTTTCAAATTTTATATATTAATTTTTAAATAATAGTTTTATCAAAAAATGATGTGACAAATTACTGTGCCTTCCTTCCTTAAATTTTGGCAACATATTATCTACCTTTTTGTTTTTAAATACGCCAAATTATTTAAACAATTAAGTATGAAAAATAAAATAACTTTTAAAACCCAATCCTTATTAACATATAATTTTTGAAAAGCCTCCATCAATTAAATTAAAACAAAAACTAAAAGCAAGCTTAACTTGTAAACCCACATAAATTAATTTCTTTTAATTTCTTCAGTACCCCGGGAACCTTGAAAAAACTATTGAATGTAATTTTTTAAAGGTCCAACTTTGAAAAAAAAATAAGTTCATAAAAATTAAAATAATAACATTTTTAAAATTAATTAATATTTTTTATCATCATCATCAGCCTTTGATAGTCCCTTTCGGACATGGCCCCTTAATATTCCCCTAAGGGGTTGTTGGATATTACCCCACCACTTTGGTCCAATGCGGGTTGGGTGGTAATTTTTAAATGAATACCTACAGTACTACCATTTTTTTATAATGATTTACCAAAAAGGTATTTAAACCTTTTTCAAAATATTCTTCATAACTAATACACAAAACACCTTCCAATAAAACTTACCTGAAGGTAAAAATTCTGAAATAAACTCTACAAAGGTACCTTAAACCAAATGGATCAATTAAAAAAAAAGTATATCTTAATAAAACATATAATCCAGCATGATATTTTAAAATTTTTGGCGTTACTTTTTTTTTAAATTTTTTTCAGTGATATCTTAAATAAATCTCAAAAAATTATTAAAGGTCACCAACAAAATTCTGAACTTTTTAAAAATATTTTCTTTGGCACTTTCTACCTCATGAATTCAAAAGTTTGGGTTTCATTGACTTGGGTTTTAAAAAATCTGTTCCGGTACATTCAATTAAATCTCTTTTGGTAAAACTGTTAATTAACACTTTTTTTATTAAAGGTAAAACAGAATTGGCAATACCTTCTTCCCCAATTTTAAATAAGACCAAAATCTATCAATTATTTATTTTATTATTTTTTATATATTATGTGGTTATTATTAGAAATTACATTACTACGGAAAAATAATCTATTCTTTTCCTTAAAATTAATAATAATAAATCCGGTCCGAAGTTCTTGTATCTCTTAACAAGAAATGGGTGGATAGGAAATTTTAAAAAATAGCCTATTGACATGTTCACAAATGTTAATTAACAAAATTTGTAAGGTTGCCCGGCTCAAATAAAAATAAATAATACAGCCATATAAAAAATAAATAGTCAAACCATACAAAACGAAAATTCAGCCATAGGGAATAACAACCGGATGAAATTTTTAAAACAAAAACACGGATCAAAGTTATTTTCGTTTCTTACCCCAAATTTCCAAGTTTTTCAATTTATAACCAGGAAACCGTGCTTAGGAATTATTTTCACCCCCCAACTACCGCGTCACGCCATGAACATGAAGATACGCTCAATTTCTTTATAACCTAATTAATTAATGAAAAAATATCATATAAAATTCATCTAAAAACAATTAAGAACAAAAAACTTCTTTAAAAAGTTTCAGGAAGGTATACCTATTTGACATTTTAAAACTATTAGGTAGGTTCATAATTAATAAAAAAATTTAACATTTCTAATTGGGACTTCAAAAATTATAAAAGCAATTTTAAACCAAAAAATAATTAAAACATGTTGTCGATATAGAACAACCATTTAATTATGTCATAATTAATTTATTTTACAAAGAAACCAAGGTCTGTTTTCTAAATAAAATCTATAAATTTATAAAATCTTTTCCTTACGAAAACATTTAAAAACATTAATTCAAATTTAAGTAAATATTTGATATTCATTTTACCGGAATAAGTTTCTTTGCAAAAATTCTCTATTCCAATTTAAATTTAACATTACCCTCAATTTAAGATTTTTTCCCTACTTAAGGGATAGGGATGCGTGTTCAATAAATTAAAATAAAAACATCGACGTTTTTTTTAATTGGTTAAAAATATATCAATTCCATTCTCGTTAAATATTCAATACTTCAATGTTAAAAAAAATTCATTATTTATTGCTCTTTTTTTTGAATATATTCATTTATCAATATTAACCTTTACTTTTTAAAAGAATAAAATATAAAATTTAGGCTTTACGGTGAAATTTTTAATTAAGGAGAATTAGTTTTGCAAATTGGTTTTTAGATAATGCATTCATTTATTAAATAATTCGAATAAAAAATATGCATGTTTACATATAAATACTTTATATATAGATTAATGAGATTAAATCTTAAACATTTTTAATTTCATGTTTAACTCTGGTTTGTTGAATAACAAAAACATCAAGTTTCTTTGGGATCCCTATAAATGTTAAATGTTGAATAATAAAAGGTGTTATTAAATATTTACTAAGTTGCCATTCAAAAAATTAAATACAAATTGGAAAAACAAGAATATAAAAATCTTTTATATAAATAAAATTTAATTCTTTTTAAAAATAAAGTCAACAAAATAACCCCAAACAAATTTCAAAAGTTTTCCGTTTCAAGGCAGTTTTGAGGAAAATTAAATAATAACAAAAAATTTTGCCATCATAATTTGGGGATGTTTTTGCATATATAATTTCTTTAAAAAACAAGTTAGGATCCATTTTTTATTTTTATTTCCTTTCTGTTCTGTTTTTAAAAGGGGAATTGGTTTAATAGATATAAAAAAAATAACACAGGTCTGGAGTAAAATACTTTTAAAAATTGATTTATAATAGTAAAGATAAAAAATTGCGTATTAAAAGATATATTACTCTGATTTTAAGCCCTTTGAGATCGATTTTTATTTTTTATTTAATATTAAAGTAATAACCAGTTACCCTGGGAATGTTTCATCTTTATGGTAAAATTTATCTAAAGTTTTATTTTTAAAATTTTGCCAAATTTTAATCTCTGCATTCTATAGTTTTAATTGTTGAAAACCAACAGATTTTTGCAACAAACATGCTGATTAAACAAAAAAATGCTTATTCATTAAAGGTTTTAAGAACTGCTTTATATTTGGTAACTTTTTAATTGTGTGAATCCACTTTTTATATATTATTGTAATGGATAATAAAAAATTTAAAATTTTACCCTATTTTTTAAGATCAATACCAAAAATATCTATATTATATTTGTCTTGAGGACGAATATAAAAATGGTTACCTTTCCTATTTCCGTTTTAAAATTAGCGATTTGGAATCAACACGGGAAAACTAATACTTAGGAAAAATATTAGCTCGGATGGTCAGTCGGTTCATATAACGGTTTGCTATAAAGCTTTGTCAATGGATTGGTGAGACTAATCTGTTTAAACGCAAGTTTAACTGAAACCTCCACCAAATTTAATCTCCTTTGTTTTAAAAGTGTTTTTCTTTCGTCAAGTTAATATTATAAACCTTATTTTTGTTTTAATAACAGAAAGTTCAAATGATACTTTAAACTACTAAAAGTCAAAATTTTCGACCAATTTTTTTACCAATTTTTGCTTTTCAATAAACCTACCAATTTCATTAACCTCCTGGTTTTGGTTAAATGTTTCCGTTGATCCCTCATTTGTACAATTTTAAAAGTTAAATTTGTCATAAACTGCGTAAAGTAAAATTTTCCATTAGTTTTTGTAAATTTTTCAGTCTAAATTTCGACGACCCCTTTTTATTGTTTTTGTTGTTGTTGGATTGTAAATCCGTCTAAAAACCAATAGAATGGCCTGCCATCCCAAAAGGTATTTATACCCTATCCTTTGGTTATTCTTATAAAATTTACATACATTGTATTTAACATAAAAATGGGTTAATAATTTACGAATAAACTTTCTTTTCCCCACAAAATATTTATTATGTCAATTGTTTTGTAGTATTATTTTAATAACATATATTTTCATTTGCTAATTCAATTATTAATTATGGAAATGGTTTATCTTAATGTTTTGTGTTCATTTGTATATAAAAAAAAATTAATAAAATAAACATAAAAAAATTCTGTTTTGATGGGATTTCCCTTTTTTTCCCTTCTTTTTATTATTCTTAACTTTTTTTTGAAACCATTTAGTTGGAAAAGAAAAGAATAATTCTATACTATTTGGTTATATTCAAAATGGGCTTAGTCTAATTTAAATTTAATTGAACTCTTTTATAAATAAATTAAAATTTTGATGTTTTAAAATGCATAAATGTTAATTAAAGGAAGGTTCCTCCATTTTAAAGCTAATTATTTTCCGAAATTTTAAATCACTTATTAAAAGGGTTCGGTTTAACCTTAATTGAGATTAAAATGATATACTAACATGTTTCATTTTATTTAAAATCAATAAAATATTGTGGAATGATTTTAATTAAAATTTTTTAAAAATTTAAATTTTATTTGTTCCAATTTTGTCTGCGGGGATAAATCCCTTTTACTTAATAAGTTGGGTTATTACTGTAAAGATGTTTAATTTTAAATTATAAATAAATATTATAATCTGAGTATTATGTATTTCATTAAAGGGTTTATTTGTTTGGAAAGAAAGATTTTTTTATCAAAAAACCAATTTTTGATTACCAAAATAAAGGTGTTTTTTTATTAAGTTAGTGGTGTTTTTTCTTAGCTCTGTAGTAAATTCTTATTTTTATGATAGCTGTTTGATTTTAAAATTTTTTGCCTCTTTTACTTTTAATTGTTTTTAAAAGGTTAAGACTAAATTTTTAAACCATTCAATGTTTGATGATTATTTTGTTTTTCCAGTCTTATAAATACCGATGATTTTCCTCTGTTGTCAATGCCCTTTATAGACTAATTAAAACGAAAATAAGGTGGCGTTACCATTTCCCTAATGGTTGTAAATATTTAACTTTTCCATTGAATGTTTTTCTATTAAAAAATATAAATTCATGAGGATAGTGTTTAATTCAAAAATTGTAAGTTGTTTTTAAATACTAAAATATTATTTAACAGATGTTTTCTTCGTTTATGTGGGGGATTTGCTTTTATTCCGTGTGTAAAAATTCCCGGTTTTTCGCTCCATTTTAAAAATTATTTAGCATTGGCAACTGGAAACCCCATCTGGTCAAATAAGATTACAATTGTTTTACGGATTCTACATTAGTTCAGTAAATTTGGATTGTTTTTAAAACTATAAAAAATTAGGGGTCTCAAGTTTTGGAAAAGAATATAAATAAAAGTTCGCGGATTTCTTATCACGTTTTGACGGCGTTAGATTTTTAATAATAGAGCCATTGGTAATTATTTTTGTAAATTTAATTGGAATATTGTTAACCAACTTAAAATGACTGTTCATTTGAATTTAATTTTATGGCAATTACTTTTCGTGATTCGTTTTAAAGGTCAAAATTCAACGAACGTGGCTCGTGCATTGAATTTTCCTTTATCACGATTAAATTTAACATTATTCCTTAATTGTATAAAACACGATAATTTTTCTCCCGAATATTCCGTTCATTCCCATCTTCCAGGGTCTGGTCTAAGGATCCCAGGCCTTAAACTGAAATGAATTAAAAAATGTTATTGACATTATACCTTTCCCAATTCGATGACTCCCAAGACCACCACTTTTCTTCTTCTTCTTTGCACAATGAAGGTTGAACTTAAGGGCGTATTAACCTTTCTGCCGCCCCTGTTGAAGTCTAAAAATGGGAAAACAATTCGTTGTTTTTTAACATAAACCAACAAATCTAAAGTACCGATAATGAAATTAAATATTATTATAATCTTCATTTTAAATTTATAATTGAACAAACCTCAATGTCCTTTTTTAACGTAAACCGCCTTTTCTGAATGATTAATTTGCTTGGAACCCTTCAAGGCTGTTCAAAGATAATTTCGGTTAATGGTTATGAAAAATTATGAATGAACAAAATAAATACGTGAATTTATGGACCGCTTTCTGTTTTAACTTTTCATAAGTCTTATTTTAATGACGTACCATAACAATTATCTTGTTTCCATTTACGTCTTTTCTTTCCTCCAACAAACATCAAACAACGAACCGGATTTGTTTCCCCAGTTGAACCCGACTATCGGTTTGTAAAGCTAGGACAAACCAATCAAAACCATGAACCTTAACAGGTTCTATGGTATTAAAACTTGCCTTATTTTTATTTTTTTTATTTAAAATATTTTCATTCCTTTCAAGCCATAAATAAGTATTGTTGAAAGAACATTAACAAAAAGTCATGGGTTGTGATCTATCTATTTCCTTCTTGACCTAATTTTCCATTTTGATTAGTTTGCAACTATGAAACTAATTTTCCAAGTGACCTTAAAATAAAATCTTTGACATTTAATAAATTTTTCCATGTTCTGTTTTAATTGATTAATAATTTAATGGCGTTTATTATTTCAAGATGATGCGGCTTCGACGGACTCGATTAAGCGGTTCTGTGTTCCTGACAAGTGAACAACGAGCAAGATAATCGAAAAACCTTTTGGGTTTCTGAGAATATTCAAACCTCCAGATTCAAGTTTAAAAATCGTAACCAATGCTTTTATTATAATCATTTGTTGTATAAAGTAAAAGCCTAATGAACTCTAACAATATGGGCTATTTACCCACAGGGATGGCTTCTTTAGGTATCTTTTCCTTTTTTTAAGGAAACCCTGACGGATTTCCAGTTTATTGTTCAATATTTTTGGTAGTTTTAATTTTTCATTCCATTGTTAATAGAAAAAATTTAAAAGCAAATCATGTAAATTATTGATTAAGTACACATAAAATGTTTTTGCTGTTCCTTGACTTGCCCTTCTGTTGCTTGGAATAATCTCATGACAAAAATAGTTTAATTTCATTTGCGTTGAATTACTTAAGTAATTATTTTTAACTATACAACAGACGTTTTCAAATTTCCCGTCCATTGGTCATGGACCCGGCTAATTGACCTGATAAAAGCCTAAAACTGTTTTTTTCATGTTGGTGATAATTAAAATTATTATTTTTTCAAATTAAGTAATTGCACTTTTAACTTTATCAACACTTCCATCGAAAGATCCCCACCGTTAAATGGGTGGTGGGTCGTCACATCCTTTCCACCTATTCTCTTGGGAGAATTCATAATTTAATATTTTACTAATAATTATACTAATTTATTTCCTTCAAAGTGCCTTATTGATCGCCCTAAACTCGATTATTTTTTTGCTTTTGGCAACTTTTATAAAACGCAGCACGTTGGGAAGGCGTCTTTGGCGGGTTTGGCTGGTGGTCATCGAATCCCGCGTTGTTTTCGTGAACGGTGCGGTCTCTTTATTCGAAATTTGACTCCGTCATGGTATTAAAATTTAGTCTTTGTTTCTCCTTATTTTGTGGCTTAATAAGGGGCTCTCCTCGAGAGGAACCTTAAACCTTACCATTTACGTTTTGCGTTTTTGGCCAAACTTTTAGGGGCCCAGGGGAACCCAACTCGGTTCAGCTGCAGCATTGACCTATGGTCGAGGAAAATCGGCACGGCCGAATCTGCTCCCGTTTGCGTTCCGCTCCAAACCGTCGTCGGCGGGCTGTGTCCTAATTGTTTGTGCGGTGGTGAAGGAAAGCGAGCCTCTTGCGCGACGGTGATGTCGTCGTCTGGTTCGGTGAAGCGTGGCGTGGTTTCGCATGGTGTAATTACTCTTGGGTATTGAAAGGCTTATGGTCCAGGTTGAACTTATAAGCGGGTCGGGGGTTCAAAGCCGTGTCAAAAATATTTTTTGAGGTAAGCTTTTTGTAGGGTTGGGCTTTGACGGTAAATGGAAGGAACAAGATTAAGGTCGATATTTCCAATTATTAAATAATTTTAATCATTTTTTTTTCTTTGAAACTGGGAAACCGATTCTGGATCACCTACGGTGTTTGATTTTCTTTCTCTGCCTGTAAACAGGGCAGGCGTAAGTTAATATGGGACGTAAGGTTTTTGGAATTGTCCTTTGTTGCGGTAAACTTTTTTATTAAATGGAAGTCAAGACAAGAACGAAAACCTTTCATTTCTCACTCTCCCAATATGACCAGGGGTCTGGTTCACCTTAAAATTTTTTCGGGAGGTAGGGCCTGCCTTTTCAGGAACGGATCTGCACTTTTGGAGGGTTAATGTGGCTCTCAGACTTTGGGCCAGACACTGGAATTGCGTCCGGATCTAGGGGTCGATGGATTCGGCGGGGGGTCCGGGCATGCCCAGAACTTTTAAATTATAAGTCCTTCGTGCCGAACTTTGTCGAACGCTTTCCTTACGTCGAAACCCGGGCCCCGTATTTCCTCTGGTAATTCGGTTTAATGTCTCTACAATTTTATGTACCTGATGGGTCAGGAATCCTTGTCTAAAAAAATTTCCCGGAACTGGGGGAGGCCTTTGGCTGTCATGGCAACCAGCAGGCGCTGTCTTTTCGAACAGCCGGACCTGGGCATTGAGGGTTGCCCGGCGGCGGCATCTCGTCCGCAAACGTGTAAACCTCACCCCTAGAGATGGGTGCTCATTGCGACCGACAATTTGCAAGGTGCTACCCAGGCCTGGCCCTTGGTGTTTGGTGCAAAGGGGCCTGACATGGGTGGGGAGGTTTGCCCCGGTGGGCTTTAGTCCCACGGTTGGTGGGAGGAAGGTGGGAACATGGGCTTTGAGGGCGGTCCCCCGCCGCCCGGCGAGCTGGCTGGTGCTTTCTGCCCGACCTTTCTTTGTTGGTGCGTTAAGCGCACCTTGTTATTTTATGACCGAAGGTTAACGGCCGCATGCTGGCGGTTTCCCGGCCCTTAAAGCGATCTTGTCCTTTGGGCGCGGGCGGTCCACCGGCCCGTGGTCGCCCAGGCCCTTTCGCACCTGGGGCGGCATGGCAGTTTCGTGCCGAATATAGGCTGACAATTTGGGCACTGCCCAGGCTTGAGCCTTACCCACAAAGGAAGTAAAAAGCTTGCCTATTCCACCAAATATGGGTGATATCATATATCTTTTCCCCTCTTGCATTCCGGGCCAAGTGGGGAACCTTTATAGGGCTTTTCGTTCTTGGGTTTGGCCATCCTTTTTGGGCCTGGAAGGGCATCCTTCCCTCTTTGAGAAATCTGGAGATCTCCAAGTGGGGATCTCTTTCGGGACACCTTTAATGACAACGCGGAGGACGCCTCCTCAGGAAGCCAGGTGTTGTGGTAACCGCCTTTGAAAGAAAAGCTGGCCCATTCCTAGGAAGACCCAAATTCCTCCCCTTTAGTTTGATTAACGAGCATCAAGCGGCTTCGAAACGAAATTGGATTAGGCTAGGCGTCTGGCCCAATTCTCCTTGGAACAGGAGGAAGATGGGGGTGGCTTTTTGCCAATGTTGAGGGAGGATACATTTCCCACTCGCGGTGGCGGGGAGGCCCTCCTCCGGGTCTCAGGTGACAGTCACCGGGACCCTAGGTTGAGGGGTGCTGGCACGGGCGCCTTGGGTGGTTTGCGGTGGGGCGCGGGGTGTCCGGGTTTTCGGTCGCGGGGGTTGGCGTCAGGCCAGACCTGGAGGTCTTCAAGCCGGATCCTGGTGGGGAGGGGACAGGGAAGCCCTGTTTTTGGCTTCTGCGCTGACCGACAATCTTAAACCCGTCATTATTCGGCGGTCTTTTAAACCTCATTATTTTGACGCGGCTTTGCCCTGTCGACCGGCCCTTAAACTCGGACGACAACGCAATTCAACCGATTCGGAGGGAATCGACTCGACGCGGATTTGGGGGAGGGGGGCGCGGCAACGCGCGCTTTGAGGACGTCCGTCCCGAAGAAGACGACCAGCGCCCTCGGTTTCCCGTCTCTTCTTCTTTCCGTTGGCCGGAAGCCGGGGCCACCTCATGGGGCTGCGTCATCCCTCAACCAAACCTCCAATCTTCCTAATGCCGCGGTGGGTTCCGGGGGTGGTAAACCTAAACCCCACCCCTGGGTGTGGCAGGAGGTCGTGTTCCTCTTCGTGTAGCCCTAATTGGTCAAGGCCCAATCTCCAAGTGACTCCGGTTGTGTGACGCTAATTGAGGCCTGTGGGCCCTAAATAGCCAAATGGAACGGCGTTGGCTGGAGGCCCTCCAAGGTCCTGCAATTTAAACCCTTCCGTTTTCTCTCCCCGGGAAGGGGCCGGGTGATCCAGGGACACCCACAATTGGCAATTACCCTTGGCAGTGTTCAAGGTTTTGCGAAATTTTAATTCCAGACCGAGGAATTTAATTAAATTAATTCGGTCGGCCCCAGGTCGGACTTGGAACAAAATAAATTCGCAACAAGTTGCCGTTCCAAACTTGGGTGTTAAATAACCCTCTATAACCAAACAAAACAACAATAATTACACCCAGATAAACCACCTTAGAAACAATTCGATTATAGCCCCACGAAAACCGTGTGGAAACAATAACCAAACCTAAAAGTTTTTGTTATAATTAAAACTCGACCCAACCAATCGAATAACGATCGTGTATACGCGCCGCCGCCTTTGTTCGCGCACAACGGCGGGACCCCTACGACACCGCCGGGGATCGCGGGGGTCGAGCGGAAAAGGCTATTGGGCACTCGGGCGGACCGGCGTAAGCAACTGCGGTGCTCTCGCCCCCGGGAAGCTCAAATGCTTTTCTCCTGTTTATGGGAAAATCCCTTGGTGGGTGAACCGCTTCCAACCCAACGGGTCGAGGGCTCTGCAACTTTAAATTGTGCCAAAAACTTCACCTCTTTTTTTGGCTTGGCTCAGGGAACCTCTGAAGGGGACCTCGGCTCGAACTCTTTGTTTGCCCCGTGACAGGTGCTTGATCGGGAGGTGCCCCGGGAACCGGCCTCGGCTCGATCAGCCCTGATCTTTCCCTTTCCCATCCCTTAGCCACATGTTCAGGGCGCCCGGTGGGGAACCTATCTCCGATCAGGTTGCTTTGGGACTTTTCCAGGTTGAGATAAGTTTTGTTTGTTCTGAAAACCGGCCCACGCAGCCGGTGTAAGGTAAACCTAATTGTTGGGGTAATGGTTTGCCCTCGTCGGCGGGCGGTATGTGGGCGTGGCTGTGTTTTTTCCCGGTTGCATGATTGTAATTTCGTCATCCGGTTCCAAAATGGCATGGCGCGCCGCCTGAAAAGTTTATGGTCTTTGAAATTATTTTGGCACGCCGGTCAGCGGCGCCGTTTAATTCGTTCGGATGCTGCAAGCTAGTCGAAATAGGGTTAGCTTGTTTAAGATCTGTTTTGGGGTCCGGTAATTTCCAGTTTTACCCGGTTTTTCATGTTTTCATTTTTTTTTGCCCGTTCGTTTTCGTTTTATATGATGGCTTGGTTGGGTGGAATTAACCCTTAAACCCGGCCGGAGTTGAGGGCTTCAACTTTTAAGCGTCGGGCCCCTCTTTTTGTTGAAGGCAGCTCCGGGGTCCCCCAGAGGAGACCTCGCTCAGGCTGCCCTATTTTTTAAACCGTCAGCGATCCAAATCGGGAGGTGCCCAGGAAGGGCCGAACCTTCGCTCGGTTGTCCTTTGATCAATACCCTTAAAGAACATGTATCAAGGGCGCCCCGGGGTGAACCTCCGGCTCGATCAATTGCTTTGGACTATTAATTTTAAGTAAAACCGCCTATCTAGTCGGGGTGAAAATCGGCCTGGTACGTGCCGAATATCTGGGTCAGAGGGATGCGTTTGCCCCCGGCGAGGGCGAAAGAATGTTTCAGGTGGTACGATTTAACCGGGCTTTGCCGATCGTTATCGTTCGTCCGGATCTTGTATTGGCGCGGTCGCCCCTATATCGGGTGTTTTTTCCTTTTGGGACGCGTTATTTTGCGGGTACGTGGCGGCGCCGTCCAGTTCCTTCGCCGTTCCAGTTCATTCCGTGGCCCTGCGTATGAACCTGTTTTCCGGGTTTGGAGTTTGTGGATGTTTTGGGGGTATGGGCAAACCCGGACTGGCTAAGTCATGATGGGACGGATAACTGTTTTGTGGTAACCCTTTTTTGCGAGAGATAAACTTTGCTCTTGGGTTTATCAAAGGGGAACCGGGCGACCTGGGACGTAAGGCCGCTCTGTTTTGACCTGCTTGATGTGCGGGGGCCGGAAGCTGAGGGTTTTATCGAGGGTGACCCGAGATATTTGATTTTATCACCCCTGGGTTGGGTTGGTCTAGGAGTCGGATCATGGGTGGGATCGTCCCGGCATTCTTGTGTAAACAAGACTGCCCACCCCGGCCTTTTTGGAAGGGTTTTATTTCGGTTCTCCAACATCCAAAACCAGTCACCAAAACGCCTGGCTGCCATTTGGAGACGTCGTTGGATGACAAAAGGACATATGCTGGATGAAAAATGCATGTGTCGTCTGCGAACAAGGCGGTGCTTACTTTATAGTTGTGTGGGATATCGTTGGTGTAGAGGGTGATTAGGACGGGTCTAATACGGAGCCTTGTGGAACTCCGGCTAGTGCGGGTGTGCTAGGTTTAAGGAAGGTCTCCTGCACCAGTAGAATGTCCACGTCATTTTCTCTTAAGAAATTTGTTATTTCGGTCTTTTTATCTGCTAGACCGTTCGCGTTAAAAAAGACGATGTTAAATGCGCGTGGCTTTAGATGGCCCGGGCCGTCATTACTATTTATTATGGGTGTATTATCCATGTTGTCCCGAAATTAGTTCGACTAGGTGCCTATACTTCCGAAGTATGGCCAATCGCGCGCTGAAGGTTCCGACTACGGCGTCGAATTCTTCAGTTAGTCGATCGAGTTCAGCGAAGTCGATCTGTCCGGCTACTTGTTCAAGATTGCTCCCAGCGCTGCCATTGCTATGGCTAACGTACTGGGGCGCGCTACGTGGAGCGCTTGTTGGGGGTGCGCGAGGTGCGGCGCTACGCGGAGCGCTCGGCGCATTTTGCCGCGGTGGCTGCTGTTGCCATGCGGGTGGCGGTGCGGTACGCGGAGCGCTAGGTGTCTGCCACGCCGGAGCAGTCCGAAGTGGTGGGAAGCGGAGGGTGCAAAAGATGGCACTGGTTGGCGCCTGGGGGGGGATGAGGGTGGTGGCGGTTTACGTTTGGGGGCTTTTGGGCACCCCAAGTAATTGGCCGTGTGACCTGTGCTTTGGCAGTTGACGCATGCCGGCGGCTCGTATGTGAGCAGGGTGTCTTTGTCGCGGGGACGGGGGCAGTCAGGTGTGCCATGGTCACCAAGGCACTTTACGCATCTAGGACGCGCGTGACAATTGCGGGCCATAAATTTGACAGTTATGACACTGTCCTGGGATTCCCTTTGAGTGTGGGGCTTCGAAAGTTATGCGACCAATGTCGCATATGTGTTTGAGGTCATAGACCTTTTTTCCCTCAGGGGAGCGCTCTAAGGTCAGAAGGACCACGTTGAAGGGCTTCTTCGTTTGGGGGTGCGTGAGGCGCATGACTGAGAGAATCGGAATGTTTTCCGATTTTAGGAAATTATGTATTTCCTCAGTAGGGATCTCCTTCGGCAGCCCTTTGACTACTGTACGAAGGACGCGCTCATCCGGAAGCGCGTAGGTGTGATAGTAATAGTTATTACTATTTAGGAAGGTTGTAACTTGACGGTGCGCGGCGACCGTCTCTAACTGGATTTTGATTCCTGTTGCGGAATCAGATGCGTGGATGGACTCTATTGAACAGAGCTGAACGTAGCTCTGCCCTGTTTGTCTTTCGACCTGATGAAAATGGGTGGTGGTTTTTGTCTCGAGGCAAGACATTAGTTGGTTGCCGTGAGGCGGCGGGTTGCTATGAAGCAGCTGTTTTGCTAGCCGTGAAGCGGCGGTGGTTGATATGCCCTGGGGTAATCTGGGCTGAAGGCCCTTGAGTGGTTGGGGGATGGCCCTGGTGGTGGACGAGTGGCCGAGAGCTCGTTTGCCGATGATTTCGGCGCTTTGGTTGGGGGGTCATGAGTTGGCGCCGGTGAGGATCTGGACTTGCGCTTCTTTTTGCGCGAACCTATTGGGAGGAAACCTCCTATATCTGAGTCCTTGGCTTCGTGGGTTGCCTGTCCAATCTCCATTTCGGAGTCAGACGTGTTGGTGGTGGTGGTGTTGGTAGCACTGTCAGTTGCGCTGTCGGATTCTTCCGACTGCTCCGATGTGGCGCGCTTCTTTTTCGGCATATTTTTCTTCCCCTTTTTGGGGGTGGACGAAGCTGAATTATTTTCTTTAACCGCGGCGAGTATGGCTGCGCGGATTGCCTCTGGTGTCATATCTTTCAATTCATCGATATTGATACCTATGCCCTCTAGGGCTACTTGCATGAGGTGCAACATTATAATAAAATTAAAGTTAAAGTTAATTTAAAAGACTTATGAATTTATGCTATTAAGATAAAATGAAAATGTTAAGCGCGTGCGTAAGTACGTACGTGGTAGAAGAATATAAAGAATAAAACGAAAATGAAATTTAGAAAAATTGTAAGAAAATAAAATAAAATAACGAAATACGAAAATTAAAATTATGAAGTAATTAAATGAAAATAAAATAAAGAAAGAATCACCGGACGGCTACACTTCTTTCTGCGCTAGGCGCGTACGCCAAACGCGTCGACACTTTATACACCGGCACACACTGGTTAAACGCAGGTCTTGCACGGCGATCACGACGTCTTCTCTCTTCTTGCCTCCTGTAGGCGACGGGGGATGGCTTGGCCACAGGTGGGCCAGGCGGACTGCGCAGGTAGCGGGGAAGGATCGAGCGGGCTGGTCCGGTCGACCCGGGAGCTACAAGCGTTGATGTTTTTTCTGCTTTTTTTATTTTTTTTTTTGATGGATCTCGTGCTCTGAGGAGTAAACCTATTAGAACATAACCGGGTTCGGGGCTCGTTGCCACAGGCGCGTCTCCCCGTAAGTGACTTAACTTCACCAGGGCCCCAGAGGGGACCTGAGCTGGGTTGTCACTCTTCTGGTTCCGTTAGCATGCTGAATCGAGGGCTGCCCAGGTGGGTGACCCTCGCCTCGATTCAGACGCTTTCAATGATCATTTAATAGCTAGAAGAGCTCTATCTAAATTGTTACTACCACTTCTTAAAGCGTTGGCGCTGGGAGAAGAAGTGGCGCAAGAAACTCAGCAACGCTCTATCTAATATGGTGTCAAGCTACAGTGTCATATAGCAAAGGGCGTGTAATTTTCGACCTCACCGAGTAGGGGCCGATGTCGAGAGTGTGTGTGTATGTCCTGCACTCTAGGTGTAGGGTGTGTCTGGCTACTGCTGGGTGTCGCTCCCTAAGCCTTAAGGGCAGTAATTAAATTCTTGTAGTTTTAACAAGAAGGAAAACCTAACCATCGCGTCGCCGGCCTTCCTTAGAGCGCTCGAGTGTGACTAGCACCATACCATAAGGGCGTTTGGTGCGTGGTGTAGCATTCGTTGAACCCCTAGGGACTGGAATTTCTAACTCTTTTATCGCGGAAGTTATCTCCGCGCATCGGGATCTCCTTAGGCAGCCCTTTGACCACTGTCCTAAGTACGCGCTGGGAGCGCGAATGTTTGATATTGGTGTTCCTTTTCCGGAGGAAAGGGTCACCTTCCTAAAATCGTCGGGGTCTCGAGTTGTAATTTGATCCCTGATTGCTATCAGAGGCATCAAATTTAAATCTATTTGATAGGCCGATCGAATATCGACCCATTTCTCCTTCTCGCGAGGTAGATCGGGGTGGGCGTTTCCTACAGGTAGCCGTGCCTGGGAAGGCTGGGACGGCTGGGCAGGGCGGGTGCCGGGGGCGCCTGGGATCAGCGAGGATGGATGGATGGTTGGGGAACCTGCTGAGGGCAGGTGGTGGGGATGTCAGGTTCAAGCCTTGACGGGATGGGTGGGTGCGGGTGATGAGGTCGCACTTGCGCTTCCTCTTTGATTTGACGGTTTTGACGTCGTCTGGTTGGGAACTGGAGCGCTGGGTGAGCCTCGACCTCCATGTCGATTCCGAGTGGATGCTAATGTCGACATAATTGTCGTCACTATCATCCGCGGGGAATGAACAGGACAGTCCAGGCGTGGATGCGGGAGTAGGGGTTTCGAGGTTCAGGAGGGAGGTTTTCAGATATAATCTGATGCACGGCGTCGGTCAGCTTCATTAGAGTTTGACCGTTTTCTCCTAATCGCTCCGATATCACAACCGAAGCGGGTCGAAGCTCTCGTCGACCATCGTATCGGTTGTGTCTAGCTTCGGCAGAGACATCTGCGGCGTCGTCTGAGCGCCAATCTGTGCGCTTCGGCGGTTGCCGGCGAGCTTCTTGACCCCTGCCGGCTACGGCAGGGAGGTTGTCTGACTTGCTTCGAAACAGGAGCAGAATATTAAAACGTTCTGGTGGGCCTGTAAAGTCGTTAAAACGACTTGTTCGGCCAAGAAACAGAGATTAAATAACCCTAAGAACAAGATTGTGCGCTTAGGTCGACAAGCGGCTGTACACAATGTGTGTTATGCAAACGAGTTGCAAAACACGCTGCTACAACCGACCGCTTGAGGTGAGCGCAATAAATTCCACCGCGATGACGTCAGCGGTGCGACGAAAACTCTATGAGCGCAGGTGCACTCATAAAACGCAGATGGCACAGGAGACGGTTTCACGGCGGCCGGACGATGACTTCTGCGAAGCGAGCTTGAGACTTGCGGCGGAGAACACGTGTGGACGGGACCGCTGCTGGAGCGCTCTCTAATTGTTGATTGTTGTTGTCCTTTTTTTTTTTTTTTTTTCTGATTTATATTTATATTGATTGACTTCCATTGGTGGAGTTAACCATACACCCGGCGAGGTCGAGGGGCTGTGCAAGCTTTAGCGTGCACAGGCTTCACCTCTTAATTTGTTGGCTTGGCTCCGGGTCCCCAGCGAGGAGACCTCGGCTCAGGCCACTCACTATTTCAAACCATCAGCGATCTAATCGAGAGTGCCAGGTAGGACCGAACCTCGGCTCGTTAGTCCTTTTGATCCTTTCAACCCGTTGGCAACAGCTGATCGAGGGCGCCCTGGTGGGCAGAGACCTCAGCTCGATCAGTTGCTTTAAGATGTGTTAAGTTATTGAAACTAAAACCGTTCTATCTCGCGGGTGAGAATCGGCCTGGTACGTGCCGATATCTAGTGTACAGGGTGTGCGTTTGCCCTCGACGGCGAGGACAAAAGTGTTGCGTGTAACGATTTAACGCGCGCTTGCACGATCGTTATCTCGTCATCCGGGTCCGTTGGTGCATAGGCGCGGTCGCCTATATCTGACGTGTTTCCTATGCTATCGGATGAACTAATTTGCGTGGTACGTAATCAGCGGCGTTACGTACCAGCTCGTTCAGATGTTGCGAAGCCGGTCGAAATATCGAATGGAAGCTTGTTTCAAGTATTGACTTATGGATGGCAAATTCAGGTCCACGTGCAGGTCAAGGTTGCGCACGCACCAGTGGACACCCGTGCCTGACGTATGAACTCTATTTGCAGGCTTGGGTTTATGGATGGGGGATGCATGAGCGAACACCGGGCTGGCGTAAGTCATGATGGGACGGATAACTGTTTTGTAGAGCAATACCTTGTTGCGCAAGAAAGCTGCTCTTGGGATTTATTAGTCGACGTCTTTGGATAATGGAAGGACATGTACTGGATGAAAAGATGCAAGTATCGTCTGCGAACAAGGCGGTAGATTAACCTCGATTATGCGGGATGTCATGGGTGTAAAGGGTGAAAGTACGGGACCTAGTACGGAGCCTTGCCGGAACTCCGGCTAATGCGGGTGAAGGTTGGGATTTTGTTCCCTCGACGCGAGTATCTGAACGTTCGCTTCAGAGAAAGTCTCAGTATGATGAGTACGAGACGATCAGGCACGCCGAGCTTATATAACTTGTATATAAGCCCGTCGTGCCTACTATCGAACGCCTTCGCCACGTCGGAAAAGCGCTCTGTATGTTGGCCCCGTGCCATGCAGGATTGATGTCTCCTTGAAATGCGGTGCACCTGATGTGTACAGGAATGTTTGGCCCGAAAGCCGAACTGGACTGGATTGAAGCCAGTGCCTGCATAAAGTCATGTAGGCGGGTCAAAACTAATCTTTCGTAGATTTTCCGAAGCGCCTTAAAGCAAGGCTAATGGGGCGATAGGAGGTTGGTTGGTTGGGAGAGTTTTCCCGGTTTGAGGAAGCCTACTGAACTTAGCTTCTTTCCAAGTGTTTGGAAAAATACTCTTGGAAAGGCTGCAGTTATAGAATTAGGACTAGGAGATTGATAAGGTGAGTCGGAAGAATCTTTATTACGCGGTTTGATATGCCATCGGTGCCCGGGCTTTCCGTGGTTTAAGCTTTTGATTAACGATTCGACTTCGCTTTCCGTTACGGGTGTGGAGTACGTCGCGTGAGGGTAGATGTTGTCAACCGGTCAACCTCGCTCTCTACCTTGCGGAGATGAGCGGCGCTTCACCGGTTGTGAGCTGGGCGAGCATTGAGCCTCGAGACTGTCGGCCAGACATTCGGCTTTTCCTCATCGAGAAACGCTGTAGGCTTGTCGGGTTGGATAAGTGGTGGCATAGATGGATGGCTGCCACCGCCCTTGAGAGACTTTGGGATGCGCCAGAAGGCTACGTGAGAGGATGGAGGTTGCTTAGATCGCTATCCATCGATCGTTCCTGAATTCAAGCCACACGCATCTTGGACTGGTATTCCAGTGCGCGTAGCTGTCTTCGGTTCCGCTCGGTTGGATGACCAATCATGAGGCGCAGATCGCGGCCTCTTGCCGTCTCGAGAGGTCCTTGATGTCGTTTGAGCAGGCCCAGCGGGGTTTTCCTCCACCGGGATTTGCCTCGAGGAAACCTCGACGACACTTTGAACATGACTTGTGAACCGCATGAGCAGCGAGATTCACGTCGTTAGCTGGAGATAGGTTGTTGGAATGAGCATCTAGGTGAGGGAGCTAGTAGAGTCTAGCTGTGACTCTAAGCTTATGCCAGTCAACTTTAGGTTTAAGAACTATGGTTTGGGTGGTTTGGAGGTCCAAGCTTAAGAGCACTGGACGGTGGTCTCAGGTGAGGTCTTGGATGACCTCTATGCTTCTAAGAGCGAGGTTGACATTTTTAACGATAGCAATATCAAGCACATCCGGTCGGTGTCCCACTGCGTGTGGGAAGGTGTGTTTGCATCAACGGCGCAACTACACTGAAAGTTGAGTTTGTCGGATAGTTCATCTAAAGCTAGACCACCTGGATTAGTTACATTAGAGTTCCCTAAGTGTGCTTACTGTTAAAATCGCCAGCAAGGATGACAGCATCTCCCAAGGCAAATGCGTCTCAGTCGGATTGTTCTATGCATGCGTGGCTCTGCATGGTAAATAAACCGAAGCTATTGTGATCGGCGCGTGACCTGTCATGGCTAACCTACAGATCGAGGCTTCTAAATGCTTTAGGTTCGACGGCGTGTCGATTGCTACGCAGTGCAGTGACTTTTTATAATAAATGATAGTACCGCCGTGTGAAGCGCCGATCCTATCATTCCTTATGATGTTATAATTAGCAACCTTTGGATCAGGTCTGCTTGGTTTGAGAAATGTCTCCTGCACTAGCAGCACATCGACGTCGTTTTCGCGAAGGAATTCGATTATTTCGGTCATTTGATTCGCGAGACCGTCTGCATTAAAGAAGACTAAATTTATTGCGCGTGGCTTTACGCGGCCCGGGCCGTTGTTTACAAAAGTTGTGGGTGTGTTATCCATTAGTTCCCACGAATTAGCTCAATTAAATTTCTGTACTTGCGAAGTACATTTAAACGGGCTGTGAAGTTGCCAACGGTGGCATCTAGTTCGGCGGTGAGCCTATCGACTTCGGCGAAGTCAACTGTGTTTACCAACACGTCGGTGTTGGTCCCAGAGCTGCCATTGCTATGGCTAGCTTGCTGGGGAGCGCTTCGCGGAGCGCTAGTAGGCGCGGCACGTGGAGCGGTGATGCGCGGGGCGCTTGTTGGTGCGGCGCTACGCGGGGGGTTTGGTGGTGCAGCGCTACGCGGGGCGCTGGGTGGAGGATGCGGGGCTGGTTGATGCCACGCTGGCATGGGAGCGCTACGCGGTGCGCTTGGAATCTGCCACGCCGGAGCAGGCCGGAGGGGCGGGAAGAATGAAGGAAGGTACAGGTGCTTGCGGGCGCCTGGGGGTGGAGGAAGGCGGAGGTGGTCTCCGTTTGGGAGCTTTGGGGCACCCTAAATAGTTGGCCGTGTGGCCTTGGCTCTGGCAGTTTACACATGCCGGTGGAGCGTAAGTAGAGAGGGATTCGCGATCCCGGTCGTCAGGAGCGAGTCTGGGGTGCCGTGGTCCCGAGGCACTTCACGCAACGTGGTCTTGCGTGCTAATGCGGGCCGTGTGTCCGAATAGGTTGACAGTTATGGCACTGTCCTGGGAGGCCGCTTGAGTGCGGTGCGTTAAAAGATATGCGACCAATGTCGCATATATGCTAAAGTCATAAATTTTTTGCCCTCCATAGAGCGTTCTGGCGTCAGAAGGACGACGTTGTAAGGCTTTTTGTCCGCGGATGGAACAGGCCTTTGAGCGGAAATGATAGGGATATCTTTCGACGGATGAAGTCGAAGATTTCTTGGGTAGGTATTTCCTTCGGCAGTCCTTTGACCACTGTCCGAAGGACGCGCTCTTCCGGGAGCGCGAACGTATGGTAATAGTACTGCTTCTCGAGCAAGTACTTGGTGACGTCACGGTGTGCTTGCACCGTTTCTAGTTGAATTTTGATTCCGGTGGCGGAATCGTTTGCCGTGAATTTAACACGGTTTGAAAGGGCCGACCGTATTTCGGCCCATTTTTCTTTCGATCTGATGTAGATCGGTGGCGGTTTTTTGTGCCTCGAGGTGAGACGGATGTTTGCTGTGATGCAGCTGGTGTGGGTTGCTGTGAAGCAGCCAAATTTGAGAGCCGTGATGCGGCCGGCTGTGAAGCAACTGGATTTGTTGCCGTGAGGCGGCTGGGGCAGTTTCGAGAGGCCTTGGGGCCGATAACTCTGCGGCCGACGATTTCGGCGCCTTGGTGGGTGGGTCTGGGGTCGGCGATGACGCCGGGGGGGATCTAATTTTGCGCTTCTTGCGCGACTTAATGGGGAGGAAGCCTCCTGCGTCAGTGTCGCAGTTGTTTACGGCTTCGGTCTCTGTCTCAAAATCCATTTCGGATTCGGACGAATGGGTGGGGGAAGAGTCCTCAGGCGAGTCCTCAGTCATTGTATCGGAGTCCTCCTCCGACTGCTCCGACGCGGATGTGGTTGTTGGTGTCGTATCGCGGGACGACGTAGAATTGGCGGCTTTCCGCTTCCGATTTTTTCGATTTCGACTTTGACTTCGATTTTGTGCCTCCGCGGGCATCGATAGCGGCGCGGATGGCGTCTAACGCTTCATGCGCGGGCTTGTCTTTAAAGTCCTCAAAGTTGAGGCCTAAGTCCGCGCGAGGGTGTACTCTAGTGAAGACATTTTTAGTAAGATGAATTATACGTAATAATATTGAAAAGTATATTTAACATGAAAGTAAAAATTATTTAAAATAAAAATAGAAATTTATATAACGTACGTAAGAAAGTAAGAATATGAGCAAATGAGGAAAGAAATTAATAATTAAAATTCAAAAGTAAGATTAAGATTAATGTTAATGTTAAAAATAAATTCAAAATTAATGTTAAGTTTAAAATTAAAATTAAATTGTAATTAAAAGAATAAAAAGAATAATGAAATTAAAAGAATTAGAAAAAGAAATGAAAGGAAAGTTAAAATGAAAGTGAATAATAATGAAAAAATTAAGAACTAATAGTATTATTTACTTTAAGTGAGGCGCGATTGTTTACGAATTCGTTAACGGAAAATAACGGTCGTTTTAAAAGACACGCGCGTGCAAGCGATCACCCCCGGTGAGGCCGGGGGTCAAGCGTCCTACCCTCCCCGCCTCGGTGCGCAGGGAGGTGTAAAAAACCGTTACGCGAAAATACCACGCGGGTGGCGTATGATAAAAAGTTTAATTTAAAATTACGTTTACGAACGTGGCAAAAGTAATTATTACTGGCAAGAGTTTAACTACGATACTAAATTCCCTACATCAGAAAATAACCGAACGCTGCAAAAGGGAAAAAGCCAATTGACAGACAGAATTCGAGCGACTCACCGGACGGCCACACCATACACCACACACAAACACCACACACAAAACACCGGCACACACCGGCTAAATGCAGGTTTTGCACGGCGAACACGATGACTTCTCTCTTCTTGCCTCTTGTAGGCGACGGGGGATGGCTTGGCCACAGGTGGGCCAGGCGGACAGCGCAAGTAGCGGGGAAGGATCGAGCGGGCTTGTCCGGTCGACCCGGGAGCTACAGGCGCACTGGTTTTTTTTTTTTTTTTTTTTTCTGCATCGTTTATCGTTTCGTTTATCTGATGACTTTCGTTGGTGGAGTCAACCATTACAACCCGGCGGAGTCGAGGGCTGTGCAACTTTAAGCGTGCACAGGCTTCACCTCTTAATTTGTTGGCTTAGCTCCGAGGGTCCCCAGAGGGAGACCTCGGCTCGGCTGCCACTATTTTTAACCGTCAGCGATCTAATCGAGGGTGCCAGGAGGCCGAACCTCGGCTCGGTTAGTCGCTTTTGATCCTTTCTAACCCGTTAGCAACATGTATCGAGGGCGCCCGTGGAGCCGAACCTCGCTCGATTTTAAGCTAAAACCGCTCTATCTAATTGGTGAGAATCGGCCTGGTACGTGCCGAAATCTGTTGTACGAGGTATGCGTTTGCCCTCGGCGGCGAGGGCAATAGGTGTTTGATAGTACGATTTAACACGTGCTTGCACGATCGTTATATCGTCGTCCGGATCTGAAGATATGGCGCGGTCGCCTATATCTAACGTGTTTCCTATGTTTAGGATGAACTAATTTGCGTGGTACGTAATCGGCGGCGTTACGTACCAGCTCATTCGGAAGTTGCGAAGCCGAGTCGAAAAATTTGATTGATGCTTGTTTCAAAATTATGAATGGAGGCAATTCCAGGTCCACATGCAGGTCAAGGTTGCGCACGCACCAGTGCACTCCGTGGCTCTGCGTATGAACCTGTTTTGCAGGAGCTTGGAGTTTATGGATATAAGAAGGGATGCATGAGCGAACACCGGACTGGCGTAAGTCATGATTGGACGGATAACTGTTTTGTATAGCAACACCTTGTTGCGCAGAGACAGCTTGCTTTTGGGACTGATTAAAGGAATAGGCGACCTAGGACGTAGGCCGCTCTGTTTTGACCTGCTTGATGTGCGGGCCGAAGCTGAGGGATTTATCGAGGGCTACCCGAGGTATTTGACTTTGTTTACCCATGGAATTGGGTGGTTTAGAGTCGGATCATGGATGGGATCGTCGGCATTCTGTGTGTAAACAAGACTGCCGCGCTTTTGGATAGGTTTATTTCGATTCTCCAACGTCGAAACCAGTCGCCGAAGCGCCTGGCTGCGATTTGGAACGTCGTTGGATGGAGATAGGACATATGCCGGATGTAAAAATGCATGTGTCGTCTGCGAACAAGGCGGTGCTAACTTTATAGTTGCGAGGGATGTCGTTGGTGTAGAGGTGAATAGGACGGGCCTAACACTGAGCCTTGTGGTACTCCGGCTAGTAGCGGGTGTGGTTGGGATTTCGTTCCCTCGACGCGGTATCTGAACGTTCGCTTCAGAGAAAGTCTCGTATGATGAGTACGAGACGGTCTGACCTGAGACTTATATAACTTGTATATAGCCCGTCATGCCATACTTTTTTTTTGATATTTTATTATTATATTTAATGGCTATATCGGTTGTGCAAGTCATGGGGGTTATGTATGTGTATCCTTCGAATCTAATACACTTCTTATCGGGTACCGTTTTAATTTCATGATATTTGACTTATTCTTCTGAATTGTATTCACAATTTCTTTTTGGTTAATATCATTTTATAAATTTATTTGAAATTTTTAATACTAGTAACCTTACAACTTATTGATTTCCTTAAAATCTTTTTTCCTTTTTTACGGCCCAGCCGGAGGGTGTTTTTTTTGTTTCCGGATGTCGCAACCGAAAAGGTTTTGGTTTGTATCAATTAAAAACAAACATTTTTTAAAATTTTCAAAAGTTTTTAATAAAACTTATTATGCTAAATTAAAACTGTTTGGGTTTACTACGTCTTTTAAGACTTTGAAGGGCCTTGTTATTAATATAAAAGTAAAAAGTAGCTTCTACGTTTTAGTATTAATTACAAATTGTCACATAAAAATGATAATATTTAGGGGTCAAATGATCACCATCATCGTCCCCATAACGTTCGTCATTCCCAAAGGCGGGCCCAAACTCCGGGTTTAACTCGCGACAATGTTTATCTTTTTCATTCATCCGTCACTTTTCCCCCACCAATTGTCCAACCGATTCATATGCTGGTATCTTTTTTATCATTCTTCTGTAACTTTTACTTAATAACCCCTACCAAATGGTAAAAGTGGAATTTTGGGTAATAAAAACTACGCTACAACAAAAGGGAGGCTTTTCCCTAACCAGATCAGTTCCATAATTAAAGATGAAAGAGAACCGTTATTCGCATGACGGCGATCGGTGATGGGAGGTACAAAAAAAATCTGAGTTGGGCATTGAAGAAAGTTTAATCATATCATCATCATAATTATTAGCAGCCCTATCTATCCCTGTTTGAATTTTGCAAGAAAGCCAAGACGGGGCCCTCTCCGCCAACAATTTAAGGAGTTTAGGAATATGGGTGTTAACATCTTTACAACCAAATCATTGTCATTATTAATACTTAGATCAAAACTTAAAAAAAATACAATTTATGGTACTTCCTTAAAATTAATTTAATCTATTTAGTTTTTTTTTTCACGGATTTAATTGCATCTTTATTAATGTTTTTCTAATAACTATGGAAAATGTAAACCGGAATGCAAGCAAATGTTTATGGATTAAATAGTTCATTAACCTTTAACTTAAAGACATTTTAAAATATTTCTTTTTTTTAAAATAATTACTAAGACATGTTTATTTTGTTTTTAATTACACGGTTTATATAATTATTTTCAAATTTTTAAATCAATTAGCTCCAAGATGAAATAAAAAACTTTAATAGTTTTAAAATTTTTTTTTGTAAGTTTTTAAGAAATGAAGCAGTGTATGTATATTTTGTGTAAACTATTTATTAAACAGTTTAATACAGATATTTTTGTTTTATTTTTTTTTATCAAAGGCAGCGGCAGTTTGTTTTCCAAAACAATACTTAAAAGAATATCTATGGTTGACGAGCGGAAAAAAAGGCTTTAGCTTGAATGAAACGATCTTGATTTTTAGGAAAAAGTAATAGGACATAGATGTTTTTGTGTTTTTTAACTCAATTTTAACTTTTGCCCAAACCAATTTTGACTTCGATTGGGTAGGCACTCAATACCTGGTCAATGGGGGAGGTCAAGACCTATTCTTTATAATTTCAAAATAAATCTTTAAAATTTCAACAAAACCTCCTTTTTAAATTTCCAGATGGATGGGCCTTTAAAAACCTAATTGTTCTTATAAGAAGGGTATTTCGAAATATTTTTTGTGATTTGATTTCGGGAACAGTGACTCCATACCGCTGAATTTTAAAAAAAATTTTAATGCAAATAACTAATTGTCAAATAATATGATGACGAAACCATTCTTTATATTACCATGACTAATAATAAATTAATTAAGTGGATTGCATCATTTTTTTGTGTTTTTCTAATGTAGTAGTTGAAGGTTTGCACCTAAATTAAATTTTAATTAGCATTTTAAGCGATTCAATACAATTTTCCAACATTTTAATTTAATGAATTATGGTAATAAGGGAGGGGATTAGAATTTTGACATATTTTTGTTTTAATTCATTTATAATTCCGTAAAAAACATAATTTTTATCTATTTTATAATATTGGAACAAATTAGTATATAATAATATATAACAGATATAGTGTTATTACGGAACACCCTTGCGCATGTCGATTCTCCATCGAACATTTAAAGAACAGTGGAGGACTTGGGCCCGCGGATATTCCGCCCCCTCCATGACTCCTAGTTGTCATGCATCCTAGTATAAGGGAATTTGTTAGGCAAGGGCTTGGAGGATGGTCCCAAATTGCTTTGAAAAACCCGATAAATCCGTTGAGTAACTTCACCACCAAATTTCAGATTAGTTTTTTAGTTTATGACGACCGTCCGTCCAGAGACAACCCAAAGGGACCCATTGCCGATTGTCAGATGGAGCAAAAGTAGCCAGTCCAAAAGATATGAACCCTGGTTTGGAAATTACTGCTCAGTTTGGAATGATTTTATGTGCGACATCAATGCTGTTTGTACGAGTGAGGTCTAAATGGGACAAAAGCTGTATATGTACTTATAAGGCACGCATATTTGGCCGATTTCCCGTCCTAAATCGGGCATTTTCCGTTTGGGGTAAATGTTTCAGTTTCTTTTTAAATGTTGTCGTTATAAAGGTCCTCACCCAGCCTTTATTATTGGGTTTTGGGGAATTTTATTAATTTTTAATAATTTTGATTCTTTATCGCAAAACACTGGATCAATCATTTGGTAATTGAGAATCCCTTTGGTTTTCCTTAAATATTGAAAAATGAGAAGAACATTTTTATCATATTTTCATCCAGTATAGTTAAAAAATTGAGAATTCAATTTCTTTTATTAATTAACTAGTAAAATAATATTTGTAATTTGTAAATTTGTTAAGTTTAATTTTATGATTATTAAAATAGAATAATAGGCATTTTTGGAAAGATTTTAAGTACGATGAAGTTTAGAACAACAAATCAATTTTTTGAATTGATGGGAGCCATAAATGTTCATAATTTTAATTTCTTATTACTTTTAATATGGAAAATTCTAACTAAATTAAAATTAATGAATATATTAAATAACTTTTGTAAAAATCGGAAAAACATTGATATTGGTCATACAAAGTTTTTTAAAAAAAATAATTTAATTTTAATTTTTTTTATTTTTTTATCAAATATTTATAAAGTTAAATAATGAATTTCTTTAAAATAATAATTAAATAGTAAAAGGTGGGCCAAAAAACACTTTTAAAAGGATTTGAACTGTTTGGGTACAGGTTTTCTTGGACCCTCAAATTTTTTGAAACATTAAACTGTATAGTTTCTTTGTTTTTGTTTTGAAACTTAAAAAGTTGTTTGGTTTCTAGTCCATATTAAATTTAAAAACAGGTGATTAAAGATAGGTTAGCCCGGCAGGCCACTGTATCTAAACCCCCTTTTTGACCTGATTTTAACAGAAAATATTAAATATAATTAAGTAAAAATATTAAATTTTAATATAAAATATATAATAAATGTCGGAAGTTTATTTCCAGGGTTCTCAGAAAAGGAGTCCGGTATTAAGTTTTGTCCTCCGACCGAGTGTAAGACGAAAAGGGTACTGGAATATACTTGCCTCCCCGGGAACGAAACCTCTTTGTGTGATGTGGCATCTGTGAAATGGAGTTTAGGGTATAAGGCAGTATTGGATATCATCCCCAAGAATCTGGTGACATTTGTGGCCACGTAAAGGTTTCAACGTTTTTTAATTATAAGAGATTTCCCGTTTGTCATTATGTTAAGTTTTTAATTTATTTGAGATCAAAAATAACTAAAGTTTTTTATTTTTATAACAATAAAAATTAAATAACATTTAATTATTAAATTTTTTTGTATATTTTAAAAACAAACCAGAATTTTCTTTAAAAAACAAAATGTCATTTTTTTATATAACTTCATAAATAAGTACAAAAAGAATGATTTTTTAAAGGTTGAAAATATTATTTTTAACTTTTCATTTAATTTTTTAATAACAACATTACCTTATTATAATTAATAGATAAAATTTCATTTATGGAAATATGTTTTTACACAAAATGTTTTTTTAACAACAATGCCAAGGAAACAAAATCGGTAAACTATGAATAAAAAACTTCAAACCAAATTATATCATGGTTGCAAAATTTGAAAATAAAGGTTTGGTAAAAACATCTTTATCGATAACTATTTATTGGTTTATTTCAATTTGTTTTCCCTTAAAACTTTGATGCAATTTTTTCTTGAAGTTTAATTTTTCCTACAAACTTTTTACATAGTTTAAGAACCAAATAAAAGGGGTTTTAAATTTAAAAAGACGAAAGGTTCTTCCCCAAAATGTTTGGTTATCTTTTTTTTGTTATTTATTATTAGGGCTTAACTTACCCAATTGTCTTAAAAGTAAGAACCATCGGAAGGGCCTGTAAAAAGTCGGTCTTAAAAAGTTTGGCAGTCGTTTTGAGACATCAATACCGTCAGATCCACTAACATCCATTCATCAATTCAGATTTTGGGTTGTGGGCAGCAGCCCCACGTTAAACTGTAAATAAGCAATATGGTTAAAGCCAACCTGAAATTGTTATGGGATAAAAAAACCCAAAGATAATAAGACGGCCTTAAAAAAAAAAATGTAGAGAGAATATATTAAAAGATAAAGCAGAAAAATATAAAACTTTTAAGTGTGAATTCTAACCTTTAAGCTGTGACAATTTTATTGTATTAATTTAGCATCCTCTTCTTTCCATTTATTTCTTGTTAATAAATTTTTCTTTCAAAGTTTCTATTGGATTCAATGGCTTGGCCTTTTCAAACCGGAAGAAGGCGCCTTACCTGCTCTTGAACCGGTACAAGGGAGACGGTATCCACCTTTTTGCCAACGCCAGACTTCCCAAAGGTTTCCTCCAGAACATTGTTAGTCCATCCGCCGTCCCTCTATGGACCTTTTATTTTACGTTTAAAAAAATATTTTAGAAGTAAAAGTCTTTTCAAATTAGGTCTATCCTTTTGTAATTTCATAATGTTATACCCCCGCAAATGGAATTTGATTTTGTGCCCGGCCCGCACACACTAACACGGTGCCGTTGATACCCATGCCATCCACGAGAACCTCCGTGAAGAAAGGGGTGCAGTGGCCAGAACCGCCGGGCACATGGAGGAAACATCTGTGTTACACCCAGCGTCGCCCCGTTCTGGCAGGGAAAGGGGGAAGGCAGCCCCGGGCCAGGAGAAGGATGGATAGATGGAGGACTTACACCCTCTCTTTTCCGCGACCCCTTTGACTTCCAACAAAGGAATCTCCAAACATGAGGAAATTCACCACCCCGATTCGATCAACACACGGCCGGCAGGGTACTACGGTGACGACGAGGAGGAGAAAAGAGTTTAAGGCTGTATAACTCACAGCAACTTTATTAATTCCCCCGGAGAAAAATCCCACCACCAAGGGCCGGGCGCTTTCCGCCACCCCGGAAACAACAAAAAAAAACGAACCGCCACTAATAGCTGAATCCTCACCACCAGTGCCGAAATGGCCGTGCCCCGTCGTATCCGTATGGCCAAAACAAAGGGGGGCAAACAAACCGGCAATATCGGAGCCTAGGGTGATCAGCAACCACGCACCAACAACATCCGGAAAACCACGCAAAAAGTCAGCCAAGATAGCAAACTGGGCTTGCCCCCAATTATGGTTGAAAACCAAGATGGACGAACCCCGAGTCTGAAAACTAATTGGTCAGGGTATCGAATGGCCTTCATGGGGAAGGGGCCAAGATTCATTCCACGCGATGGAAGGTACAGGCGTCCAGCGCTTCACAGCTCCCAAAACAAGAATCCACGGGGTACCTTATCCCCGAAACCCCCAAATTCAAATTAAATATCTTTATTCAATATGAAGTGTAAATCTTTTTGATTGTCAAGGACCCACCGCTAAAGTGGGAAAAGGTTACCCACGACCCCAGCCTGGAACCTTTGGGAGGCATTAAAAAGGGCTACCCGGTCCATTTTGTTGATTGATTTCCCGCGGAAACAGCCCTTTGTTTTTTCGTCCAGCTGGACAGACTGGAAAAAGTCTGAACTCCAAAACCCCACCAGCTGGACGAAAACTTTAATGCCAAAATCGGGGACCGGAAAGGGAGAACTGGGGCCGGCCAATCCCCAGGTGCGCATACCCAATCCTCCCGCCCGCCACAGACCAATTGGGGGCGCACGCTGCTTTCGACCCCGCCGGGGGCCCGCCATCTGCGCCAACTGCAGCCCGCGCCGGGCCAACGACAGGAGGTGCCTTTGTTTTCCAAAGGAGGCGAGGGGGTTCCAGCCCCCGGACCGATGCCGAGACCCAGAGTAAACGTGTCCGAAGACGGCTGACCACCTTTATAAACATCGCCAAGAACCAAGCACCGCCAGAAAAAAGTCCCGGCAAACAAACGCCCTGCTACCGGGAAAAGGGTCTGGCCCCGACAAGCCGGCGCGGCGGCGAGGGCGGTCGGGGCGGAGGGCGCGTCCCCCTGCCACCCGGGGCAAGAACCAGAGACCAGTGAGCACGCTGTTATCGCCCGGCACCTCCCACCATGTGGCAATGACCAAACAATAAAAGTTAGTATAAAACGCTCGATCACAAAAAGGGCTCGGAAACGGCGTCTTCTGGGAAAATTGTTCAAAAACGTCGTCGTCGTCGCAAAACATAGTCGGGTTGGTTTCTTTTGCCTTCCAAAGACTGAAAACTCAAACTAATTTTCCAGTTTCGGCAAATGTCCGTCGGCAGAAGTGCTGTACGCCCTAAAAAAACAACACCGAAGATGTCACAAGGGAGGGGGCGGCCGACGTCACTTTACCTTCTCAAGGCAAACACTGCTAAATCGGGAAAGTTGGGGTTGGACCGGGGTTTCGGTCAGAAGCGGGAAGTGTCGTGCGCCATGGGCGCGACCACGTCACGAACAAAACCGAGTCGAGGGTAAGGCGGTGCGGTTAGGGGCCGACGGACAGGAATCGTTTGTTCCGCTGCAATGGCGACGGGGCGGGAGCCAGTTGGGATCTTGGGGCCCTTGACCACTTTTTGGGACTTTCAATGGCGGAGGTTAGAATGTACTGGAACCGGTTGGTGGCTCGAGGCGGCGGCTACCACCCCCGGGCATGCTTTATTAAAATCTTGGGGAAACTTGAACCAAAAACCTTGAGGGGCTAATGGGACGAAGAATTGGGGCGGTGGTTTCCGGGTTTGGGAACCTTATAACTTCAATCTTTTCAAGTGTTTGGGAAAATACCCAAAAAGTTGCGAAAGGGACAGGGGAATTAAATGATCCGGTAAGTTTTTAATGACGCGGTTACTTTTTCGGTGACGGGGCTTTGACGTTTGAGATTTTTGATAATTGACTTGGCTTCCCTTTTTCGGTTCCGGGGAAGAAATCGCGAGGAAAAGTTATAACGACGATCTTGTTTCCACCCCTTTTGGCGGTGAGCGGCGTCGATCAGTTGAGTGTTTGGCATTGAGCCTCAAGGCTTTTGGGACATTCCTTTTTCTTCGTCGGAAACGCTAAAGGGCACGGAAGGTTGGATGGGACGGGGGCTTGGATGAGTTCCGACCGCACTTGGCTTTTGGGTTGTCATAAGGAAGATGGGAGGATAAATTTTTGATTTTCCCACCGATCGTTTATGAACACTTGGGCGTCTTGGAAGATGTCGAAGGCGCGTAGCTTTTCCGGTTCCGTTCGTTGGATACCAATTGGGAAGAATCGCAGGCCTTTGCGTCGCCTGGGAGGCCTTATGTCGTTTGGAAGGCAAAGGGGCTGTCCTCCACGGGACTTTTCGAGGAGGCCTCGACAACACTTTGACATGTCTTGAAGCGCATGAGCAGCGACGCGTCATAAGCACTGTAGGGTCTTCGGATGGCATCTGGTGTGGTGAGCTAATCGTCCAGTATTTGAGCTTGGCCTAACTTGTTTGGTTAGTTCAAGGGGTCCAATTTAAGGATGACGACGTTATCGGAAAGGGTGATCCCTATAACCTTTTTTGATTTACTTTTTTTTTGAGGCGGGCAAATCAAGCACTTCCGATTTGGGCCCTAATGCGGATAGGGGGTTAATCGGTGCAACGACACAAGTTAGTATTTTGATAGTGCAATTGGGCGAACCCCGCAGTTGATTGGTCCCGTTCCATCGGTGCTTATTGAACCCCAGCCGAATGACGGCGCCTCTTAAAAATGCGTCTAAGTGGATTGAGGGATCTCGGATGCGCGGGTTTGGACCGAGGATAGGGTAATAGGGGCTGTCCTGTCCGGGCAGCCTCAGGACCGAGGGCTTCTAGATGAACGGCGGGTCGATTGCCCGGGTAGTGACTTTTTATAATAAACGAGCGCCGCAGGGCCCGCCGATAATTTCGAAAGGGGCGATTTTTGGAGTCTTCACCGGGTTTTGGGAAATCTCCGCCTAGTAAAATCGTCGTCGTCCCGTTTTGCAAAGGAAAATTGGAAACTTTGATCTTTTGTTCCGCGGACCGTTTGCGTTAAAGAAAGATAATCCCTTTTGACGGCCCGGGCCTTTTTCCATTTTGTGGGCTTATTCATTTATGTCCCTAATTCCGATAGTTGCCATACTTCGAAGAGGAAAGGCCCCAAGTTTTTCCCAGCTGGAATTTTAAAGGCGTCGAGCTCTGGAAGTCGATCTTCCCTAACGTTTTGATCTGCCATTCATCAAACGTGGGGGCGCCCCGGCACTCGGCCCGTGGTGGATTGGAGCGTTACGCGAAGCCCGTTTTTGCCACCCAGGAAATGGGTGGAGGGGGGAAGGATGTGAGGGAAAATGGGGCAAACCTTGGATAGGGTGTGCGGGTTTGGGCGCTTTGCATAAAGAAACCGGCGGCCGGGTGCTTTTGGGTTTCGCATGGGCGGGGTTCTTGTCCGGCACCATCTCCTGGGTCTAGGGAATCAGATCCGTGGTCACCAAATTTAACGCAAAGGGATGGGGCGTGACGTTCCCCGGGGAAAAATTGGAAAGTTTTTCTTCCAGCGAATGTCATCCTTTGGCTGGAAGGCCAGAGGGGAATGGAAAAAATGCGATTTATGTCGACACCTTTCCCCAGTGGGCGTTCAAGGCGAAGGACCACATTGGTTTTTTTTTTAATTGGTTGGCGGGGGCGAGAATTGGGATGTTTTCCCGTATAATGTAATTCCTCGGGCATCACTTTCGGGTCCTTTGACGACTGCAAGTACGCCCTTCCGGGGCGCATTGGAGAATATTGGTTCTCAGATGAGGAGGGTGACCACTGCAAGTTGGTTTAATCCCTGAAGGGTCGGCCGCGGGTTATTTGTTGGACAGCGGACCAAGCTCGCCCATTTTCCTTAGACCAAAATAGATCGGCGGATTTTTTCCCTAGGTGAAATGATTGGTTGCTTTAAGGGGTTTTAAACAGCGGTAGTGTGCCTTGGTGGGGCCGGGTTGTGGCGGAGGCGGCCGGGCTGAGCCGTGGGGCGATTGGCTCTGCGGGCCCCGTGGATCCTAGGGGCGATAATATTTCCGCCGACGCTTTAGGCGCCCGATTGGCGGATCGGAAGGGGAGGTACGGGAAGCCCCTGGTCTTGCGCTTATTCTTGGGGACCTGAGGGAGGAACCTCCGGGTCTTCGTCCTCAGGACCATGGGGGACGACCCATTGGAAGTCCGTTGGCAAGGAGGGGGGGGGGTGTCCAGTGGGGTTGGACACCTTTCCGACGAGGGTTTGTAAAAAAGAAAAGACAATTAGACGCAGGAAGTGACCCTCATCTTGAGATCCCTGTCCCTCCTTGTTTGGGACCGTTGGGCCCCTTCGGGTCTCACCAACACAGACGTCTGCCAAAGGGGCAGGAACGAACAAGAATAATTGCTGGAATTAAATAAATGAAGAATGACAGATTGAATAGGAAGAACGAATAAATGATTTAAAAATGAATGAATGAATGAAAGAATGAATGAATAAATAAATGAAATGAATGAATGGATTGAACAAATGAATGAATAAATGAATGACTGAAATGAATGATTTATAAAATGAATGAATAAATGAATGACTGAAGGGGAAGATTTAAGAAATGAATGAATGAATGAATAAAATGAAAAAAATGAATGATTGATTGAACAAATGAAAAATGAATAAATGATAAAAAATGAAGGAATGAAAACGAATGAATGAAGAATTAACGAAACTAAAGAATAATGATTGAACAAAAATGAATGGACGAACGAACGAATAAATGATTGAACAAATGAAAAGATTAAATAATTGAATGGAGGGATTGAATGAATGATTGATTGAACAAAATTAAAGAATAATCAAACGAAACAATGAATGATTGAACAAATGAAAGGAATAAATAAAAAGACTGAAATGAATGAACGAACGAACGAATGATTTCCAAAATGAATGAATGAATTTAATTAATGAATAAAAATGAATGAATGAATGATTTAAACAAATGAAAAAGAATGATTTGATTGAATGAATGAATGAATGAACAACGAATGAATGTATGAACGAACGAAAAATGATTTAAAAAAATGAAATGAATGATTTTAAAAAATGAATGAATGAATAAATGAATAAAATGATTGATTGAACAAAAGAAAGAATAAATAATTGAATGAATGATTGATTGAACAAAAATAAAATGAATAATCCGAACGAACGAATGAATGATTGAACAAATGACAGAAATGAATAAATGACTGGAAGAATAACGGAACGAGCCGGAATGATTAAACAAATGAATGAATGAAATGAATGATTAAATGAATTGAATGAATGAATGAAAAAGAATGATTAAACAAATGAATGGGAATGGAATGAATGAAGAAATGAAATGATTTGACAAACAAAATGAATGAAATGAACGAATGACTAAAATGTATAAATAAATGAATTAAGAATGAAATGAACGAAATGAATGAATGATTTAACAAAAATTGAAAAGAATGAATGAAAATTTAATTATTAACAAATGAATGAATGAATGAATAAAATGAATAAACGAACGAACGAACGAAATAATTTAACAAATGAATATATATTAACCAAATGACTGAAGAATGAAGGAATGAATTTGGAATGACTGAATGAATGATTGAACAAATAAAGTATAAATAAATGACTAAATGAATGAATGAATGAACGAATGACTGAACGAAGAATGATTGGAACAAATGAATGAATGAAATGGAATGGCGAACGAAAAATGATTTAACAAATGAATGAATAAATGAATGAATGAATGATTGAACAAGGAACGAATGAATGAATTAAGAATGACGGAAATGAATGAATGAATGGAAACAAATGAATGAATGGAATTGAATGAACGAACGAACGAATGGAATGATTTAACAAAATGAATGAATGACTGAATGAATGAACGAACGAATAAATGGTTGAAAAATTCACGAACGAATGAATGAAAAAATGAATGAAATCAATGAATGAACGAATAATGAATGAATGAATTAATTAATGAATGAAAAAATGAATGAATGGTAAATGAATGAATGAATAAAATGAAATGAATGGAATTGACTGAATGAATAGGAGAACTTTAGGGATGGGCGTTCCGTGGGTCCTTTTTTAAAAATACACTTTTTATATTGCTACAATTTCATTGAAAAAAAGATATAACACTGAGGTGGTGTGTTACAGGCGTTTGGACAAATACTGCTTGCTTTTTTGCCTTATGATTTGCCCTTTTATAATGTTTGTATAAACCGGAATGCAAAAGGGGTTTTGTTGTTGTTTGTTTTGTTCACAATTTATTTATTCCCATTCCCCCTTTAGGCTGAGCTTTTTTTTTTTTTTTAATTAAGCAAAGGATTATTATTTTAAATTATCAAAATTAACTTATTAATGTAAATTTGTAAAAAATAATACCAGTTTACAATTTAGGGAATGGCTTTAAAATTATTAAAATTTTGTTAATGTAAAAGAACTTATTAATATTAATTTTAGTATTAAAACCCCAAATATAGAAATGAAACTTAAAAGTTAAATAGGAAAAGAGGAAAATTAAATAGAGATTTACAAATTAAAAAATTCTTAAATTAGGGTTGGATTTATCAATATTTCTAAAAATAGTTTAGTTTTCCCATTTCTATGTTCGATGGGCTTTTTAAGGATTTTTATCGGAATCTGGTCTTCTTACATTTCATCCTTTATCCCATCTCATTCGGCCTTAATGGTCCACTGCTGGGACATAGGCCTCCCTTAATACACCCTATCCATCAGGGTTTTTGGACCGTATCCCACCACGCTTTTTCATTCCCCATCCGACATGGTCATCTTACTTTTCCAGACAATTGGGTGATCGGCCCGGGTTGCCCTAACAAACTGGAAACAACAAATAAGTTTGTTGGTCCCGCAGGAATCGAACCCACGACCTCCGGTTTCTGGGCACGCCCATTTCCACTGGTTGGGGAGGGGCGGTTCTTACAATTTCAGTAAGTTCAAATTGATGTCCTAACATTATTATTTCTTTTTATTTTTTTGAATTTATGGCATTGATTAAATATTTGAATACAACCAAGAGGTAATTTACTTAGAAAAAAACATTTGTTATAAATCAAGAGGCAATAAAACAAATTTATAGCGACTAACCATTCACATAGGCCCTTTGAATAAACTTTGCCATATTTTACAATGTATTTGGTTTTCACTGTCACAATTGTTTTCTTGATCTGGTTTATGTGCAGCTAATCTAAAAATTCCAATCAACATTTGACAAACTAATTGGATTTATAATTGGAAATTCGTTAATTATATTATATTGGCCAATCTTTAATTAAATCAAACTTTAAACTTTCACTGGGAAATGGGAAAATTATCTTTATTAGAGGCAATAAATTGTAAAGTTTCTTAAAGCCACCGTTTATTTTCGGTTAAAAATTCCTGTTCCTTGTTAAATTATTTATTATTACATTTCCATAGTTAAATTTCTTAGGTTTTGATTTTAAATAAATATACCCTGTTATCATTAAGTTTTTAAAAACATTTTAAGAATAAATTTTAGAACCACAATTTTCAGGAAGTAATAAGGAACTTCAGACAATAACTTTGATTCAATGAAGGGGTTGATCTTGGTTAAATATCGAAGCCATAGGGACAATAAGCCCCTTTTAACTTTTGACCAGTAATACTATTTAATAAGAATAATAAATCTGTCATCCTGTTATAGCCAATATAAGCTTGAGGATGAATCAGAAATATGTTGAAAATGTTTAATATCCGGAGGAGTAGGCAAAGAAATTCCTTGTATAAGTTGAACTTTGTTGGATTTATTAGGGTATTTTGTAATTACAAACATTAGTTTTTGTTGGAATAATTGGCATTAGTTTCGATGGTCGATTAGGTATGAATGTTTGGGAAAGTTAAAAATTTAGAATCCGGATGTTCTTTTTCAGTTGAATGTTATTTGACAACTCTTGAAATTTCATTGAGTTAAGGACATATGGTTTAAAATAAGCCGAGCAAATAAAAAATAAATTTAAAGATAGATCTAGAAATTTGTTAGAAAATGGATAAAAGATCCCAAATAACATTGAACATAGAGTTGATTCTTTTCTAAATTAAATTAAATTTATTATTTTTGGTTAGAAATTAAAGTATGGTTAAGTTTTTTCTATCTTTACTTTTTAACCTTTATTTTATTATTATTCAATTTTTTTGTATAGAAATGTTAAAAATTATTAATTGTTCCAACGAACAAAAATATTATCTTTCATTAAAGAATAAATATGGATTCTCTTCCCGTTGAACATTTATTAATAACTTTATCATATTTCCAGCATCGTCGGTTTTAGGTGTTCCAAAAAGAACTTTAATATTCCACCTCCAAATTTTTAAAGGTTCTTTGATTTTGGAAATAAAAATGAGATGGGAAATTCAAATTTAAATTTTTAAATTAATAAAGTTTAAAAGGATTGGTTATTCCTTCAATAAGGGTTGCCATAAGATTCGGCTTTATCCACCAAAAAGGGAGATAACTGGAGTAGATTTTTTCAATTTTTCCATATAAGGTCGTATGGGCCGTCTAATGAGTTATAAACATTCCAACAATCGTTATGGAAATGGAAGATAAAGTTTCCAAAAATATTCCTGGGCTATGTTGTATAATTTCTATTGGCTCGAAATACTTGGAACCGAACATCTGAAACAAATATGTTCATGCTGGTTTATTTTCAACAATTTGATATTTAATGTGCCGGTTATTCATGAAATTTCCATTATTTTTGCCAAGTGTTTATTATTTTTGGGTCCCTTTCACACCGGGAACAATTTTTACGAAGTCTGTGATGATGATTCAAAATACTAAATCACCAGTTTTAAGGATTTCACGTGCTGTTGAATCATAATAACTTTTTGGAATTTTCTTGCTTTTAGTCCTTATTTTCAATAAGCCTTTTCCGGAGAATATTTCATTCTGTATTGGGGCCTGGAATATATTCCTTGATAGGTAGTGTTGCCATCAGTGTCGTAAACCACTACTTGGAATCGATGGTTTTCCCTTAAAAGTTCAAAGGTGTAAAGTCGGTGGTACAATGCGGGTTGTGTTTGAAAGGATCGCTTTGGCTAAGAAATTGATCGTCCTGATTCTCAACAAATGATCTTAAATATTCTTTATGGGGGTGGTACTTCTTCAATTGGCCATTTGTTTGAGGGTGATAAGGCGTAAAACAGATTTTTAATTTTTTAGAAATTTCTTGTATCTTATCCTTGATCGGTCAATATAATTTTAGGAAAACCAAATAATGAAAAAATGGATGAGGCGGGGCAATTTCATCTGAATACAAGTAATCATTGGGTAGGACATGAAAATTTGGGATCGTTCGGAAAGGTTAAGATATATTTGAATTTTTTGAAGGCCAGCCTTGGGTGGTTACCAACAATATCCGAGGGTAATTTTTCTGGTTTAGTACTTGTCAAGTTATAAACCAAGGTGATTTGTTAGAAGTTCAAAGGGGTTTATTAACTTGACACATTTTGCAATCTTTAACAAATGGTTCAATATCTGAACGCATGCCTTTCCAGTAATACGAGGCTTTGATTCTATTAAACATACCGTTTTATATTTGGGTTCGACCATTTTTCAGCAATTCGAACCATTTTCCTGAGAAAATTATTAATTTTGGCAGGAGTTGGACAAAGATTTGATTTTTGTATATAATGTATTTTATACCAGTAGCATTGAAAAAATGTAGGATATTATAATGGTCTTAATTGTAAACCAGTTTGCTAAATGGTTCCAGTAAAACTGCAAAGTTAATTCTATATCATATTTCCTTGGTAAATAATTTCATCTCGTAATTTCAAAAAGTCAAATAGTTTTGTAATTGGTTTCATAAGTGATGGAATTTAGTAAACAAAAAAAAGGTTTTCTTTTGTTTTGCAATTAACCTCTGTAAAGGTAGGGTTCACGTTCACCCCTTCACCGGAATTCCTGGCATTTTTCCATGGATAAAATTGTTTTAAATGGGGATTGAGGTTATCCCAATCTAAAAGAAACTGGAACAATCAATTTTTGTTTAGCCGATGTGTTTTGATTGTGTTCTTCCAATTTTAATTATCAATAAGATGTGGTTTTTTGGTAAATTGTTTTTAAAATATTCTTCCATAAGACGTAAATTTTATTTACAAATATTAAGTGGTCCGAAACGTTTATAATTTAGTAACGGTTTGGATTAACAGTTTACCTCTACCTTCCCTCGTTTAATCGCCATCTTAATAAAACGGCCCCTGGATCCTTAGGTTAAACAACGTCAGGGGTCGGTTTCTGTTACAATTTTAAAACTTATAAACCTTAGAGAATGGGCGAAAGTGTTAAAAGGAATAAATTTGCAGAGCTCTTTCAAGAGGAAAAGTTGGGCCTTCTTTTTGTTTAAAAGTTCGAAGGCATGGATGGGCCATCCCTTGCCAATCTCACCCTTGAATAATACAGCGCCAACCTATTAATGAAAAAATCCGTCGTTCAATAAAGGGCTTTTGAAAAGTCGGGGTATTGCAAAGGTTTAAGTTAAAGCTTTTGCCCGAGAGGAAAAAGGCTTTTTCTTGTTCATGGCCAATAAAATTAACGTCCTTTTAGAAGGCTTGTAAGGTTTTGTTATGTGAAAAATTTTCAAATAAATCAAACGATAATTAACCGGTTAACCGAGAAAACTTTTGTCTTTTGGGGTTTTCGGTTTGGAAATTTAGGAAATATCCTTGACCTTATTCCTTGGAAGGGCACCATTGTTGTAATAATATGCCCAGAAGGGACTTCACGTCGTAAAACTCAATTTGTCTGGCTGTAATTTCAAAATTTGTTTCTGAGTTTTAGAAAACAATTATGGGGAGTAAACAATGCAATCATCTAGGTAAATATAACGGTGAAGACCTTTAATCCCAAGGCAAGATTCTCATCCTTCATTAAAAGAACGTTGAGCATTTTTTGAACCAAAAGGCATTCGAGTAAACTGGGGTCCAATGCTATTTTAGTTGTAACACTTAAAAGCTGTTTTTTTCAACTTTTAGGGTCTAAAAGGAGTTGGGGAAAACCTGAAGGAAAATAGGTTAAATATTTTAATTTACCTAACTTTGGTCTAAGATGTTTGAATAAGGGGAGAGGGTAAACCTCCAAAGAAAAAATCATTTAGACGTCGATAACAAAACAATTTCGCCATTTTTGTTTCCGGATTCTAGTTTTTTGGACCACCCAGGGGTGCATTCCAAGGAGAAGTAGAAGGGCGAATAATATTTTAATCAACCATTTTCTTGGATTTGTTTTCCAACTTCTTCTTTAAGGAAACTTCGGGGAAGGAAATATTTTAACATGAATAGGGCTTGATCCCTTGGATTAATAGAATGTTTAATGACATTTGTATAAGTTAAAATTCACCATCTAGATGCAAATTCTGATAATTAAGGAAAGGCAATTCATTAATATTTTCCTTTCCTATGGATTTAAATGAGAAACACCTTATCTTGCTCTAAAACCTTTGAGAACGGCCAATATTAAAAAGTATCTAATTGATGAATGTGTTCCAGTTGAGATGAGATTAATTTTAGAAGAAGTTCAAATGGGTTAATTTGACCTGAAAATTATTTCAATTTAACTTAGATTCGGTTGGGAAAACAAAAAATTCACCCTATTTTTTCTTTATATTGAACTATACAGTTTTTAAAAAATACGCCATCCAAATTTTAATGGTTAATTAAACAATTTTTTTCAAATCTTGATTTCATATAAATTTGAGATAGGAACTAATAACCGTTTCTGACCGTGGAGGGTATTATATATGATGGCCTTACTACAACATATAAATTTTCAAACCTTCTAAAATAAAGGTTTGGTTGAGTATTGAAATCTATTTTAAAATGTTGTATAAAATCGTGAATTAAACCAATCGTAATATAAGTTAATCGATCGGGAATCGCATGAAACAAATAGTCGAAAATAAAAATTTTACTTTTGAAAGGAGGATTTGAAACTTTAGATAATTGACCCGGAAACGATTCGCAATAGGAATCGTTATCAATTAAACCTTGGAGTTATATAATTTCGGGGTCGACACCGGTTTATCTAAACCAGAACGTTTAACAAAAATTGTTAAACCAGTGTCTATAAAGAAAGCACAAAGGCTTGGAATTATAATTCGTTTTAAATAAAACTTAATTAAGAAGATTTTGTTATTAATTTTTTATCGTAAATAAAATCTCACGTAAACAATCCTTAGGAAAAACCCATTTATCGAGGTTGAGGGATTGTCAGAATACTTAAAAAGTATCCTTAGGGTGCTAACCCTCTGGTTAGAAAAACTTTAGAAAAACAGTTTGAAAGACAAAGTCTCTTTATTTACACCCAAACCTTAAAAATGTGGGAAACAGTTTGAAGGATCAAAAGTATTTTGTTTATTAACATCGTTAACCCGGTTGAGAAAGGTTTTTAAGGATTTAAAAAAAATTCGGTCATTTTAAATTTAACGGGATCGGAACACGGCACTGGAACCCTGATTTAGTTTTAAATTACGATTATTTCAATTAAGTGGCAACACAATGCACAAATTAGGGCGATTGTTCGACGTGTTTGGAGTTAAAAATTATTTTTATTTAAATTTTAAACAGATACATTAGAGCGATTGTTGACGTGTAATTAGGAACCTTGGTGCAATTGGCCTAGATAGTGCGGAATTTGGACCCAGCGTTATTGTTCTTCGCTTTAAGGTTTACGACATTCTATTATATCTATGATTTTGGATTATAATAGAGGTGGAATTGATAAATTGTTTGTTGAACGGTTTCATGATGGAAATTTGGTACTGAATGCTTTTTTGTTTTAAAACACTCCAAAGTGGTTGGGTCCATTTTTTATTGCATGTTGTGCAAGTTTTTTAAACGTAAGAAGTTTGGACAAAATGAAAAATTTTTCCTCCTCAATGGTGTAATCGCTTCGGAAGAGTTTTGGTTTCACACCGCCAATATGGGGAAAAATTAGGAGTTCAACCTAACAAGAATGTTTGAGGGCCTCTTTTCCGCGGCTATACGACCAACCAGTTCTTTGGCTTCCCGCAATCGGGAAATGCCGATTGTTCCTGGAAACATGATTTCAACGATGGAAAACTGCATCACGCTTCGGAAGGCAATTGCTTGCATTGTTCAAATCTACCAATAAATGAGTTGAATGTTTTTTTTTTCCAAATGTAGTTTTAAGGAATTGTTTAATCTCGGACCAATCATTGAATCGTTTTTAAAACAAAGCCAATTGAACTTTCCTTTTTCCAACTGCGAATGAAATTTACATAAGACGTTTGTTGTTGAGCAATCGTTTTGGCCAGTTAAAAAACGGGGGATTGTGGTCCCCCATTCGGGGTTTGATGAACTTTGTGAGGACGGAATAGAGAAAATTATTGGCTTTTAACCTTTTGGCTTTAAGGACTGTCCCTCTTTGGAAGTAATCTGAACTTGGATTGAAAAGATGGATTTCTTCGGTTTCGGTGTTTTAGAGACATTATTTATCCAGTCATTAATTCGTTCGTCCGTTCATTCATTCATTTATTCATTCGTTCATTCATTCATTTATTCATTCGTTCATTCATTCATTCATTAATTAATTTCATTCATTAATTCATGAATTAGTTCGCTTGTTCAATCATTCAATCATTCATTCATTCATTCGTTCATTCATTCATTCATTCATTCCATTCGTTCACTTGTTCAATCATTCATTCGTTCATTCATTCATTCATTCATTCATTCGTTCACTTGTTAATTCATTCATTCATGCACTTATTCAATCATTTATTCCATTCAATGTTGGTTCATTTATTTATTCATTCATTTATTCATTCTTTCACTTGTTCAATTCATTCATTCATTTATTTCAATGTTCATTCATTCATTCGTTCATTCGTTTACTTGTTCAATCATTCATTCATCCATCCATTCATTCATTCGTTCGTTCGTTCATTTATTCATTCATTCGTTCGTTCATGCATTCATTCACTTGTTCAATCATTCATTCATTCATTCATTCAATCGTTCGTTCATTCATTCAGTCATTTATTCATTCGATACTCGTTCAATCATTCATTCGTTCATTCATTCATATATTCGTTCATTTAATTATCCATTTATTCGTTCATTCGTTCATTTATTCGTTCAATTATTGATTTGATCATTCATTCATTTTTAAATCGTATGATCAATCATTCATTCAGTCATTCACTCATTCATTCATTTGTTCGTTCATTCATTCATTCATTCTTTCATTCATTTATTCGTTCATTCATTCATTTATATGTTCAATCATTCATTTATTCATTCATTCATTCGTTCGTTCATTTATTTATTCATTCATTTATTCATTCGTTCACTTGTTCAATCATTCATTCATTCATTCTTCATTCATTCAATCGTTCGTTCATTCATTCATTCTTGCATTCATTCAATCGTTCGCTCATTCATTCATTCATATTCATTCGTTCGTTCGTTCATTTATTCATTAAATTGTTCAATCACTCAATTCGTTCATTCATTCACTTGTTCAATCATTCATTTATTCATTCGTTCGTTCATTCATTCATTCGTTCAAATATCCATTTATTCACTCATTCGTTCATTCATTCATTCATTCAATCGTTCGTTCATTCATTGTTTTATTAGTTTGTTCATTCATTCATTCATTCGTTCACTTGTTCAATTATTCATTTGTTCATTCATTCTTTTTAAATCATTTTTAAATTATTCATTCATTCAGTCATTCATTTATTCATTCATTCAATCATTTATTCATTCACTTGTTTAATCACTCATTCGTTCATTCATTATTTCATACATTCGTTCACTTTTGTCAATCATTCATTCATTCATTCATTCACTTGTTTAATCAATCATTTATTCATTCATTCATTCACTTGTTCAATCATTCATTAATTAATTCAATAGTTCGTTCATTTATTCATTCATTCATTTATTTATTGATTCATTCATTCAATCGTTCGTTCATTCATTTATTAATTTATTCATTCGTTCACTTGTTCAATCATTCATTCGTTCATTCATTCAATAGTTCGTTTATTCATTCATTCGTTTATTCATTCGTTAATTCATTAATTCATTCAATTCCATTCATTCATTCATTCGTTCATTCATTCATTCTTCAGTTATCCATTCTTTCATTCATTCGTTCGTTCATTCATTCATTCATTCATTTGTTAAATCATGCATTCATCATTCGTTCCTTGTTCCAATTTTCATTCGTTCATTTTGTTAATTCCATTCATTCTTTCGTTCGTTCGTTCATTAATTTATTTATTCATTCATTCATTCATCCATTCTTTCATTTTTTAAATCGCACATTCATTCTTTCATTCATTCATTTGTTAAATCATTCATTCATTCATTCATTTATTCATTCATACATTCAATCGTTCGTTCATTCATTCTTTCATTCATTCAATCGTTCGTTCATTCATTCACCCGTTCATTCATTCGTTCACTTGTTCCAATAATTCATTGTTTCCATTCATTCATTCATTGTTCATTTAATTATCCATTTATTCCATTCATTCATTAATTTATTCAATCATTCATTCAATGTTCGCATTCATTCATTCATTCATTCAATTTATTCAAACCGTTCATTCATTCATTCAAGTTCGTTCATTCATTCATTCTTTAATTATTCAACCGTTCGTTTTATTTTATTCTTTTCATTATTCATTTTTAAATTATTCATTCATTCATTATTGTTCACTTGTTCACTCATTCATTCATTGTTAAATCATTCCATGCATTCTTATTCATTCATTCATTGTTTCTTTCATTTATTCATTTATTCATTCATTCGTTCGTTATTCATTTATTAATTGATTATTTATTCATTCATTCATTCATTTATTCATTCATTCGAATCATTCATATTATTCATTCATTATTCGTTCATTCATTAATTGATTCATTTATTCATTCATTTATTCATTCATTCGTTCATTCATTTTCATTCATTCATTGGTTCATTCATTCATTATTCATTCCTTTTGTTAAATTCATTCATTCATTCCTTTTCGTCCATTTATTCATTCATTCATTCATTCAATAATCATTCTTTTCAAGTCATTCCATTCATTCATTTGTTTTATTCATAATTCATTTATTTTTTATTCATTCCATTCGTTCGTTCATTCATTATTCTTTTCATTCATTATACATTCACTCATTCCATTCGTTCCTTTATTATTTCCATTGTTATTCATTCATTGGTTCGTTGGTTTCATTTATTCATTCCATTCATTCCTTTTCGTCCATTCATTCATTCTTTCATTCGTTAGTTCATTCATTTTATTGATTGATTCATTCATTCATTAATTTCATTCATTCGTTAAATCATTCATGCATTCATTCATTCATTCATTCATTTCAATTCTTCATTAATTTAATTTAATTCATTTATTCATTTGGTCCATTCATTTCATTTCATTGGTTCCATTCATTATTATTATTCAGTCATTCATTCATTCATTAATTCATTCATTCCTTTGTACATTCATTCATTCATTCCTTCGTCCATTTATTCATTCATTCATTCATTCAGTCAATCATTCTTTCAGTCATTCATTCATTCATTTGTTTATTCATACATTCATTTATTTATTCATTCGTTCGTTCATTCATTCAAATTCATTCATTCATTCATTCTCATTTCATTCATTTTCATTCATTCATTCATTCATTCATTCATTCATTCATTGGTTCATTCATTCATTGGTTCGTTCGTTCATTTATTCATTCGTTCACTTGTTAAATCATTCATTCGTTCATTTGTTCATTTGTTAATTTATTCATTCCTTTGTACATTCATTTATTCATTCCTTCGTCCATTCATTCATTCATTCATTCATTCATTTGTTTATTCATACATTCATTTATTTATTCATTCATTCGTTCATTAATTCATTCATTCATTCAATCAATCATACATTCATTCAATCATTCATTCGTTCATTGGTTCGGTCGTTCATTCATTCATTCATTAATTCATTCTTTTCATTCCATCGTTGTTCATTCATTCATTTTTTTTCATTCGTATACTCGTTCATTCATTCATTCATTCGTTCGTTCGTTCATTCAATTATTAAATTGTTCAATCATTCAATCATTCATTCATTAATTCAAGCGTTCCTTCATTTATTCATTTATACATTCGTCCACTTGTTCATTCATTCAATTCATTCGTTCGTTTAAATTCATTCATTCATTTATTCATTCATTCATTCATTTCATTCATTCAAATTCATTGGGTCTTTCATTCATTGTTCCGTTGTTCCATTTTATTCATTCGTTTCACTTGTTAAATCATTCATTTCGTTCATTTTGTTCATTTTTAATTTATTCATTTTCCTTTGACATTCATTTATTAATTTTTCGTCCATTATTCATTCATTCATTATTCCATTCATTCATTTGTTTTTATTCCTTTTTTTTATTCATTCATTCATTCGTTCATTAATTCATTCATTCATTCAATCATACATTATTCATTCAATCATTAATTCATTCATACATTCATTCATTCGTTCATTCATTCATTGGTTCGGTCGTTCATTCATTCATTCATTAATTCATTCTTTCATTCCATCGTTAGTTCATTCATTCATTCATTTATTCATTCGTATACTCGTTCATTCATTCATTCATTCACTCATTCATTCGTTCGTTCGTTCATTCAATTATGAAATTGTTCAATCATTCAATCATTCATTCATTAATTCAAGCGTTCCGTTCATTTATTCATTTATTCATTCGTCCACTTGTTCATTCATTCATTCTTTCGTTCGTTCATTCATTCATTCATACGTTTATTCATTGGTTCATTCATTCATTGGTTCGTTCGTTCATTTATTCATTCGTTCACTTGTTAAATCATTAATTTATTCATTCATTCATTAAATCGTTCGCTCATTCATTCATTCATTTTTTTTATTCATTCAATCGTTCATTCATTCATTCTTTCATTCATTTGTTATATCATTCATTCATTCATTCGTTCATTAATTAATTCATTCATTCCTTTGTACATTCATTCATTCATTCCTTTTTCCATTCATTCAGTCATTCATTCATTCATTTGTTTATTCATACATTCGTTTATTTATTCGTTCATTCATTCATTGGTTCGTTTGTTCAATCGTTCATTCATTAATTCATTCATTCATTCAATAGTTCGTTCATTTATTCATTCGTTCATTCATTCATTCGTTCACTTGTTCATTCATTCAGTCATTCATTCATTTCTTAAATCATTCATTTGTTTATTCATTCATTCGTCCATTCATTCATTTGTTAATTCATTGATTCCTTCGTCCATATATGCATTCATTCATTCATTCATTCAATCGTTAGTTCATTCATTCGTTCATTTGTTAAATCATTCATTCATTCATTCAATAATTTGTTCGTTCATTCATTCATTCTTTCATTCATTCAATCGTTCGTTCATTCATTCATTTGTTAAATCATTCAATAATTCATTCATTCGTTCACTTATTCACTCATTCGTTCATTTGTTAATTCATTCATTCCTTTGTCCATTCATTCATTCATTCATTCCTTCGTCCATTCATTCATTCATTCATTAAAGGTTATTCAAAATTAAAGGCTATTTATGATTCAAATCACCTATTAGAGTTAGATATTCGTTATTATTTAAATCCATTATTTAGGATTTATTTTTCTGGTAATAAACTAGTTTTGTCCTAAAGTCCGGTTTTATCTCCTACAACCAACAAATTATATAAGGCTTTTCTTCCTTTCCAAAAGAAGTCCCAGATCATCTTACCACCATTCCCATTTATAGAAATCTTAACCAGGAGTTTTATACTTAAAGATGAAATGCCCACAGATCGACACCTTATATATTCAAAGGAAAACTTTTAGATCAAAGATTCAGCATAGAATTGTATTCATCACCTAATACACCAAGAATCAACGGGAAACCTATGTCATCCAACCGCCGTCTCAATCTTCAAAAGGCTTTCCTGGGTTGGATAGCCAGCACTACATACTTTCCATTTTCCATCCAACAAGAACCACAATTAAAATGGCCAAGAAGAACCAAAACTAATTAAACGGAAGTTACTCTTAGCCGTTCCTCGAGACTGAAAATCCGACAGCCGGAATTCACTATAATCAAACAGATAACCAACGCGGAAACGGCCGTGAAACTACTTATGATTCCAAAGGAATTTCCGTCCTTCGAAAAAAAAGCACCCGATATAACCTTTACATCGTTGAACCTAGAAAAACCTTCACCTTGGGGAGGTCCCCTGTTTAAGGAGATCGTCTGGGTGGGGACCACCGGGGTTTTTATTTCCGCCGGAAAGCAGAAAGTGGGCCCTGCCGCGTTCCGGGGGAAACCACCGTAACCAGCGGTTTACTTCAAAAAAGACTTTAACACCCTATGTCTCACGGTAGGCAGCGCGTCGGGTACCACTGGAAATTCCCGTCTATGGGGTGTCCGGACCCTTCCCCATCAGGTTTAATTGCCCGGTTGGTTGCCGGATGCCAAAAAAAAAATGGGGCGTGTTTACGTACGCGTGAGAAGATACTTCTTTGGCATCATTAAAAAATAGTTTTAATTCGAAAAAATTAAATTAAATACAATAAATAATACATCGGATAGTTAACCTCAATTATTTGGACACTTGAAAAATATATTGCAAATTTTTTTCACTAATATTCACAAAAGTAAAAGTAATATCAATGAAAAATAATTAAGACAATTAAAGATAAATAGATTTACAAGAACTAATCATAAATAATTCGATTAAGAATTTATGGATTCACAAGACGTACTTTGATATATCCATATAACTGGTAGTTCAGCGCCATCTGTTGCTTACAAATGTAGAATTCCTAAGAGATGTTGGACTTCTTGTCAGCGGTACTATAAATCAGAAGCTTTGATTATGTGACTAGATGGCGCCTATCTCAAAACGTATTACATAGATAAATCATAATGTTGATATATTAATGAATAAAATATTACCATTATATCAAGTAGAATAAACATCATTACAAATATTAATATATTTATATAATAATATATTCAATATAAATTTTAATAATATAAAATATATTATTAATAATATATATATATATATATATATCCAAAAACGAACCTAATCCTAACTCATAGAGCACATTATGCAACAACTATCGCAAATAAAAACGACAACTCCATTATCACTACACAAATCAATCCTATCACTATGAAATACGGACCTTATTACATTTTCACCGTTTTCATTATAAACTGTTAAGTTAGTGTGACGCATCGTAAAATTTCACTCTCATCATTTTTTCATAATGCGCCTAAAGAAGTATAACTTCAAAAAAAACACTCTTTGAAATAATCGCATATTATTAGAGAGTGGTCCGGATCTAAAAATAATAATGAGTAATAAATAGGAATAATGTTGCCAAGCGCAATGGTAATTGCAACCATGTACATCATACGCTACCGCCGTCGCCACTGTACATCAGAAAAAAGTGCAGCCTCAACTTCATCTTCAGAGGAAACCAAGACATCGCTATGCTAGATCGCAAAGCCCAAAATTTTCGCTCAATGTGCGCAAATAGTTGCTCGTCTGGGAGGGGAGGTGTTACCTATACATATTCCCACACTTTGTACACATATTCATATTTCTATCATAGAGAATACGTGAATCGGTAACGTAAAGCTCTCATTGTTGCGAAATTTTAGTATAATGTATTAAGCATTAAAGTGATTCCACGGAAATGCTGACGATACAAAGTGAACACTCGTGGGACACTCGGACAAGAATGTGGGTATATAAAAGGCTCGGCCAAGTACGTATCTAACTTAACAACAGTTGTTTGCTTTCATTGAAGTCGATATTACCAATTTAAAAACTAGGTAGATTAAAGAGATAGGTTACGTCAGCCCGGCAGGCGCTACTGTATCTATAACTCCCTTTTGACCTGACGCCTGAACAGAAAATATTACAATATACTAATGTTAGATAAGTAACCTTAGTCTGAATGTTATTTCCAATGCGGGTACTTAAAAAAAAGGAGTCTCGATATTGAAGTTTTGTCACCATACGACCGAGGTAAAGACGAATATAGCGGTACTGAATATACAAGCCGTCACCGGAACGAAACTCTTGTGTGATGAGTTGTGCATCCGTGATAATGTGAGTTAAGTGGTATAAGGCGTATTGCATCGTCTCATCCGTGCAGAGACATCTGGTGACATTTGTCAGCCACGTAAGCCGTTTCAAGGTTTTAATTATAAGAGATTTCAGGTCATGTCATTGTTAATTTTTGAATTCTATTTGAGACTTTAAAATACTAACTGATTCTTTATTTTATAACTAATAAAAATTAAATAAGCATGAGTTACAATTTCTTTATTGTATATTTTAAAATATACGCACAATGTTGTCTTCCAAATAAACAAAATGTTTTTTTTTTAATAACTACATAAATAACGTACAAAAAATGATTATGTTTAAAGGTTGACGTAACACATAATATTTGCAACTTGTTCATTATACATTTTTTACATATACAACATTACCTTATTATAATGACATCTAGATATAAAATTTCACATTTATAGGGAAATATGTTTTTTTACACAGCCTTACAACTAAACAATGCCTTACGGAAACAAAATGTGAAACTGACCATTATTAAAGAATCGGTAAACTATAGCCAACCATAACATTTTCATTTCTATTGCTTGCGCAAATATTATACATTATTAAATAAAATTACTTTACGGATTTTATCGCGTTTATTTTACATTTTAAAGTCCCGACGTTTCGAACACTTTCCAGCGGTCGTGGTCACGGGTGAACTGAGATGTCCATGCGTCTTCTTGCCAGTGCTGAAGCGGGTTTCAGATCTTAATTTTATTAATATTTTTAATCTATCACGACCTATCAAAATGAACTGTTTATCTGTACAGCCAGTGGTATTATGTTGGTTTAAATTTTAATTTATTAATTATGGGATCCCAGCAGGTGGTAGGACAACCATCTTCTATTGAAATTTGGATGTTTTTAATCTCAATAGCCTCACGGATCATCCTTGGTAGGAATCGGGTTCAGCGAGTTTGTGGTCGATCAAATCGATGTAATGGTTTGGGTGATTTAAGGTATGTCACACACTGCCGACTTGTTGGGTCTTCTATGTTTAATGTCACTATGTTTCCTTCACGCGGGTTCTTATTGCTCGCTTTGTTTGTCCAATATAGAGAGGCCACAGTCACAATCTAGCTTGCACTCCTGGGTCTTGAGAGAATATTGCATTGACAGGTGGTAGGAATTGACCAATCTTCTTCAGCGGCTTGAAATAAGTTTGATTAGGCCGTCTCAAAATGAATCTTGATCAGTTACGCCTCTCACAAAAGGTAGAACAAGGTACTCGCTCACTGTGTGCCTTCACTCGGTCACTGTGACGCTGGTGATATGCTCTTATATTGGACAAACAAAGCGAGCAATAAGAAGCGTGAAGGAACATATACTGACATTAAACATAGAAGACCCAAAGTCGGCAGTGTGTGACTCATCCTTAAATCACCCAAACCATTACATCAGATTGATCGACCACAAATCTCGCTAAAGAACACCGATTCCCTACCAAGGATGATCCGTGAGGCTATCGAGATAAAAAACATCCAAATTTCAATAGAGAAGATGGTTGGTTCTATCACCCGTTGGGATCCATAATTAATAATTAAAATTTAAACAAGCATAATACACTGCCTGGCTGTACAGATAAAATCAGTTCATTTGCAGGTCGAGTACAGATTAAAAATAATTAATAAAAATTAAGATCTGGAAACCGTTCAGCACTGGCAAGAAGACGCATGACATCTCAGTCTACCCGTGACCACGACCGCTGGAAAGTGTTCGAAACGTCGGGACTTTAAAATGTAAAATAAACGCGATAAAATCCGTAAAGTAATTTTATTTAATAACATAACATTTTCGTCAAATTACATCATAGGTGCCAAGTAAATTTGCAAAATATAGGATTTTATTGTAAAAAAAAAACATCTTTAAAAACTCGATAATCTCTGATTTGATTGGATTATTTCAATTCGTTTTCCTCTATAGCCATTGTGATGCAATTTTTCTTCGTGTGAACGTTTCATTTTTCCTACGCAATCTTTGAGACCATAGTTTGAACGTAACCTGAAATAAGAGGTATGCTATTACTTAAAAGACAAAGACACAGGTTCATTCTTGCGGGGTAACATGTTTGCGTTATCCTTATTTTCTGGTTGATTAGGGCTATACACAAATTACCCAATTGTCTCTAAAGTAAGATTATCTATGCGCCGGAAGGCATGTAAAAGTCGGTCCAAGTTGTCAAGACCATGTTTGGCAGTCGTTTTGAGACATCAATACTGTCAGATCCATTCATCTAATTCAGTTTATCTTTGGGTTGTGGAGGTCGGATGGCAGTTAGAACTGTAAATAAGGTGATATCATATGGATTAAGAGCCGACCTGAAGTTGGCTTACTGGGATAGAAATAAACTAAGATAAAAAGACGGGCGGCCCTAGAATAACGATAGAAATCACTACACGGTAGAATATATTAAAAGATATACAGCAGAAAATACGAAACTTTAATGTAAGTGAATTCTAACCTTTGCATTTGCAGTGACAATGTTTATTGTATTACATTTAGCGTCTTCGTTCTGTTCCACTTATTTCTGTCTAAATAATTATCTTCTTGAATAACCAGCACAGCATCCAGATAAAGAGAACATTTTTTAAATATATATTATTAAATATTAACTTAATTTCATGCTTTTAAATAGTTTAACTATTGGATTGAATGAATGGTAGTATAACTCCTTGAATAATGGATAATAATCGTTTCTTGTCATAGAACCTTCTTAAATCGACCGCTTCAAATTTTAATATCGTATCATAAATTTCCTTTATTTGTATCATCATCATCATCAGCAGCCTTAATCCGTCTACCGATGGACATTTGGCTTTTTTCAATGACCGCCAAAAAGGTCGATCCTTTTCTACTCGCTTCCAACTTGAACCGGCTACTACACGGAGATCGGTATACAACCTGGTCGGGGTTAGCCAACGCTCGGACTTCCCAAACGCGGCCTCCACTCCAGAACATTATTCGTCCATCGGCCACCAGTCCCTCTATGTGACCTTTATTATACGTTTAACAAAAATAGATTTTAGTATACACAAGTCATAATTGTCAAATTAGGTCTATATCCTTTTGTAATATTTCTTTTGGATTCTGCAAGTTTTTAAGAATCTCTTTATCTCGGAAGTACGTTTTCTTCTTTAATTCGTTTTGCTCTTATTCAAAATCATGGGTTGTAGAGGGTGCGTCACCAAGCATTCACTATTAAATAATGATCATCTTCGTGAAAATATAACCATCGCCATTGCTTCTACACGGTACTGTATCTCCGACAAATGCAGAATAGATATTTTTCTTATTAATAAAGCCTCAACAGAAACTTGGCTTCAGTAGATCTCTCTCTTCAACCGCTTCATATTTTTTTCAACTCTTTTTTAGTTACGATTATCATTATTTTCTGCCACTCTTCTTGGTCCTCTTGTTCAATAACAATCTGATCACACAAAGTTCAGTGCGTGCGTTTTTGTATAGTAAAATAACATTGACATTATATTACATTCACTGCCGTGACAGGGAGAGGCACGCGCGATCCGAGCGCTGTACATAGACACGCCCCCCCGCAACCATCTACATCGCGCGCCAATCAGAGCGCAGCAATGCTACATAGCCGCGACCAACGACAGCGGGCGGCCAACAAACAGCCAATAGCGAGCGACATCCATAATGAAGGCACGACTGACGACGACGGCGGAAACGCCAATAAGAAAAGGAGGAGGCGCCGCAGGAAGAAGAAGGCAGCGGCCGCCACACCAATCACAAGCGACATAGAACGTAAACAACATTACGGAACACTTCAACCACCGGCGAACGAACCGAAGACAGCCGGACGGCCCAAAACAGTAGTGCCACGAAGGAGCGGCAACGAGCACGACGTTGCGGCGACTGTATCGGCACCAAATAACAATACCAACCGTAAAGTCAATTTTTACGTAACAGAGTCCGAAGCGGCGGAGTCTTCTGCCGCCGAAACCAGCGGCAGGCGACCACGCCGCCGCGGTTCACGGACGAGGCGACCGACGGCACCATCATCGAACGAGCAGCGACGAGCGGTTCAGGTAGATGGCGAATCCAGACCAGGGCAGGCCTTCGACGGCACTGCAGAATCGTTTGCCGCGTTAATAGGCCGATTCATCAGTGCCGTTGCTGGCCTCATAAGAGACGTCCTCGCTGCAATGGCGGCAGGGCAGGAGCCTGTTGCGGCGATCTGGGGCGCCATGACCCACTTACTTACGGCTTTCAATGGCTAATTCACTTAGGCTAATGTACTGGAACCCGGGAGGTGTTGGCTCGAGAGCGGCAGAGCTGCGCACCCTCGCCCAGGAGCATGACATCCATGTCATCCTCCTGGGGGAGACGAAATTACGACCGGGTTCAGTCTTCAAGGTTCCCAACTTCTTCCTGTATCGGCGCGACGAGATGTCTCCGCTAGGCGTGCCTTACCGTGGTACGGCCGTCTTAGTGCGACGAGATCTAGTACACGATGAAATTGGATTGCCGCAGTACATTTCTTTGCGCTCAATAGGGACCCGCCTTTGCGTTGCTGGAAAGGAGATTTGCACTTACGCCGCATATCGCCCGCCTAGCACGCAACTGTGCACTTCCATTATTCACACCATTTTCGACGGCAGCACCCCTGCTCTGATTGTCGGAGACCTCAACGCCAAGCACGTTGCTTGGGGTTGTAGGACGACGCAGCGAGCGGGGCGTGTGCTGTACGCGGACTCTGATCGGTGGGGCTATGAGGTGCTGGCTCCTTCAGAGCCCACCCATTACCCGACCGATGAGAGTTATGGTGCGGATATCCTAGATATTGCCCTGAGTTTCCAATGGAACCTCCCCATCAAACTCGAGACACTGTACGACGGTACCACACAGCATTTACCTGTCCTCGTCACGCTTGATCTGGGTGCAACGTGTGTTGAGCCACGCAGGCTCCGCGAGAAGATCGACTGGCGAAGATTCCACTCCCTTATGGGAAACATACAGCTGCCTGAAAGTATCGCTTCCCCGGAAGATGTCGACTTAGCGGCTGAACGACTTAGTCTCCGTATAAAGGAGGCTAAGGAGGCCGCATCGACGCCTATTCCGCAGGGTTCACGCAGCCAACAATTACCGCCTGCGCTACGCCTTATGCATAAGCGCAAGCGAGCATTACGCCGCTTTTGGGCGCGCACCCGTTGCCCGCGGGCCAAGCGTGAATTCAACCGGGTGTCGGAGGAGTTTTCGGAACGGGTGAAAAACCACCGAGGTGAGTTGTGGGAGCGACGTATTGATGCCGCCGGAGAGCATATCACGTCGCTTCACCTCCTGAACCGTCAACTCTCCCGACCACCCACGGCCATCTGCCCGTTGACTGACAGAAGTGGTAACCGTTGTTTTAGTGCCCCTGCGAGAGCGGAGATTCTTGCGGAACACTTAGAACAGCAATTTACCCCGAATCCTCCCAATACTAATAACGCTGTCGTTGTCGCGCACCACAGCCAGGTCGAAAATAGCGTACAGGAATTTCTGTCGTCCCCGGCGTCGGATCTTGCTGAGGTGGCATTTATGTCGCCTGGCGAGGTCTGGCGGGCTTTGCGTTACGTTAACGTACGTAAGGCACCGGGTGATGATGGGATTCCGAATGCGGCCTTGAAGCAGCTCCTCAGACGGGCAGTCGTAGAAATGACGCGCCTGTTCAACGGGATACTCCGTACGGGGTATTTTCCGGGACGTGGAAACCGGTAAGATTTTCGTGCTGCCCAAACCAGGTAGGACCGACGACTACCTGGAAGTTATCGCCCGATTACGTTGTTATCGCACATCTTATGTATCTTATATATCGTTTGGCGCGCAGTCTATATGACCGCGCAGATAACGGACCACATACGGACCTACACGGCTTTGCGCCCTTGCCCGCACGCCCTCCTGACGTGTTGGGTGATCGGCCGAATTGCGGGGGGGATGAGGCTGGACACCCAAGAACTGACGGCCATAGTATTAGCACAACATCAGCCCGCGAACGTGGATTGCTTCGTATAGTGTGTGCGCCTCGTTGCGCAGCAGCACACTATGCGGAGCAAGTCCAAATGTGCGACCTCGTTGTCCGAGAAAAGCCGGGGTCGATAAGCGACGCTTGCATGCCTCGCATGTCGGCCTTGGTGAGGCTCCCGGGGGTGTCCGTGTAAAAGCGGATGGCCTCGGGCGCCCTCTTGAGACAACGATGCTGGATGTTGCGTTGTCATTTGTATGACGACGTAAACATTAGCCACCTGAGAGCCGTAAATAAGGACAGTGCCCGGGGGGACTGTGTGCCCCCTGCGTTGCTACTCGGGTCATGGGGATAACCCCCGATACCCGCACCTGCACCTTCCCTGTCCCCAGGGCAGCGTGTAGACGACCCTCATGCATGCGCCTTGGACCAACGTTCGCGCTAATGTGTATCTACCCTCTAGTGATCATCGCCCGAGCCGCATTAGCAGTGTACGTACCGTACTATCGCCCCTTTTCATTTGAAAAGGGGTTGGTAGTACAAACACACTTGGTGTGTAGTTAAAACCCGTCTCACCAGTCCCTCACGCCCATCCCTGTTTGCGGGCACCTTGCTGGGCTTCCCTCACGGGTTGCACGCAAAAGGGGAGTAAGGCGTGAGACTTCCATCGGGTGACCGAAAACCTCTGCGCCAACACCTGCAGCAGCAGTACCAGCTCACCGCCGTAATGGATAAAGGTGAGCCCCTACCACCTCGACCCAGCAAGCGGACCGGGCAACTGCCAGTGGCAGACCGGCCGCTTGCGGTCCGCAATATTTTCGACCGCACCGCACCGATAGTGCCGATACCATCCATGCGAGCCAGCCGCCACCGGGAGGAAGCCGCCTCCACCGTCCAGACGCAGCCTAGGGCACAGATGGCCACGACAGCATCTGGTGATGTTTCGCCGTCCCATCGCGTGCCCCAGTCCAGGCAAGCGAAGACGAAGAGGCGCAGCACGCCCCCGGAGCCGGAGGAGAAACGGCCGAAATACGATGACGAGGAGGACGACGAGGAGGCCTACTACTCGACGGACTCCTCAGAGTCATCAACAACATCCGCACCAACCGCCGTAATCGAGGGACATAGAGGAGGCCGTGTCCATAGCCAGCCACCGAGATCGCCAGCCGCGTCCGTGGTCTCGACGCCCGACCATTCACCGGTCCGGGTGTCCCACGAAGACATCGACATCGGCGACTACTTGGATGTGTCGGCCACTACCTACGCAACGCTGCCGCGAGAGCTGCCGGCGCAAGCGTATTTCTCGTTGAAATCTCCAACGAAGACGCAGGCGCCGACGCCAACAAAGCGGACAGCGCAACATCAACACCAACAACAACAGCAACTACAACTCCAACAGCAGCATCCGCAGCAGGAACAGGAATAAGAACCGATATCGCAGACTCCGACACCACTTCCAAGAGCCACCACACCGCCCACCTATGCCACAAAGGCAACCAACAAAGGGAAAGGGCAGGGTAAAACCACCGCAACTACAACCAGCCAGCAGCAGCAACAGCAAGACCAACAGGTACCAACATCATCCGCTAAGACCACCTCTGCCACTTATCCACCCATAGTGGTGGAAAACTTACCAGAATGGACCGCACACTTCGCCAAACTCAAAGAGGCGATCGGGCAAGCGCCAAATGCCAGTACAGCGGTATCTAACAGAGGCATCCAGTAGCACACCGGAAATCCACTGGTATGCATACACACCCTTCGACGAGCTGCCGACTAAAGTAGGCATAAGAGGGCTACCGTCAATTACACCGCCGACGGAGCTCACCCAGGCGCTCCGAGAGAAAGGGTTTCCGGTGCAATTTTCTCGCTTAATCCCGCCCATCAGGAACAGGCCGCACTGCATATTTTTCGTCCAGCTGGACAAGATGGACCAGAAGAGCCTAGCAGCCCTGTACCAGCTGGACGAAATACTATACATGCCGGGAATAACCGTAGAGGCATTGCGCGGACGAGCGAGGCCCGCACAATGCCATCGGTGCCAGGCGTATGGTCATGCCTCTACGCATTGCCACCGCCCCATCCGCTGCGTAAAGTGCGTCCCCGGCGTCGGATCTTGCGGAGGTGGCATTTATGTCGCCCGGCGAGGTCTGGCGGGCTTTGCGTTACGTTAACGTACGTAAGGCACCGGGTGATGATGGGATTCCGAATGCGGCCTTGAAGCAGCTCCCTAGGCGGGCAGTCGTAGAAATGACGCGCCTGTACAACGGGATACTCCGTACGGGGTTTTTTCCGGGGACGTGGAAAACCCGAAGTTATCGCCCGATCACGTTGTTGTCGCACATCGCGAAACTCTTTGAGCGGCTGCTGCTTCGGAGGCTGCGCCCGCATGTCTCATTACGGGACGAGCAGCACGGTTTTCGGAGCAGCCACTCGACAGTTACGCAGTTGACCCGAGTGTTGCACGAGCTTACGTTCGACAGAAATGTCTGACATAAGTCGGTCGGAGTCTTTCTCGATATCGAGAAGGCTTTCGACCGAGTGTGGCACGAGGGACTTCTGTGTAAACTGCTCGTTAACACCACCATACCGCGCGCGTTAGTGCGGCTAATAGCGTCTTATTTAAGTGGGCGCGACTTCTATGTAGTCGTCGAGAATTCCGTTTCGACAGCACGGCGGATCTTATGCGGGGTACCACAGGGATCTTGCGTCTCGCCGATTCTGTATGCTATTTACACCAATGACATTCCCACCCTGGACGGTTGCCTTCAGGATGGTGAAAGAGGTGTTCGACTTGCCTTGTTTGCCGACGACAGCGCGTACTTTACGTCGTCCCGTCGGTTCGATATCGCAGTACGTCGGATGCAGAAGTTGCTCGACTGTTGCTCCTGATTGGCTGGACAAGTGGCGGAATAGTCTCAACGTCGGTAAGACTACCGCATTTGCCTCGACCAGATCCACCAAGTCTGCGCCGTTACTGGCAATCCGCGGGCAAAGCATCGCCTGGTGGCACGATAACTTATCTCGGATGCAAAATAAACCGCACGCTAAGCATGGTCCCCATGTTGACCATGTGTCAACAGCGCCAGAGCGGCGCGAGCGGTTTTACGGCCTGTTTGGCATCCCACCTGCCCTCCGGACTAAGTTATCTGTGACAAGGCATAGGCGCTCGCGATTGACCTACGCGGCCCCGGCTTGGTACGCGTTAGCATCGGCCAATCAGCGGAAACGACTCACAAGTCCAACAAAATCTGTCCTTCGAGTCATCGTTGGCGCTGGCGCTACGTCAGGAACGACGTGATTGCAAGGGACTTAAGAATCGAGTCAGTCGAGGCGTTTGTTGTCCGTTTGGCGCGCAGTCCTATGACCGCGCAGATAACGACCACATACTGACCTACACGGCTTTGCGCCCTTGCACGCACGCCCTCCTGACGGGCGCCCGTATCCACGGAACTACTGCTGTTGGGTGATCGGCCGAATTGCGGGGGATGAGGCTGGACACCCAAGAACTGACGGCCAATAGTGTTGACACAACTTCAGCTCCGCGAATGTGGATTGCTTCGTATAGTGTGTGCGCCTCGTTGCGCACGCACACTATGCGGAGCAAGTCCAATCTGCGACTTCGTTGTCCGAGAAAAGCCGGGGTCGATAAGCGACGCTTGCATGCCTCGCAAGTCGACCTTGGTGAGGCTCCCGGGGGTGTCCGTGTAAAAGCGGATGGCCTCAGGCGCCCTCTTGAGACAACGATGCTGGATGTTGCGTTGTCATTTGTATGACGACGTAAACATTAGTCACCTGAGAGCCGTAAATAAGGACAGTGCCCAGGGGGACTGTGTGCCCCCTGCGTTGCTACTCAGGTCATGGGGATAACCCCCGATACCCGCACCTGCACCTGCCCTGTCACCAAGGCAGTGTGTAGACGACCCTCTGCTGCCTTGGACCATCTAAGAGCTACCATTGGTCCGTCAAGGTTCGCCGCGATTGGCCAATGTTAGTGCGCTCATCGCTGCTGTTTTTCCCTTACGCCACGGAGCATCACCAGTGATTCGAGTGCAAAGCACTGTAAAAATTCTTTTAGTTTTAAAAGAATTAGACAGTGCAGCTGGAGTGACCCACAATCTCGAGACTCTCACGTCCCTCCTTGTTTGCGGACGCTTTGCTGAGCCTCCCTTCGGGGTCTCACCCGGCATGAGCTGTCCGCGCAAGAGGAGAGGGCGTGAGCTATACGCTCACTGGCCATCACTCTGCTGTACAGACTCCCCGCCGCCATGTCGGACAAAGGGGAGCCACCACCACCACCACCGCCGACTGTCAGCTCACGGAGGACAAGACCGGCGAGCACGAGGACAATCGTGTCCAGAAACCTGTTCACCATGGAGATCGCACCATTACCATCTGGGGGCGCCCATGGTGAACCTAATCCTCCGGATAACACCCCTGCAGACGCAGCCGCGCCCAGCGACCCGATGGTGAGCGATGCATCATTGGATGCACTCGCCACCCATCGGACGCCGTTACCGAGGCGCGCCAAAGCGCGCAGGAGATATACCCCTCCTTCAAGAGAGGAAGATAAGCGCGCAAAAATCACCACCGAGGATGAATACTATCAGTATTCATCCACCACTTCGGAAGCAACCTCACGTTCGCCGTCACCTGTTGCTGAGCGCACCAAGCGTAGTAGTCTAACGCGGTCCCGATTTTCGCCGATTTCATCGGCTGGAGAATCGATGCAATCGCTGGACCACGCTAGGGAGTCGCCAGCCCAACATAATTTGACGGCGACATCTTACGCGACGTTTGCGCCTCAACCGTCACCGAGAAAGCAGCCAACACCAACACCAAAGAAGCGTGAAACACCTATGCCACTGCAACCTTCACCGCCGCCGAACCCCACCACCTCGTACGCGAGCCAGGCGAGGATACCGGCACAACCGGCAGCACCCACGACCTCAACAGCAACTGCAGCCAGGAAAACAACAACAAAAACACAGCAAGCTGAAGCCACTACTGGTAAGTCCTACCCACCGATTGTTGTAGAGAACTTGCCGTGCTGGTTGGCGATTCTGGGCAGTTCGCAGGTCGCCAGCTCCGAGCCACCCAGATTGAGTTGCCCAATTTTTAAGTTGCCCTCACCACTATCCATACTGCGTTGTCTGCAGGAGTCGCTGTTCGGCGTGCTCCCTAGCAGGGCAATCCCTGCTCATGGTCGCGTGGTCACCTGAGGCCTTACCGAAGCGCTTGCATGTGGCGCACGTAGTGGCGTTGCTCGTACACTCCTGTCTCCTGTGTCCGACTTCGCCGCACTTGCCACATGTCGTCTCTGTTGCCCGACAGTACTTCTCCGGGTGCCCGTACAGTTGGCATTTGTTGCAGCAGGTGACGGCGATGTTACGGCAGTATTGAGAAGAACCCAGAGGGTGTTGGCGATCCGGGCCGTAGGGGCTACCGGACCATCTCCGGCGAGGCGGCGTGCCTGATGGCTGGCTCCTTGCCCTGGGACCTAGACGCAGAAATCCTCGCGTCACTGTTTTTCTGGCGCGAGGAGGCGAGGTCTCGGGGCTTCAGGCCAGCCCCGGAAGAGATAAGGGGGCGCAGAGACGAATTGCGCTCCCTTGCAATACAGGAGTGGGAGCTGCGGCTGGAGCACCCCAGCGCCGGCCGTCATACAGTAGAAGCCATACGCCCCGTATTAAAGTGGTGGCTAGAAGAGGACACGGCTCCCTAACATTCCGCGCGACGCAGGTTCTCTCGGGACATGGCTGTTTCGGGAGGTACCTGTGCCGCGTGGCCGGTAGGGAGCCTACAGAGAGTGCCACCACTGTGGCGTATGTGCCGAGGAGACGGCCCAACACGCGCTGGAAGAGTGCCCAGCCTGGGTTGAGCAACGCCGAGAGCTGCGTAGTGTCGTGGGGCACGACCTTTTGCTTCCTGCCGTAGTGCGCAGGATGTTGGAGAGCGAAAGGTCGTGGGCGCCGTCTTTGCTTTCTGCGAGGACGTGATGGCCCGGAAGGAGGCCGCGGAAGGGACAGGGAGGCCGAGAGCGCCCTGGCTATCCGCAGAAGAAGGCCAGGGCGCCGAAGAGTGGCGTACCGCGCAACCTTCCCCTGACATGGAGCCCCTGGCGGCCGGCAAGAGGGTGCCCGCCGCCCAGAGAAGGGCTCAAGAGGGAGCGCCGTGCTGTTTGTTCCGGCACGGCGCCTAAGTGCGACGTTCCGGGTGTCCCAACACACCGGTGAGCAAAGAGGCCTGAGAGGGCCACGTCGCGCCGGGGTCGCCGAAGACTGTGATCAGCGCCCGCGGCCCAGCTACAGCGACAAGAGAAAGGAACAACCGTTGGTTTTAGTGGGTATACCGGCCGCTCCATCTTGGTCCGGGAGCCACATATCCTCGCTGCCCCTCACTTTGGCGGCGGGGAATCCGTAGCTGATTTTTCCAACGGCAAAAAAAAAAAAGGTGAGGTGCAAGCTTCCACGGCCTGCCAGCCTATGTATAGGCGCCCTTCCGACTCAGAGTCTGTTCATTCGTTGTCCATTCAGTCCCTTTGAGGTTTTGGTCGAATATGGCGCTGAGGATCTCCTTGGGCTCGGGATCTCCCTCTAGATTGCGGAGTGCTACCTGCGGCTGCCGGGCTCTGGGGACAGCTACCCTTAGCGTCGGTGGGGTCGCCTTTTTGAGTTTATCTGCTGCCTCTTGGGTGGTGGTCTGGACCAGGACACCAGCGTTTCCTACCTTCCGTAGGCGGTCCACTTGTATCTCAATCTTTTCCGGCCGTATTGCCTGCTTGAGAGCAGCTTTGGTGTCGTCTGCGGTTTTCAGCGTCTCCACGTGCTCCGCCGCTGGGTAAAAGGCGAGTGTTGGGCCGTTTGTTGCCGGTATCGGCCTGGTCTCCCCTTTTTTTGGCATGCGGAGGGCGGTGGCGTAGGTGCTTGTTGACTGCTGGTTACCGCTACTCGGCGCGTTAATGTTACCGTCCTTCAGCTTGAGCAGGGCGTTTTCCATTTTGGCAACCTTCAGTCTCTCCTGTGCGAGTTCGATCTCCGTGTCGCTCAACCGAATGTTCAGCGCTGCTACCACCGCAAGCGCCTCCTGGATATGCGCCGCGACGGAGTTGGAGTCTTGCTTGTTAAGGCGCGATAGCGATCCAGTTATAATTTTCAGCACCGACTGGAGGTTGTCGTTGGCGCGGTCCATTAGTTCGAGCTTGGTACTAGTAACCAGGCTCAAGTGTCCCTCGGTGACGGTTGGGTACTGGGCGGAGCAGGTTCCTTCCTGAGTGGGGCGCGCGGGTGTGGTTCCAGGTGCCGCCGGTCTAACCGTGTTGGCGCGCGGCCTCTGGGCAGCCGATTCGACCTCCTCGGGAGACGTCAGATGACGCTTCTCCGCGACGTTGGTCCCGGTGCGCACTCTGCCGCCCTCATCCGTGGCTTGAGGGGGGGTGCGAGCCACCGATCTCCTCGGCCTAAAAACAGCCCGCTCCGTGTCCTCTTCTTGATCCATGCTTTGTTTGTGTTCGCGTATTCCCTTAGTTTGTGTTCGCGCAATTCTGGGCCGATTTCGGCAGAGTCAATGTCGTCCGTTCGCGGATTGGCGTGTACGTTCCGGTATTGAAATCGCGGGCGAAAGTCCAAGCTTTCACGGGTTTCGCAGGTACCGACACCGATGACAGTTGGCGAATTGCTGCTGGCGGGTATACTCACTAGAACTGTTTACAGATTACCCTCTAGGCCGGATATTGGGTTTTCACCACTACCGTCACCAGCCGACCACGTGCCACCAGAGCCGGAAGGGTAGAGGCCTAAAGTGACCGGTGAGGACGAAGATGATTATACTCTTCTACGTCGACGACCTCATCAGCAGATTCGTCGCCGGAAAGAAAGCCATCAACACCGTTAGCTGAGCGCAGGGGAAGAGAACACTTCCAGTCACCGAGATCACCGTCAGCATCACCAATGTCGACTCCTGGACTATCACCGCCCAGAGAGTCCTACGAGGCCAGGCTGAGCTACGGGGGGGGGGGGGGAGAACTACTACTTAAATGCGACAACAACATCTTACGTAACATTACCTTCCAACCTGATGCCTATGTCGCCGTTCCGTCCGCTATCGAACGTGCCACAAAGCAGCCAGGGCAGCAGCAGCCAACGCCATCAGCAGCAACCAACACCGCCACCATCTACATCGGCGCCCCAAGCCGAGAGCAATCACCCCGCCGTCATACGCTAGAACTGCAAGAAACAAGGGACCTGTACATCAGAGAAACGCAGTAAGTGAAGACAATATTACAGCTAATAACAATAACAAAAAAACCGGGATTAACAAGCCGCCAGCTACATATCCACCAATCGTTGTGGAAAACCTCCCCGAAAAAACCAACCATTTTGCTAAATTAAAACAACTCCTGGGCCAACCATCTAAAGCCCGCCCTTGTGAGAAAGGGTTGCGGTTCATCCCCAGGGATGATAAAGAGTACCGTATTTTCAGAGATACCTGGTAGAAGCGTCTGAAGCCAATAGCAGTATACATTGGCATGATTATACGCCGGTGCAGCACTTGCCCACAAAAGTGGGGATAAGAGGTTTACCACCTAACACCCCACCGCTAGAAATTACCGAAGCGCTACAAAATAAAGGATTTCCTGTACAATTTACAAGGTTAATTCCGCCGATCAGGAACCGACCTCATTGCATTTTCTTCGTCCAGCTGGACAGACTAGAATAAGCCGAACTGGTAAAGCTGTACCAGCTGGATGAAATTTTATATATGCCCGGCATAACAAGAGTAGCATGGCGCGGACGAACGGGCCCCGCGCAATGCCACCGTTGCCAGGCATATGGGCACTTATCCACACATTGCCATTAGCCAATCAAATGCGTGAAATGTGCCGGCAACCACGCAGCATCAGATTGCCCGAAGACACGAGAAACGCCGGCTATAGTATCATAAGCCACAGATCGTCCGACCTGCATAGTGACTACTACTACGAAGCTACCAGCGACCCTGAAGTGAGTGCAAAGAAGCCGATCCTGTTTGGGCTCTCAATTAATTATTAAAAGAGAGAACCCAAACAAGCGCTAGGCGCTAACACTCCGACCAAGTTCGATTCTCTCGCGCCCATACCTGTTTGCAGGCGCTATGCTAGGCCACCCCTGCGGGGGTCTCACCCGGCAAGGGTTGCGCACAGAGGGGAGGAAGGCGCGAGCAGATCACATCGGGGTCTGATGCCAGCAGAGGAAGAGAGAGAGTCAGAGGAAAGAGAAGAACCCCCACCATGAAGTCCGACGGAGGGAAGCCTCCGCCGAGAACCACGCGACGGTCACTGCCTACTATAGACAAACCACTCGCGATCAGGAACCTGTTTACCAACGAACCACCGACGCCGATCCCCACCGTCAGGCAGTCGAGCTCAAGTGCGAGTCGCCACATCGAAGGAGAACCGCCAGCGGCCACGACGAGTGAACCCGCATATGATTATGCGGTGCTCCTCGATCGCAGCCCTTTACCGAGGCGAAACAAAACCCGGAGGAGGAGCACACCGAAGGGAGAGGGGAGGGAAGAGAAGAAGGCGAAAATTCATTACTTATCCTCGGATGAGGACGATTATCCTCCCATCGGGCAGAGAGGCAAGCACGTATTCAGCCGACCGCCGCGATCCCCCACCCGATCATAAACACCACATTAACTTACCCCGTCATCGGCGGCGTCATTACCGGAACACCGCATATCTTACGACGGAGGGGAAGCCGCCGCAACACCTGCAGCTAGCGCAGCCGGCGCCATAACCGACATGACGGCCTCGTCATACGCCACGCTGTCGTAAGCAGGAATGACCAGACCAACGCCGGGTCCTGCTCCAAGGATCTCACCAACTGCCACCAAAGGTAAAGGAAAGGTCAATATTATATCTAATATTGTAATAACACCAGCCTTTTTTTTTTTTTTTACCGTGGGGAAATGCCTACGCATACCCGTCCTCGCGGGGGCAAAGACGGGTTATGTCGGACTCGCACCGACTAAAACCACCACGTTGTTCCTTCCTGACGCTTTTAGGGTGGGGTCACAGGAACGTTTATCACTCATCTGCAACCCCACCAGCGCTGGCCGCCGAAGCAGCCCCATCTCGGCCTTACGGCCATCTGCCTCCCTCTGGGCGCGTCGGAACTAGCGCGCCCTTCGTCTCGGCCCCTAGTTTGGTAACAGATTCCCCCGAATCTGTTACTCGGGGGCCATGGGAGCTAGGAGTTCCCTGACCACGCAAGGACCAAACTCCTAGCCCCCAGCGGCGGCTCAGATGTTACGCTCCGCCGCTAGCTTCATTTCGGCCGCAGAAGGAGGAGAGATCGACGACACCATGCCGAATGTCCCCCCCTCCCACGGCCCCTCCACACCGCATCAGCGGTGCGGCCCCGCCGAGTCGCGGAGGATAGGGAGAGCGGCCGCGAATACCGACACTCCTTCTTCCCCGACTCCACCCTGGTTGCGAGGGACAGGAAGGCGGCACGTCTACCTCCTGCAACCGTCCTCGCACCCTCCAAGGCAGCATCCAAAGCGGGCTTGTTCAGCCCGCTTGGAGCAAGCCTCCCACGGCCGGCCTTACACCTCAGGCCGGCCAGGTTCCTTAGCTTCCCGCGGCCAACCCAGGAAGCCGCAGGTACTGAGCCCCACCGCACGACAAAGCGGAACCTGTTCGGGGTAATAACACTTTTTTTTTTTTTTTGCGTTGGAAAAATCCAGCTTATGATTCCCCGCCGCCAAAGTGAGGGGCAGCGGGATATGGGAACTCCCGGACCAAGATGGAGCGGCCGGTATACCACTAAAAACCAACGGTTGTTCCTTTCTCTTGTCGCTTGCCGGGCCGCGGGCACTGAACACAGTCTTCGGCGACCCCTGGCGCGACGTGGCCCTCTCGGGCCTCTTCTCTCCGGGTGTTTGGGACACCCGGAACGTCGCTAGGCGCCGTGCCGGAACAAACAGCACGGCGCTCCCTCTTGAGCCCTTCTCTGGGCGGCGGGCACCCTCTTGCCGGCCGCCCAGGGGCTCATGTCAGGGGAAGGTTGGCGCGTACGCCACTCTTCGGCGCCCTGGCCTTCTTCTGCGGATAGCCAGGGCGCTCACGGCCTCCCTGTCCCTTTCCGCGGCCTCCTTCCGGCCATCACGTCCTCGCAAAAGCAAGGACGGCGCCCCACGACCTTTCGCTCTCTAGCATCCTGCGTCTACAGCAGGAAGCGAAAGGTCTGCCCACGACACTACGCAGCTCTCGGCGTTGCTCGACCCAGGCTGGGCACTCTTCCAGCGCGTCTGGGCCGTCTCTTCGGCACATACGCCACAGTGGTGGCACTCTCTGTAGGCTCCCTACCGGCCACGCGGACAGGTACCTCCGAAACAGCCGTGTCCGAGAGAACCTGCGTCGCGGGAACGTTAGAGAGCCATGTCCTCTTCTAGCCACCACTTAAGAACGGGGCGTATGGCTTCTATTGTTTGACGGCCGGCGCTGGGGTGCTCCAGCCGCAGCTCCCACTCCTGTATTGCAAGGAGCGCAATCCTCCTGCGCCCCTTATCTCTTCCGGGGCTGGCGTAAAGCCCGAGACCTCGCCTCCTCGCGCCAGAAGAAGAGTGACGCGAGGATTTCTGCGTCAGGTCCCAGGGCAAGGAGCCAGCCAACAGGCACGCCGCCTCGCCGGAGATGGTCCGGTAGCCCCGTACGGCCCGGATCGCCAACACCTCTGGGTTCTCCCTAGTACAGCAGTACTCTCCTTTTGGAGGGTGCGCCACACGGGTGCCCCTGACAGGACCATGGACCTGACGACTCCGGCGTACAGGCGGCGACAGGAGCTGCTAGGTCCTCCAGTATTGGGGAGCAGTCTGCCGAGGCGCGCTCGCTCTCGCCACTCTAGGCGCGAGGCGCTCAAATGGGCGCAAAACCTCCATCGGCGGTCTAGACTAGGCCGAGATATTTCATCGTCGGCTTGACGTCGACGCGGACGCCGCAAACGACTATGTGGGCGTCCGCAGGAGGCGTTCCGAGGCCCGTAAAATAAAGGGCCTCGATTTTCGAGCGCCACCTCTAGTCCTAGCCGCCGGATGCGCCCAATTACTTGAGCGTAATAACACCAGCCTATGCCAACACCGACACAATGCGGAACCGATCGCGCCACTGTGTCTACTACCCTCGAGTTCCGACGTTATCATCAGTTACACAGTGTCAGTGTTCGTTGCGTACTATCACCCCTTTTATCAGAAAAGGGGTTGATAGTACATGCACACAACAGTGTGCTAGTAAATTACCCATCCTCCTAGTCCCTCACGCCCCTCCTCGTTTGCGAGCACCTTGCTGGGCCTCCCTCCGGGGTCTCAACCGGCAAGGGTTGCACGCACAAAAGAAGTAAGGCGTGAGTCGTACTAACGGGTGATTGCCGAAGTCCCTGTGAACAGCTACAGGAGTGCACACCGCCGATATGTCGGAGAAAGGTGAGCAGAAACCGCTGCGTCCGAGCAAGAGGACAGACAGCCCTTCGCTGACCGTCCACTCGCAGCTCGGAATTTATTCGACCGAGACGCACCGATCGTCCCTTTGCCATCCTTGCGCGCCCGCCGTATTCAGGAGGAAGCCGACTTGCTAGGCCGACTTGCCCGTACCAATACAGGCACCACAATCGGACCCAGAAAGCTGCGCGAGAGAATCAACTGGGAGAGTTACCGCACTCATATGAGTAAAATTAAATTACCGAAAAATATTAGTACACCGAAAGAGGGGAGGCAGCGGCCTTCAGACATGGTTGCCGAATTAAGGACGCCAAGGAGGCCGCCTCAACAAAATTTCGGTGGTCATACGCAACCCATAACTGCCTTCTTTTCACGCATTATGCACAAACGCAAATGCGCTAGTGCGTAAGCTCTGGTCACGAACACTACGATGTTCACGTATCAAACGAATTTAATAACAGGCTGGGAGTTTTCGTTGTTAAGTGAAAACCACCGCAGTGAGTTGTGGAGAACGGCAGACGCTGCTGGCGAGCGTCAACGTCGCTTTAGCGCCTTTAACTGTCAACTCACTCGACAAAACCGGCTGTTTCCCATTGATGATAGGATGGTGACGTTGTTTCGAATCGCGGAACGAGCTGAAACCGAAACATTTAGAGGAACAATTTACCCAATCCTCCCAATACTAATAGCATGCTGTTGTCGCGCACCACAGGCATGTGAGAACTGTACAGGAGTTCTTGTTCAGTCCGGAGTCGGACCTTAGGGCTTTATTTTGTGTCCCTGCAGAGGTGGCGGGTGCCTTATATACGTTACGCCGTGAGCCTGGACACGATGAGATTCCTGAACCGGCGTTCAGATAACTTCCAGTCAGGTCGGAGTTAACGCGCCTTCAATGAACACCTGCATGGGTATTTCCTGAAGTGCAAAGTCGGGAGAATCTTTCGAAGGCCGAAACTGGTAAGAAACTACAGTTACCAGTTATCGACCTATTACACTGTTGTCCCATATTGCCAATCTGTTTGAGAGGTAACTGCTTCGAAGGATGCGTTCGCACATCTACTTAAGAGATGAGCAGCACGGCTTTCGAAGCGGCCATTTAACTGTGTCGCAGCTGACCCGTGTGCTTCACGAACTTACGTTCGATAAAAATATCCAAAAACGAAATGTCCTCCACTTCGTCAACGGAGTCGGAGCCCAAAGACGCAGCCGAACCCCGGCGCGAGGGCCGATTCCATTCGCAACCACCCGTTTCGCCCGTGTTGTCGGTCATATCGACGCCGGACCGCTCGCCGGAACGAGCGTACTTCGATGACGACGATACGGGCGACTACGGGAGGTTTGTAGAATACAGAGACTTGTTGGCTACTACTTACGCCACCTTACCACCGCAATTCCAGCAGCAACCACCATGTGCGCCACAACTAAACCCCAGTAGCTGTCGGCAATACCAGCAGCCAACTTCGCCAGCCCCGGTCCCTATGCCGAGAGCGAAGACACCACCATCTTACGCCGCAGTACTGCCGAAAGGCAAGGGAACCAGCAAGACGTCAACACCAGCGGCAGTTATGAGTGAGTCCAGCCCAAATAATAATATCCAAGCGTATACTCAAGCGAGTACATCGAACGCGCAACCTGAGACCAACATAACGACACCGACAACGTATCCGCCTATTGTTGTAGAAACCGCTGAGGGGACGCGCACCTCCGTCTGAGATGATTGCGCCACCCAATGCCAGGCTATACGAGGGTGGTCTAATATCACGAGATGCGGATGAATACAGGTTACTACAGAGTTACTACCTGACGGAAGCGTCCGTGGCGGACCCTAGCATCTACTGGTACGCATACACCCCGGTCCAGCAGCTGCCGACAAAACGACTACAAGTCCAACAAAATCGTTCCTTCGTGCATCGTTGGCGCTGCCATGTCAGGAACGACGGATTGCGAGGACTTCGAATTGAAGCAGTCGAGGCGTTTGTTGTCCGTTTAACGCGCGGTCTGTCTTGACCGCGCAGATAACGGACCCGCACGGCTTGTTCCTGCACGCACGCCCTCCTGATGGCGCCGATCCACGGGAACTACTGCTGCTGGGTGATCGGCGAATTGCGGGCGGAGAAGCTGGACACCCCAGAACTGACGCACAATAGTGATATACACAACAGCAGCCGCGAACGTGGATTGCTTCTGCAGTGCGTGCGCCCGTGCAGCAGCACACTATGCGGAGCAAGTCCAAATGGCGACCTCGTTGTCCGAGAAAAGCTGGCTCATCACGTCCGACATGCACGGACACCACCGTACCGTACATGTGTCCGTGTAAGCGATGGCCCTGAGCGCCCTTGTGACAACGATGCTGTCTGTTGCATTGTCATTGAAGGACGACGTAAACATTAGCTACCTGAGAGCCGTAAATAGGACAGTGCCCGGGAGACTGTTCCCTGCGTTGCAACTCGGGTCATGGGGATAACCCCCGATGCCCGCACCTGCACCTTCCCTGTCACCAGGGCAGCGTGTAGACGACCCTCGTTCGTTCGCCAATAACGTTCGCGCCACGGATTTTTCTGCCACCTTCAACGCCTATTGTGAACTCCGTGCCAGCCAACATATGTACTTCCACCCCTTTTCATCCGAAAAGGGGTCGGCAGTACAAGCACGCATACGCGTGCTGTGAACAGCCCTTCACACGAGCCTCTCACGCCGCCCTCCGTTTGCGGTCGCCTTGCTGGCCCTCCCCTCGGGTTCTCACACGACACGGGCTGACCGCACAAGGGGGCTGAGGCTAGAGATCGACTCACCGGGCGCATCACACCCGCGCATCTTAATTGCGCAAACATCTAGCAATACCATCGCTGCAGTTCCCCGCCGATGTCGGACAAGGGGAACACGAACCACTGCAGTCCTACGCGCGCACCGGTCGGAAAACTCAACACGGAGGGAAGTCATGCTACTGTGGTAGTTATATCAACATTACCACCACGTCATATGTGATATTTGCAACCCACCTGGCTGGCTCTCACGTACCACTCCAAATAAGGAGTAAGCAGTGACGGTGAATAAGAAAGGTCCAAGATCGAAGGTGATAATTTCAACGTACAAATTAGCGCCAAACACCTGCAAACAACGCCAAAGAGGGCTGCAAACACCCACCGGCCCAGTGAAAGACCACATGGGAGTCACCCACCTATAGTGGTGAGACTTACCCCAGTGATCACCCATTTGCAGCCTTGAAACAAAATAGGTGAGGCACCCATGCACGCTTCCATTTGAGGAGCCAAGGAGTATCTGCCCAAGGAGGCGATTCTTGAGAAATTGAAACGGAGTATCGCATAATCCAAAACACTACTGAAGCGGCACCAGGAACAAAGACATACACTGTTTCGCGTATACACCAATGGCACAAATGCCAACAAGGTGGCGAGCAGGGATTGGCCAAGAGACACCAACCCAGAAGACGCAAGCGGCAGAACTAACTTCCGTGTGATCGTTACCGACGAATGCTCTACCATGCTCAGTTTGAGCATATGGAAGGCGAAGAACTGAACAGGCTGATATGCGGTCGACGAACTTTTATTCATGCAGGAGTTACCATCGAGGCATGGTAAAATAAAGCGGGCATAATGCCTCCACAGCAAGTTATGCTCGCAAATGTTTGCCGTTAGTAAGTGTTTACGATGCTGGACCCCACCCAGCCTCTGAATGCACGAGGCCGAGAGAAACCACCAACGTGGCGGAACCGCCTCAAGGCGCACACGACGAATGACAGCGCTGCCCCGTCTTCGCGAGAAGCGCGGGCATCAAACTGCAGGGCGCACTGCCTAATCTGCCCATGAAAACGATAACAAAGAATGGCTGGACGACAATTGTGTCTAAAAGAAGAGGCACACTAGCTGAAAATTACGACCACAAACGGCAGGGAACACAAAAGCAACCAACAACATCTACTGCAACTGCAACAATAGCAGAAACCAATGGATATACAACGGAAAACAGCACACACACCACCACCAATACAAAGAGAAGAAGGAGAAACCGGTAAAATAAGAAGAAAACCCAAGAAGAAGAACAACAACAAAAGCAACAGCAACCACCACCTAAACCAAAAACAAAAGAACACCACACAACACTCATACCACTAGCAAACGAGCCTAAACCAAGGAACATACAGAGGCAAATAACAATGAAAAAAGATAAACCACTTGCAAGGAAGACGAGCGATGGCGAGCACGACGGATGACAAGTCAGCAACAGAAGTTCAAATAATAAAATTTCAGATTAGATATTGTAAAAAAGAAATAGGAAAACAAAAAAACGAAAATCAAAAATTCAGAAGCATAGAAACAGAGAGAAAATGATCTAAAAACTAAAAAAAATTAAGTCATACAAAAGAAGTCAAAAAATATTAACTATAGGCAAGAATATTACATAAAGCCTGTAAGTGTGCAAACAGGAAATATTAAGACTGTAATAAAAACACTGTAAGCTGAGGATTTTATCACATGTTGTGCTGGTTACTGGAAACAAGTGCTGGCATCTGGCTCATAGAAATGGTTCAATAGTATGTAGTTCATATAAAAAGTGTTACCATTGTCACTGTATTCCTCGAAACCGACAATGACAATGAGCCTTTTGGTTGTATATGCCACAACTTTTTTTTTATGATGACTCTGATGCTGATTGTGAATCTTTTTATGGGTGATTCCTGTGATTTTAAGATTCATATTTTTATTCTTTCAGAAACGTGTTGTAAATACATTAAAAGAAAAACATATGCTGTGGGTTCCATTTATTTCAAATTTATATATTAATTTTAAATAATAGTTTTATCAAATGGGCAATTAACTGACCAATTATTGTACTGTAACCTCTGCATGTAAATTTTAGCAGCATAATATCCAAAATAATTATTTTGAAATATGGAGCTTCAAGTTATGTACAACAATTAAATATGTAAAATGCCACAGGAATAACTTTTTTTGACATCTAGCAACTTTTTCAAAACCCAAAAACTAATCCTTATACATACATACGATTATCTTGAAGAGCCTCTATCAATTAAAATAAAACAAAAGCTAAGCAATTTCAAAATAAAAGAATCTCCAATAAAATAAAAATAATTTACTTAATAATTTGATGTTTTGACTTCAAACTACATGAATAAATTGATTTTATTTCTTTAATGCCACATGAGCCCATTGATAATAAACTATTAGAATGTAATTTAATTCATGGTACAACTTTAGACAAAATTAAGTTTATAAAATTAGAAAAAATAGCATTTTTAAATTAATTGACAAAATCTTTTACATTATTTACTTTAAATATAAAGAAAATCAGAAAATAATCATTTTTATAGATGCTCACAATTACTACATACATGTATAATAATGATTTACTAAAAGTAGTATTTACAACCATTTTAAAGATATCTTTCATAACTTATACAAAACACACTTCACAATAAACTTTCTGAAGATATAAGTGCCACAGATACATAAACAAATGGAAAAATTAAACAAAGTAAACACTTAAAAAAGATTTTTATATCATCACAGCATAATATTAAAATTTTTAGCAATACTTTTTATTTGCTTAAAAATTTTTAAGTGAAATCTGAAATAAAGTCTCATAGAATATTAAAAAAGCCTCATGTCAAATTCTAAGGGTCTGAATTTAAAAGGGCACACAACAAAATTCACATTCAAGTCTTAAACAATATTTGACCAATAATTTTAGCACTATTACTGAGACCTAATACTTCAAAAGTTTAGGTTTCGTTTGACATAGCTGTAAAAAAATCTGTTTCATAATAAAATTACAGTAAAATCTATTTGGAAGAAAACTGATACTAATTGAAGAATAGTAACACCTTCAATAGATTACTACAATTTAAAATAAGACTAATGCAATATCAATTATTTATTATTATGTATGTTCATTATATAGCTGTAGTTATGTTACAACAAATGCTTAAGGACATTCACAGAAAACAATTTTTCTATCACTATTCTCATTAACTAATAAAATTAATCCACAGAATGGGGTTGATCTCTCACACAGAATAGGGATTGAGGGGTAGAAAGTAGCCAACGACATGTCACAATTATTATTAAATTTATATTTTGTATTTGTGACTTAGCAAAAACGAAAATAAATAATAAAACTGAAACTCTAGCTATAAGTAAACACGGATGAATAGTAAATAAATAAAACAAAATTACTAGGACAAGGGATTACTTTGCTACCTACCTTAGTTCAAGTTTTCATTTGAAGGAACAGACATGCTAGGAGAATTTTTTTTCCACGCCCAACATCCGTCACCGAGAACATGGAAGATATGGCCCATTTCTTTATAACCTAATTAATCAAAATAATCATAAAAACCATGAAAACAATTTAGAACCAATAACACGTTTAAAGTTACCTATAATGTAAACCTATATTGGCAATTAAAATTGAGGTAGTTCATAAAATAAAAAAGGTTTATTATATTGTTTTGGGACTTAGTAAAGTTATTATTAATTACAAAGCTCATAAAAATTAATATACATTATTTGTCTGATATTGAACAACCATTTGAAAAATGTTATAATTTATTTATTTCTATACAAGAGCTGCTCTGTTTCTAAAATATTCAATCCATAATTTATAAATATTACCAAAACAGGTTAAATAACATTGACTTCAAAATTAAACATAATTGATATTGATGTATCATCTGGCATCGGAAGAAGCATTATATGCAAAATTTCTATTCTCTAATTTAAATATAACGACCACCTTCAATCTAAGATATTTTCCACTATGGATATATTCAACGATAAAATAAAACATGACATTTTATGTAAATTGTTAATAAAAATATATCAATTCGTTAGTCGTCATACTTCAATGTTAAAATAAAATATCAAAAGTTTATTGCTTTTATGCCCGGGTGTAGAATGTATAACATAGCAGCTTTAGTCAAGTTAGAGCTTGAGAACTCTTGTTTCAAATATTCTTCATTAAACCAAAGCCACAACACATTAATGTAAGCAATGTAGTTTGTTTTTTAACATATTTATTATCAATATAATCCTTTTCATTTTAAAGAATAAAAACTAGAGTCCGACTGAAACTGTTTTCCGGCTGAAACCGAAACCGAAACTGAAAGTTCGGTTGGCTTCAGTTCGCCGAAACTGAAACCGAAATCGAAACTCACGTGATGAAGATAAAAATTTTGAAATACCAAATATGGAGCTTTTATGCCTATTTTTGTTTCTTTATTTTAGCTGGGTATGGGAGACAGTATATTAAACGGTGTGGTAATCGATTATTTGAAGAGAAATATTTTATGTAACAGTTGTTACTAATGTTTTTTTTTTCAAATTTATTTCTTATAGCAATTTGAGTTATTAATAAATAAATTAATAATTGTGACTATTGCATTAAAGACTAAGTATTGGTATTTTGAAATCTTACTAATTAAAACTTTGGTTTGTATTTGTAGTTCCGAGGGGGGATTAAAAAGTAAAAATGAGATAGAATATAATGACTATGATAGCTTAATTATTTATTTTCTACATCTCCGAGTCCACCAGTCCAGCGTTCCAAGTTTCCAATGCTTCATTTCCTTTAAAAAAAGGATTGTCTTGGTCCTGCAAAAAGGTCACCACGGCATCGTTTACTTGTTATATATAGTTTTAACACATGTTTCCTCTTAAGTATTGTATCAATTTGGAGAAAAGATGAAAAATAGCTAGGCGCCAGATCTGAATAGGGGGATGCTCAACCAATTGTACGCTAGCATGCTGAACGGTGGCCATCGCTAATGCCAACCTATGCGCCGGTACGTTGTCAAGATGAAACAGCTCGCCCGTTCAAAAGATTGCCTCTTTTTATCATTGACGACATTTCTCAACCTCGGTATTAAAGCTGCATAATCTGTAATGATGGTTCCATGATCCAGGTAATAAACCAACAATATCACTTCTGAGTCCCAAAATATTGAGGCCATACCCCGGCTAGGCCATATACCACGGCCACGGCATGAAGAAGATCCTTCGGGATAAACCCGTGTTTCGTCCACTGCCACAAAACTAGATTTAAAGTTTTTAGAATCTTCTTAAAACTTGTCCAACGATATCTTCGAAGTCGATTTTCTTTCTGATTCTCGGCACCCATCTTGCGGAGACTTTTCTCATGTACAAAACTTGTGTCAATTTGCTCTATATGAAATGCTCGTTTCATGGGTTACGTATCAGATGGTAATTCTTTAATCGCTTAAAACAGTTTTTTCGAATATGGCAGCATATTCTTATTGTTTCTTGTTGATTTCTGGCTTCGATGGACGTCTGCAGCCATATTCGTCTTCCGTGTATGTTCTCCCTACTCGAAATTAAGAAGCTCACTTTGCGACAATTGATTATGACGTAGCAGTCTCTTCTCACGTTGCCTTTGAGCCGCAGTAAATCTCTTGCGTTGTTAACTTTTTATAACAGTGGTTTTTAATGACAAGGTCGTACTTGGGTTTTCTCTTTTTTCGAGAACATTGTGCCACACATAGCAAACAAATGACTACATTCAGAAAAAAGTAAAGAGACTATAAAATTTATTTATCAACACAACAAGTATCTGAGCTACGCTTTCCAGTATTATTTGTATTTATTTTTTGGTTACCAAGGAGTATATATTTTGTTCTCACTACTATTTGTTCCCTCCTCGTCTTTCTAGAAGAATCATCTATTTCTTTTGTCAAACTTGGAATGTTTGTCTGAACTAAAATCGACTGATCTGAGCTCGATTGTAGCAATGATACATTTATCTTTCGCTACTATTTTGAAATTGAAAACACTTCTGAAACCAGTTTCGGTTTTGGAAAGTTTCGCCAAATTTGGCCGAAACCGAACTAGCCGAAACTTGATTTTGGCGAAACTCGGCGAAACCGAAACCGAAACCGAAAGTTCGGTCGGACACTAAAAAACTAAACTATATGATTTCAGTGTTTACGCGTGTCAGTTTTACTTTGTATAGTATTTAATTGAACGAATTAGATTTGCAATTGATTTTCTAAATAATGAAAAAAATATAAAATTATTCAAAAGGCCCTTTTAAGGGCCGCACATTATTCCAATCCTATATAATGAATGTTTCATTGGTATAAAGGATAACGCTAAACTTAAAATTAATTTCAATCGTCTGACTCTAGATATAGTTTTAACTAGCAGATTATTTGAATTGATTATTATTATTATATGTAGTTGCTATATAAACACAAATACGTGTTATACGTTATGTTAGCACGGAACAAGACGAAAGAGAGAAGATAAAAGAGAATAAAATTGAACAAGGGACATCTACCACCACACAGAGTTATAGTTTATAGACACATTTAGTTTACACACTTAATTTTCATCATAGCTAGGTAGGTAGGTAGGTAGGTAGTTAAGTAGGTAGGTAGGTAGCTAGCTATCTACCTATATATCTACCACACAAATGCTTTTGTATTAAACTTATATCAATACTACATATTTTATATTATATATTTATATATATACAAAAAAAATGGGTGCGTGTACTTATGTACGCGCGTTAGAAGTTATACTTCTTTGGCATCATTAAAAAATAGTTTTTAATTGCATGCAAATAATTAATTACAATAATAATAGAAGGATTGGAAAAGGATAATCAACAAAATCGAATTTAAGGTTGGTAATTTTTCAAATATTTTTATTGATTTTTTAATTTAATATTCACTTTAAATTTTTATCAAAAAGTTTTCATTAAATTTTTTTAGTTATTTTTATAAATATTTATTATTTATTCAATTTAATAGCAAATATTAAAAATTAATATTATAATTTGATGTTCAATAAATTAATATTATTAATGTTATTAAATATACCCAAAATAAAGAAATAAATTTAATAAAACATTTAACTAAAAAAATAATTTAAAAAATTAAATACTGTTAATTTTGTGTCACAGGTGCGCGCGCATCTTAAAATTTCACTCTCATCATATTTTCCTAACGCGCCTAAAGAAGTATAACTTCAAATATTCGGAATAAAAATATGCATGCTTTCATATAATACAAGTATTTATATGAAAGCATGCATATATAGATATAATAGAGATATAAATCTTACACATTTTTAATTTATGTTTATATATATGGTTTTTGAGATACTGTAAAAATATCGAAGTTTAAATTTCTAACGTCGGGCATCCCTATTGATATGTTAAAATGTTGCAATGATAAAAATTCTATTAAATATTTCCTGATGTTGCCATTCAAAAAAAATAAATACACAATAATTGGAAAAAGAAGAAGAATATAAAAATATTTATATATAAACAAAATTTAGTATCAATATTTAAGAAAAGAATCAACAAAATAACTTAACTAAGCAAATTTCAAAATTACGTTGCTTTTCGAGCTGATTATGAGGACAAATTAATTTGCATCATAATTTAAGGATGTTTTTTACAATATATAATTACTTTAAAAGACGAAAATTTATCTCCATTTTATTATTATATTTACTTACTGTTCTGTTTTTATAAAAAGTACTTTGTTTGTTTAATAGATAGAAAAAAAATAACACGGTCAGGAGTAATAATTCTTGGCTTCTGTACTAATTATAATAGTAAAGATTAAAAAAATAGCGTATGAAGATATGTAACTCTCTAATACTATGAGATCGATTTTGACTGTTTTTATTTAACACCAAGTAATAGCCATGATTACACAACGAATGTTTCATGTCGTTTATTCCGTAAAACCTGTATTATATTTTAAAAATTAAGCCAGAATTTACTGATCTCTGCATTCTATAGTTTTATAGTGCTTGCGTATTACAGATTTGCGACATTAGGTAAAATCAAGCCCCAGCCATAGTTTAAAGGCTGATTAAACAAAAAAAAAATTACTTATTCATTAAGTGGTTTAAGAACTGTTTTATATTTTAATTGTGTGAATCACTTTCTATATATGGCTATGTAATGGATAATTGTAATGTTAAACTGCCTGTTCACGCTAAATCAATACAGAATATATGCTATATTATATTATCGTGAGGAGGACGGGATATAATAGGGCAACATTACTCACTGTTTCCGTTTTAAAGCTATCGAATTGAGTCAACGAGCGGAAACTAATACGTTAGGAAAATGACTTGCTGGCTGGATGGTCAATTGCGGTTCATATTATCGCCCATTTTGACTACAGCTCTTGTCGGCGTAGGATTGGTGAGACTAATCTATTTGAACGCGCAAGTTTAACATGAAACCTGCCTTTGTGGTAATTGACCTCTTTGTTTTGGTGAGTATATATTTTTCCGTCGGATTAATGCCTTAAACCTTATTTACTTAGTATTTTTAATGACATAGAAGTTCAAATGATACTTAGAAGTTCTAAAGTCAAAATGGTTTCTACCAACTACATTGATTTTACATAGATCTTTTTACTTTATTATCAATTAGCCTACCAATTTGCATTAACTGCCTCTTGTTATAGATTTTGGTTAATGTTAAGGTAATATGTTTTCGTTGATGCACCGTTGTCTTTGGATTTTTTGATTGTTAATAATAAATATGCGACATGAGTAAAGCGCGATGACTCATTTGTGCCTAGAATTTTTAAGAAATTATATTAGCCAAAAACTGCGTAAAAGTACAAAGTTTCCATAAGTTTTTGTAAATATTTCAGTCATAGCTTCTGTCGTCCACATAATATGTATGTTAATTTGTTGCTGGCAGGTTGTAAATGCAGCATCTACAAACCATGCAGAGTGGCCTGAACATTGCAAAAGGTATTTATCAACACCTACTAGTTATTCTAATGCTATAAATATTTCCACATTTAGCTAATGGTAATTCTGAACATAAAATGGGTTAATAATATTAGTAACAAACTTTTAAATATTTTCTACACAATAATTATTGACTAATCAATTACTTATATGGGACATAGTTTTATCTTAATGTTGTATCATTGTATGTAAACAATAATAATTAATAAAGTAAACACAAATAATCCATTTTGATTGGATTTCTTTTGTAGCTTTTTTCTTCTTTTTTATAATTCTTATTACTTTTATTTTTGAACACAATTAGTTGGAAAAAGAAAAAATAATTCTATATTATGTTAGTTACATTTAAAATGGGCTCTCTCTAAGGTAACTTTATTGAGCTCTTTGTATTAATAAATTTAAATTTTGTTGTTTTAAAATGCATGTTAAGTAAAGTAGTTCTCCAGGATTTTGTAAGCTAATTATGATTTAGCTTATGAAGTAATAAATCACTTATGCTAAAAGCTGGTTCCAGTTTATCCTTAATTGAGATTAAACATGATATACTAACATGTTTTTTTATTCATTTAAATACAATAAAATATTGAGGAATGATTTTGATTAAAATTTTTAACAAATTTAAGATTTTACATTTGTTCCAATTTTGTCAGCATATCAGGACAAATCACTTTACTGTAATAAGCATAGGTTATTACTGTAAAGATGATTGTTTTTAAATTAATATAAATATTATAATCTGAGAATTATGTATTTCATTAAAGAAATTTATTTGTTTGACACATTTAGATTTTTTTTTATCAAAGAACAATTATTTTATTGCAAATTAAGCTCTGTAGTAAATCTTATTTATTCTGTAAACTGTTTGATTTTTAGAATGTTTGCTACTATAGATTTGCTCCTGTACTTATTAGTTGTTTTATTTAAAGATTAAGACTAAGATTTTTAGCCATTCAATGTTTGATGAATTATATTGTTTTTCTACCAGTCTTTATAAATTCTTTGACGATTTTCTCTGTTGTCAATGCAAATTATGAAAGCAATTAGAAACGAAAATAGGTGGCGTTATGCATGCCTTTCCCCCAATGAATTATTAAGTGATGTCGTTCGCTTTTACGCCAGATTTTTTTTCTATTAATAAAAATATAAATCAAGCGGATAGTGTGAATAGAGTTAAAATTTTTTTAAGTAGTTTCTAAATACTAAAATATTATTATTTACAGATACTTCTAACGTTTATGTGGGTTAATTTGCTTTTATACACGTATGTAAAGAATTCCCGATTAATGTTTTTTTCGCTCCGCATTTTAAAACCATATTTAGGAATGTCATCTGAAAACAACGCCATCTAGTCAAATAAGATTACACTTGTTCAACGGATTCTATGTTTGTTCAGTAAAAGTTTCGAATAAACAATATTTTTATTTGAGATAATAAATATTAGTAAATGAACAACTAAAGTAGGTCTGTAAGTTATCGGAAAACATACTAAATAAAGTATCGCAGATTTTTTCACGTTTTGACGGCGTTTGATTCTTTAATAATAGAGCACAGTGGTAATTATTTTGTAAATTTAATTGTAATATTGTAAACTTAACTTAAACATGACTGTTCATTTGAATTTAATTTTATAGCAATTATCCACATATTTGCAGTGATCGTATTTAAAAAGGTCGAAATCAACGACACGTAGCTCGTCATATGAATTTCATGCTATCACCACTTAATTAAATTTAACATTATTCCTGCTAATTGTATAGCTTTGACTAATTTTCTCCCGAATATTCCGATTCATTCCAGTCTTCCGGGTCTGGTCTAAGGATCCTGGGCCCTTAAACTGAAATGAATTAAAAAAGTGTTATTGACATTTTCACCTGTTTAATTGCAGATGACTCTGGAGACCAGACTCTCTCTTCTTCTTTGCACAATGAAGAGTTGAACTTCAAAGAGCGTATTATTTTGACTTCAATAATAGGTGTGGAATACCTTCTGCCTGTTGAAGTCTAAAAATGGAGAGAAAACAATTCGATTGTTTTTAACATAAACCAACGATCTAAACAATCTGCGATGTTAAGAGGTAACATATTATTATAATCTTCATTTTAATTACTTTATAATTGAACAGCATACTCAATGTCCTTTTATGCAGTAGCTTGACTTTTCTGAATGATTAATATTCTATACATATAATATATATATATATAATATATACATAAATACGTGATTTATGTGACGCGCTTTCTGTTTCAACTCACATCATAAGTCTTATTTTAATGACGTACTATAACAATTATCTTATTTCACATTTACGTCTTACTTTCTTATGCTCCAACAAACTATCAAACAACGATAGCACCAAGTTGTTTCCCCGGATTTGAACCTGCGACTGTCGGTTTGTAAAGCTAGGACAATACGTCAAAACCATGAACCTTAACAGTCTACATATGAGTATGTAAAACTTGCCTTATTATATTTTTTATCTATTTAAAATATGTTTCATCTCCTTTCAAGCCATAAATAGTATTTTTAGAAGCCAACATTAACAAAAAGGAAGTCTTAGGTGTGATCTATCTATTTACATTGCTATTGACCTAATTATTAATTTTGATTAGTTTGCAACTATGAAACTAATTTTCCAGTGACGCTAAAATAAGGCATCTTTAACATTCGCAATAAATTATTTCATGTTGCTATTTTAATGATTAATAATTTAAAGAGCGTTTATTATTTCAGATGATTCGGCTATGAAGGACTCCGATTAAGCGGATTGCTGTGTTCAGTGACAAATGAACAACGAGCAAGATAAACCGACGAATAAACCTTTTAAGGTTTCTGAGAATATTCCAGCCTCCAGATTCAATGCTTTAAATCGTAAACAATGCTTTTTATTATAATCATTGTATGTATAGTAAAGCCTAATAAGACTCTAACAATATATGACTGTTACTCTTCACATTGGGATGGCTAACTTTAGGTATCTTTTTGCTTTTTTTTTATAGACCATCGACGTTATTTCCAGTTTATTTGCGACATATTTTTAGTAGTTTTTGATATTTTTCATTCATTGTTAATAGAAAAATTTAAGCGAAATCATGTATTCCGATATTGATTATAGGTACACATGTAAAGCTTTCTGTTCCTTTGACTTGTTACCTTCCTTTGTTACGCCAATAATCTCATGACAAATATAGTTTAATTTCATTGCGTTGAATTACTTAGTAATTATTTTAACTTTACAACAGACGTTTCAAAGCCTTCCCCGCGTCCATGTTCACGGGACCGGCTAATGACTGCGATAAAAGCCGTAAAACTGTTTATTTATCATGTTACAGTGATATTAAAATCTCTCATTATTTTTTTGGCAATTAAGTAATTGCACTTTTACTTCGTATCTGGCTTACTTCCACTCAAAGACAGATCCACCGTTAAGTAGGTGGTAGGGTCGTCACATCGCTACTACACCTATTCTCATTTGAGGCGGGAATATCATAATTTAATATTTTACTAATAAATTATGATATACTATTTAGTGCCTATCGCCAAAAGTGCCTGATGGCCCGGTTGCCTAAACTCGATTAATTTTTTTGCTTTGTAGCTTAGCTTTGTTATAAAACGCAGCACGTTAAGGGAGAGGCGTCATTTGCAGATTTGCCTTTGATTGGGTCATCAGATCCGCGTTGTTGTCGTGAACGGTCGCGGTCTACTTATGTCGTAAATTTGACTCCGTCATGGTGATTTTGTGACTTGACATCAAGGGCTCTCCTTGAGAGAGGGGAACCTTGGCTTAACGCCGTCACTTACGTTTACGCGTTTGCAAACTGCAACGAGGGCGCCCAGTTGGGCCGAACCTCGGCTCGTTCAGCTGCAGCATTGACCCTATAGTCGAGAGAATCGGCCTGGTACGTGCCGATATCTGATCTTGTCCTTTCCTATACCCGTTAGCCACATGTATCGAGGGCGCCCCGGTGGGCCGAACCTAGGCTCGATCAGTTGCTTTTAGGACTTAATTGAGATGAGTTTTTACCCGACCTATCTGTTCGGTGAAAACCGGCCCGACACGTGCCGGTACCTAGTGTACGGAGTGAATGGTTGCCCTTGTCGGCGAGGGCGGTATGAGTTACGTAGCTGTGTTTTCGCACGAGCTTGCATGATTAATTTCGTCATCCGGTTCTAAAATGGCATGGCGCGCTCGCCTGAAGAGTTTATGGTCTTTGAGAATTATATTTGGTACATAGTCGGCGGCGCTACGTACCAATTCGTTCGGATGCTGCGAAGCCGAGTCGAAATAGCGGATTGACGCTTGTTTAAGATACTGTTTAATGGTCGGTAATTCCCAGATCCATGTGCAGGTTTTCATGTTTTCATTTTTTTTTCTGCGTCGTTTATTGTTTATATGATGGCTTCCGTTGGTGGAATTAACCATTACAACCCGGCGGAGTTGAGGGGCTGTGCAACTTTAAGCGTGCACAGGCTTCACCTCTTTATTTGTTGGCTTAGCTCCGAGGGTCCCCAGAGGGGAGACCTCGGCTCGGGCTGCCACTAGTTTAATTTCCGTTAGCGATCTAATCGAGGGTGCCTAGGAGGGCCGAACCTCGGCTCGGTTAGTCGCTTTTTGGTCCTTTGCTAACCCGTTAGCAACATGTATCGAGGGCGCCCCCGTGAGCCGAACCTCGGCTCGATCAGTTGCTTTAGGACATGTTAATTTTTAGCTGAAGCCGCTCTATCTAACGGGTGAAAATCGGCCTGGTACGTGCCGATATCTAACGTACGGAGTGTGTGTTTGCCCTCGGCGGCGAAGGGAAAAAAGTGTTACGTGTGTACGATTTAACGCGCGCTTGCACGATCGTTATTTCGTCGTCCGGGTCCGTTAGTGCATGGCGCGGTCGCCTATATCGGACGTGTTTCCTATGCTTAGGATGAACTAATTTGCGTGGTACGTAATCGGCGGCGTTACGTACCAGCTCATTCGGATGTTGCGAAGCCGAGTCGAAATATCGGATAGAGGCTTGTTTCATATATTGACGTATGGATGGCAATTCCAGGTCCACGTGCAGGTCAAGGTTGCGCACGCACCAGTGCACACCCGTGGCCCTGCGTATGAACCTGTTCTGCAGGGCTTGGAGTTTGTGGATATTGGAAGGAGATGCATGAGCGAACACCGGACTGGCGTAAGTCGTGATAAGTCTGATAACTGTTTTGTAGAGCAACACCTTGTTACGCAGAGACAGCTTGCTCTTGGGATTAATTAAAGGGAACAGGCGACCTAGGACGTAGGCCGCTCTGTTTTGACCTGTTGATGTGCAGGCCGAAACTGAGGGTTTTGTCGAGGTTGCCCCGAGGTATTTGACTTCTCACTCATGGTAATTGGTCTAGGGTCGGGATCATGGTGGGATCGTCGGCATTCAAAAATTCGGCATTCTAAAAATTTTACTAAATGTACTGGCAGTATAAGTTGGTCTATAATTTTCAATATTAACTGTACAACCCGATTTAAAGACTGGTATGCTATTTTACTGAATTTCATTAACTGTGGAATCTACACGTTAATGGAACAGGCAACATTCGTCTCTGCGCCTTACATTTCTTCCGGGCTGGCGTAAGCCTCGAGACCTCTCGCCTCCTCGCGCCAGAAGAAGAGTGACGCGAGGATTTCTGCATCTAGGTCCCAGGGCAGGAGCCAGCCAACAGGCACGCCGCTTCGCCGGAGATGGTCCGGCAGCCCCGTGCGGCCCGGATCGCCAACACCTTCTGGGTTCTTCTCAGTCAGCCGTACACTCCTTTTGGAAGGTGTCGAGCCCACACGGTGCCCTGACAGGACCATGGACCTGACGACTCCGGCGTACAGCGCGGCGACAGGAGCTGCTGGGTCCTCCAGTGTTGGGGGAGCAGTCGCCGGAAGCTGCCGCTGCTCGCCACTCTGAGGCGCGAGGGCGCTCAACATGGGCTCAAAACCTCCTTCGGTGGTCTAGGACTGAGGCCGAGATATTTCATCGTCGGCTGACGTCGACGCGGACGCCGCAAACGATTATGTAGGCGTCCGCAGGTAGGCGTTCCGAGGCCTGTAAGACAGGGCCTCGGATTTTCAACGCCACCTCTAGTTCTAGGCCGGATGCGCCCAATTCGAGCGACCCGGCGTGGCGAAATCGCAGCCCCGGAAAGTTGGTCCACGGGCTGACGAGGGGCGTCCGCGTAACAAGTGACGTCACACCTCGATATTGTGCTCACACAGCACAATGAACCAACGTTCCACAGAAGCGGTCCCACACGACCCTGTGGAACTCGCACGACACCTCGATGGTCCGGCCCATCTCGGCACGGGAACTCAACGTCGATGCGACGGTAGGCCGATCACCCTTTTCGGGTAGGGAGGCCCCGTGGTATCGGGCGCCTCCTTTATGCAGGCCAGGCAGGGGTTTAAAAATGGTTGGCGATGTCGAGTGACACCGCCGCATCTCACCCGAGACACCGCATCCGCGTCAGGGACCCGACCCGCAGCACCGCGGGACGGTCAGGACGAAGCCTATTCATCACCATTTTGTAGGCCGCCCCCACGATCGTCTAACGCCGCCATCAACTCCTCTCTAGCCGCGCGATCGCCTCGGTTATTCCCATTTGAAAGCCGTCCTTTGTGCTGAAGAGGCGGGCAACGGCCTCGGGCCGGGTCCCTGCGCCGTCGTCTGACAACGGGTGTTGGCCGTGCCACGATGACTCTCTGCGCATCGCGGCGATTTTAGGTTTAGGAGGAGACGTTTGCCCGGACATCGACGCGTCGCACCTGCACATTGCGTCCCGGACCTGTGCTCCCCTCCATTGACAATCGCAGAAACCCACGATGACCTATTGCCGCCTCCTTCAGCAGCTCTGGTCCGGGCTTCCGGGGCAACCTGGGGCCGTCGTCCCGGGGTCCGGCCAGGGCCGGATAGGTGTCGGGAGGCGGAGACCCTGAATCCGGATGTAACGATGATCCGACAGGGTCTCGACGCCCGTCACCACCTTCCAGCCCTGATTCCGGCGAGCCAGGGCGGGGCGCGAACGAAACATCAACGATCGACCGCCCTGGGCCTGTCACACGTGTTTACGAACCCTTTGGACCGACAGCCCGACCTCCAGGAGCCACTCCTCCAGTGTCCTTCCCCGGCGGTGCCGCAGGTGAACCCAAGCCGTGATTTGGCGTTGAGATCCCCCACCAGCACAGGGAATGGTCCGTAAGAACGGATCAGTGACCCCAGTCGGTCTAGGTGGCCTCGAAGTCGGCGAGAGTCTGTTGGGAGAAAAGTCGCATGAAACGACAACAATTTCCTCCCAACAGAGCGCCGACGAAGCCTGGACCTTCTTCACATCCCTCGGTTGAGGGGACCCCAGCAGTCCCACAGACCACTGCCGCAGTGTCGGACAGGTCCCCGGCCCAGTTATTGCCTTGAGATCTTCGGACTTGTAGCTTATAACTTGTATATAAGCCCGTCGTGCCATACTTTGTCGAACGCCTTCGCCACGTCGAGGAAAAGCACTCCAGTGTGATGGCTCCGTAACATGCGGGATTTGATGTGCTCCGTGATGCGGTGCACCTGATGTGTACAGGAATGTTTTGGCCGAAAGCCGAACTAGAATGGATTGGGAAGCCCATTAGCCTGCAAAAGTCCTGTAGGCGGTCAAAACTAATCTTCTGTAGATTTTCCCGAAGCCTTTAAGCAGGCTAATGGGGCGATAGGAGGTTGGTTGGTTGGGAGGTTTTCCGGTTTGAGGAAGCCTATAACTTCAGCATCCTTCCAAGTGTTTGGAAAAATACTTTGGATAGAGCTGCGTTATAGATTAGGACTAGGAGGTTGATAAGGTGAGTCGGAAGAATCTTTATGACGCGGTTTGATATGCCATCGGTGCCCGGGGCTTTCCGTGGTCTAAGCTTTTGATTATCGATTCGACTTCGCTTTCCGTTACGGGTTGAGTAGTCGCGTGGAGGTAGGTGTTCAACGGTCAACCTCGCCTCTACCTTGCGGAGATGAGCGGCGCTCACCGGTCGTGAGCTGGGCGAGCATTGGGCCTCGAGACTGTCAGGCCGACATTCGCTTTTCCTCATCGAGAAACGCTGTGGGCTTTCAGGGTTGGGATGAGTGGCGGCATGGGTGGATGGCTGCCGCCGCTTTGAGCCTTTTAGAATGCGCCAGAAGGCCACATGGAGGGATGTAGGTTGCTCAGATCGTTATCCCACCGATCGTTCCTGAATTCAGCATGCGCATCTTGGACTGATGTTCAAGGGCGCGTAGCACTCGTCCGAATTCACTCGGTTGGATACCAATCGAACTATGTTTGGGTGATTTGGAGGTCCCAGCTTTAAGAGCACGGGACGGTGATCTGAGGTTAGGTCTTCGATGACCTCTATGTTCTAAGAGCAAGATTGACGTTTTTACGATTGCAATATCAAGCACATCCGTCGTTGTCCACTACGTGTGGGAAGTGTGTTTGCATCAACGGCGCAACCACACTAAAGTTAAGTTTATCTGACAATTCGTCTAATGCTTACCCGCGGAGTTGTAGTGTACAGTTCTCGAGTGTCTTGCTTGAAATCGCCGGCGAGGATTACGGCGTCTCCTAAGGATAATAGCGTCTCGAAGTCGGATTGTGATCATCAAGGTGTCTCTGCATGGTAAATATACCGAAGCTATTGTAATCGGCGCGTGACCTGTCATGCGTAACCTGCAGATCGAGGCTTCTAAATGCTTTAGATTCGACGGCGTGTCGATTTCTACAGTGCAGTGACTTTTATAATAATAGAGTGCCGCCGTACGAAGCGCCGGTCCTGACATTTCTTATGATGTTAAAATTTGCTATCTTCGGATCTCCTCTTCCGGGCTTTAGGAATGTCTCCTGCACCAGTAGAATGTCTACGTCGTTTTCGCGACGGAATTCTTTTACTTCGGTCGTTTGTTTAGCGAGACCGTTTGCGTTGAAAAATACTAAATTAAATGCGCGTGGCTTTACGCGGCCCGGGCCGTTGTTTACAAAAGTTGTGGGTGTGTTAGCCATTTAATTCCCACGAATTAGCTCAATTAAATTTATGTACTTGCGGAGTACAGCTAAGCGGGCGGTGAGCCTATCGATTTCCGCGAAGTCAACGGTGTTAACTAACACATCGGTGTTAGTCCCAGTGCTGCCATTGCTATGGCTAGCTTGCTGGGGAGCGCTTCGCGGGGCGCTTGGTGGTGCGGCGCGTGGTGCGTCGGTACGCGGAGCGCTCGGCGCAGGTTGCGGGGCTGGTTGTTGCCACGCTGGCATGGGGGCGCTCCGCGGAGCGCTGGGAATCTGCCACGGAGGGGCGGGAAGGAGGTGAGGGATGGCACCGGTGGGCGCCTAGGGATGGTGGAGGTGGTCTCCGCTTGGGCGCCTTGGCACCCTAGGTAGTTGGCCGTGGCCTGGGCTTTGCAGTTACGCATGCCGGCGGTTCGTACGTGGCTAGGACTTCTCGGTCCCGAGGTCGTGGGCAGTCTGGGGTGCCATGGTCCCGAGGCACTTTACGCAAACGGGGTCGTGCGTGACAATTGCGGGCCGTGTGTCCGAATAATGGCAGTGGCACTGCCCTGGGAGGCCGTTCGAATGCGGCGCGTTAAACGAAATGCGACCGATGTCGCAAATGTGTTTCAAGTCGTATATTTTCTTGCCCTCTGGAGAGCGTTCGAGCGTCAGAAGGACGACGTTGTACGGCTTTTTGTCCGCGGATGGAACAGCCTTTGAGCGGAAATGATCGGGATGTCTTTCGACTTGATGAAGTCGAAGATTTCTTGGGAATCATTAGCCGTGAATTTGACACGGTTTGATAAAGCTGACCGTAGTTCGGCCCACTTTTCTTTCGACCTGATGTAGATAGGCGGTGGCTTTTTGTCTCTGAGTGAGACTGGTACTTGCTGTGAGGCAGCGGGCGTGGGTTGCTGAGAGGCAGCAGATGTTGAGGGCCGTGATGCGGCCGGCTGTGAGGCAGCTTGTGGTTGCCATGAGGCGGCGGTGGTGGGCTCTACTGGCCTAGGGGCCGATAATTCGGCGGCCGACGATTTCGGCGCCTTTATTGGTGGGTCCGGAGTCGGCGATGAAGCTGGTGAAGACCTATTTTTGCGCTTTTTCTTGCGCGATTGGATGGGCAGAAAGCCTCCTGCGTCTAAATCCTCGGATTCCCCGGTGTCCGAGCCTGCTACGTTCTCTACTTCGACTTCCATTTCGGAGTCGGACGATGATTGTGTGGTTTCGGACGAGTTTCCGGACTCATCCGACTTATCTGACGCGGCCCTAGTTGCGCGCGATTTTTTGCCCTTCGTGGGCGTTGTTTTGCCGCTGTTGTTATTTGCGGCGGCGAGAATGGCCAAACGTATTGCCTCCGGTGTCTTATTTTTAATTCCTCAATGTTGAGGCCTATGCCCTCGAGGGCTTCCTTCATTAGGTGCAACATCGTTAAGCGATGTTGCCAAATTTTTACGTAATGAATTTAAACAGAATGAATGATGAGATGAGCGTGGAAATAACGCAACCAAGTGCTTGCTGTTGAAATCGCCAGCAAGGATGACAGCATCTCCCAAGGCAAATAGCGTCTCGAAGTCGGATTGTTCTATGCATGCGGTGGCTCTGCATGGTAAATAAACCGAAGCTATTGTGATCGGCGCTGACCGTCATGGCTAACCACAGATCGAGGCTTCTAAATGCTTTAGGTTCGACGCGTGTCGGATTGCTACGCAGTGCAGTGACTTCTTATAATAAATGATAGTACCGCCGTGTGGAGCGCCGATTCTATCATTCCTTATGATGTTATAATTAGCAACCTTTGGATCAGGTCTGTGGTTTGAGAAACGTCTCCGCACCAGCAGCACATCGACGTCGTTTTCTGAAGGAATTCGATTAATTCGGTCATTTGATTCTGAGACCGTCTGCGTTAAAAAGACTAAATTTTTGGTTTTGGGATTATGGGCCAAACCTTGTTTCAAAAATTGTGGGTGTTATTTTTTTTCCCCAATTAGTCAATTAAATTTTGGGGAATACATTTAAACGGGCTAGTTGCCCGGGGTTTTTGTTCGGGGTGGCCACAACTTCCCAAAGTCAACTTGTTTCCCCTCTTTTCCCAAAACAATTGTTAGGGCTTGGGGAAACCTTGCGGGCTAGTAGGGCCCGGGGTGATGGGGGGCGTTGTTGGGCCCAGGGGGTTGTGGTGAACGCCCGGGCGCTAAGGAAAAGGGGCTGGTTGATGCCATGGCATGGGTACCTGCCGGAACCCAGCCGGACGGCCGGATGGGAAAAAAGGGTGAAGGTAAAGGTTTTTGCGGGCTGGGTGGAAAAAGGCAGGGGTCTCCTTTGGGATTTAAAACCCAAATTTGGCCGGTTGGGCCCGGGCTCCCCGCATTTACAAATGCTGGGGGAAATTGGGAAAGGGCTTGATCCCGGGTTGGGGCAGCTAAAATGGTCCCGGGATTCAGCCGGGGCCGGCGGTTTTGGGGTTCCAATGTTCCCAGTTTCATTCTGACCGCAGTGCGGTGATTAAGATATGCGACCAATGGCGGAATCTTTTAAACAAACTTTTTTGCCCTCTATGGGCCTGTTTGAAGGCGACGGGGGGCTTTTGCCGTGATGCGGGCGGAAAATCGGGAGCTTTCCGCCGTAAAGCAAAGACTTGGGAAGGATTTCTTGGGTTGACCCTGCGAAAGGACGGCCTCTTTCCAGGGCCGAACGATAAAATGTTTGGGCAAGAAAGGTTTGGGGTAAACCCGGGTTTTTGTTTTGGGGCGAATCATTTTGCCGTTTTTCTTTTTTGGGGAAAATAAACCGGCCCAATTTGATTAAACCCAAATCTTGGGGGTTTCTTTTCCGAAAGGAACGGTGTTTGCGTGGCATTGGGGGTGTGAAGAAGAAATTGAGGGTGGCGGGGATGGCGAAAGCCCGGGGGTTTTTTTCCGGAGGCGCGGGGGAGTTTCGGGGCGGGGGAAAACCCTCAGCGGAGATTTGGGTTTTTGGGTGGGTTGGTCGGATCTTGGGGATTCTTTTGCGCCCTTTGCCACTTTGGGAGGCCTCCGGCAGGTTTGGTTGTTGTTTCAGCGCGAAAAACGGGTTCGGACTTTGTGGGGAAAGATCCGGGGGTCCTCCCTTTCATTTGTTGACCCCGACCCCAATTTGGGGTGTAAAGGCGCGTTTTTGGGTTTGGCGGGTTTCCAGACTTTTGGTTTTGCTTGAAAGGCCCCAGGGCGTGTGGGGGGGATGGGTTCGCCAGCGGGGTTTTACTTTAAAGCCTCAAAGGAGGCCGCCGGGGTGTTTCGGGTGAAGCATTTTTTTAAATAAAATTAATAAAAATTATGTTAAAATTGGTTTAAAAGTTTAAATTTGGAATTGAAATTAATTAAATTTGAAAATTTTTTTTTTAAGAGGGGGTGGTTATAATTGATTCGGTGTTAATTTTAAAGTAATAAAATTAATTTAAGATTAAAATTAAGAATATTTAAAAAAATAAAATTAAAGTTAAATTTAAAAATTTTTTTTTTTAAAATTAAAAATTAAAATTAAAATTAAAATTAAAATTAAAAAATTAAAAAAAAGAAAAAAAGTTAAAAGAAATGAATGAAAAATAAAGAAAAATTTTTGTTAGATAATAAAAAATTAATTAGAACGGCGTATTATGGGTGAAATAACCTTAATTATGGGTTGGGGGATTAAAAAATTAGGAAAATAGGGGTTAAATAAAAATTTATTAAATTAAATTTAAGAAAAAAGAAATTTAGGAAAGGGTTAAAATAAAATTTAAATTAAAATAAAATAAAAAGGAAAGAAATTGGAAAAAAAGGAGGGAAACCAAAAAAAAGGGTGAAAAGGAAAAGAAAATATTCTTTTTCCAAGGCGTCGGGGGATGCCCCCGGTGGCCGGGGGGGCAATAGCGGGGAAGGGAGGGCTGGTCGGTCACCGGGGCGGGAGTTTTTTTTTTTTCTTTCAAAGTTTAATATTAATTCGGGGTGAGTTAAATTAAAACCCCGGCGGTCGAGGGCTTGGCAATTTAACGGCAAGGCCACCCTTTAATTTGTTGGATCCGGGGTCCCCAGGGGGACCCGGCTCGGGCCCCCTAAAACCGTCAGCGATCTAACGAGGGTGAAAGGGGGAACCTCGCCCGGGGTTTGCTTTTGATATTTCCCCTTGCCTTCAGGCGCCTGGGCCGACAGTTCTTTACGACGGGATATTGGAAGAAACCGTTCTTCGCGGGTGAGAATCGGCCCGGCGTCCGATATCTGGTGAGTTTATGCGTTTGCCCTCGCGGGAGGACAAAAGGTTGGTGGGGAACGATTTAACGCGCCTTGCACGATCGTTATCCGTCATCCGGGTCCGTTGGGGCGCGCGGTCCATATTTGACGTTTTTGGTTTGGGATGAACTTTTACGGGTACGTAATCGGCGGCGTTATCCGTTCGTTCGGATGTTGGCCGAGCGAAATATCGGTGGAGCGTTTCCGATTGGCGGATGGCAAAACGGCCCGGCAGGTCGGTTGCGCACGAAACCCCGGGCCCTGCGGAACCTTTTTGGGGACTTGGGTTTGTCGATGGTGGATGCGGCGAACACCGGGCTGGCAATTGATGGGACGGATAACTGTTTTGTGAAAACTTGTTGCGCAGAAAAAGCTTGCTCTTGGGATTTATTAGAAACAGGCGACCGGACGTAGCCCCTGTTTTTGACCGTTGATGTCGGGCCAAGTAAGGATTTATAGGGTTTGGGTTTTGATTTTTCTACCCATGAATTGGGTGGTTCAAAATCGGATCATGGGGAGGGATCCGGCTTTCGGAAAAAGACGCCGCGCCTTGGATGGGTTTATTTGATTCTCCTCTCGAAAAGTCACCGAACTCTGGCCGCGAGGAACGTCGTTGTGGAAGGGCATGTACTGGATGAAAAGATGGATCGTCTGCGAAAAGGCGGGCCTTTCAAATTTGCGGGAGTCAGGGTAAAGGTGAAAACGGGACCTAGACGGAGCCCGGAACCCGGCTAGTAAGGGTTGGTTGGGATTTTGTTCCTGACCGGTTTCGAACGTTCCTTCCAGAAATCTCGTGATGAGACGAGAGGCAGGCACGGAGCTTATTCTTTATATAACCCGTCTACTTTTCGAACCCTTCGCCACGTCGAGGCCCGTATGTTGGCCCGACCATGGGATTGATGGCCCCGTGATGGGTGCACCTGATGTGGCAGGAATTTTCCCTGGCGAACTGACTGATTAAGCCATTGCCCATAAAGTCATGTAGGGTCAAAACAATCTTTCTGTTTCCCGGCCCAGACAATGGGGCGAAGGGAGGTTGATGGTGGGAGGTTTTCCGGTTTGAGGATCCTTTTTCGCTTCCTTCCGGTTTGGAAAAAACCCTTAAAAGAGCGGTTAAGATTGGGACAGGAGATTGATAAGGGAGTCGGAAGAATTTTCAGGCGGTTTGGAGCCCCGGTGCCGGGGCTTTCGTGGTTTCCTTTTGATTAACGCACCCTCCGTTCGGGTGGGAAACTCGCGTGGAGGGGGTCCGTCAACCGCCTCTCTTTGCGGGAGAGCGGCGTTCCGGTTGTGGCTGGGCACTTGAGCCTCGAGACGTCCCCAACATTCGGGCTTTTCCCATGAAAACCCGGGGCTTTCGGTTGGAAAGGGGCATAGATGGATGGCCCATTGAAGGGGATGCGCCAGAAGGTCTGAGAGGGATGGAGGTTGCTTGGTCGTTTCCATCGATCGTTCCTAATTCACCACTCGCATCTTGGACTGGTATTAGCGGTAGCTGTCTTCGGTTCCCCGGTTGGATAAATCATAGGTTTGAATCCGGGTCTTGCGTCTCAAGGGTCCTTGATGTCGTTTGGGCCCAGCGGGGGATTCCCACTGGGATTTCCGGAGGCCTCGACGACACTTTGAACATGACTTGGAACAGAGCGGGAGATTGTCATTAGCGGAAAATCTTTTGGGAATGACATCTAGGTGGGGATAGTGAGTCTAGCTGGATTTTAAAGCCGGCAACTTTATTTTAAGAACTATGTTTGGGGATTTGGAGGTCCAAGCTTTAAGAGTCTGGAGATGATCGAGGTGAGGTCATGGATGCCTCTATACCAAGACGAGGTTGATATTTTTTGACGATAAATTCCATTATCCCGGTTTCACTATGGTAAGGTGTTTCACCGGGCAACCACACGAAATTGGGAGTTTGAAAGTTCTTCAAAAGCCACCGGATTAGTTATATTAAATTCCACGGGGTTGCTGGAAAAGCCAGCAAGGATACGCACTCCCAAGGCAAAGCGTCTCGAAGTCGATTGATCTGCTCGGGGCCTGCAGGAAATAACCGAACTTTGTAATCGGCGCGTGACCGCCCGGGCAACCCATCGAGGTTTAAATTTTGGGTTCGACGGCGTTCGATTGTTCGCAGTGCATGACTTATAAATGATATACCGCCGGCGCCGATTCTACTTCCTTATGATTTAAAGCAACCTTTGGATCAGGTCTCTTGGTTTGAAAACTCCCGCCCGCCCAATCGACGTCTTTTCGGAAAATTAAATTGGTTATTTGTTTGGACCGTCTGGGGAAAAGACTAAATTTATTGCGCTGGCTTTACGGGGCCCGGGCCGTTGTTTGCAAAATTGTGGGGTGTAACCCATTGTTCCCAGAATTAACTCCCTAAATTTCTGTACTTTGTTAAACATTTGAGGCGTGAAGTTGCCAACGGGTGGCATCTAGTTCGGCGGAACCATCAACCGGGAAGTCAATTATTTACCAACACGCGGTGTTGGTCCCAGACCCCATTGAGGCAACTTTGGGGGGCTTGCGGGCTTTGGGCGCGGCAGCGGTACGGTGGCCGGGAGCGTTGGCGGTGCGCGGGGTTTGATTGGCAGGCCACGCGGGGTGGGGAGGAAAGGGGCGGTTGATGCCACGCTGGGAGCCCCGCGGTGGCCTTGGGAATCTGCCCGCCGGAGGGCAGGGGGGGAAGAATGATAAGGGCAGGGGGGGGCGCCTGGGGGGGGGAGGTGGTTCCGTTTAGCGGGGCCCTAAAAGTTGGGGGGCCTTGGCTCTGGCAGTTTACATGCCGGTGGAGGTACGTGATAGGGTTATCCCGAGGTCGTGGGCACGGGGTGCCAGGTCCCAAGGCCCCACGCAACGTGGTTTGCGGGCAATTGGGGCTTGGAATAGTTGAAGTTGGGCACTGTCCGGGAGGCTTGAGTGGGTGCATTAAAGATTGCGACCAATGTTGCAGTATGTTTTAAGTCGTGACCTTCCCTCTATAAGCGTTCCCGTCGAAGGACGACTTGTTGGCTTTGTCCGCGGGTGGAACAGCCTTTGAGAAATTATCGGGTTTTTCGACCCGATAAAGTCGAAGATTTTAAGGTATTTCCCCGGCGTCCGACCACGTCCGAAGGACGCTCTTCCGGGAGCGGAAGTTGGATGTACTGCTTCCCAAAGGTGTCCTTTGCCCGTTTCTATTTTGATTCCGGGGCGGAACATTTCCTAATTTAACTTTGGTTTGAAAGGGGCCATTTCCCCACTTGTCCTTTGACTGATATAGATCGGCGGGGTTTTGTCTCAAGTAGACGGGAGTTTGCTGGGGGCAGCTGGGGTTGCAAGCACTTTTGGGGGCCGGGGATGCGGCCGGGTCCCTGGTTGTGCCGGGGCGGTGGGCAGTTTCGAGGCCTTGGGGCCCGATAGCCGGAGGCCGATGACGGCGCCTTGGGGGGTGGGGGGTTGGCGAGACCCGGGGGATCTGGCTTTGCGCTTTTGGGACAATGGGAGGAAGCCTCCGGTCCGTGTCCCGTTGTTTCGGCTTCGGCTTTGTCCGCAATCCATCTCGATTCGGACGTATTGGGGGAGGTCCCGGTCAGTCCTCCGCTTGTGTCGGGAGTCCTCCGACCTTTACGCGGATGTGTTGGTCGGTGTCGTTCGGACGACATTGTTTGGCGGCTTCCTGACTTTTCGACGTTTTGATTTTCCCTCCGCGGGCGCGATAGCGGCGCGGATGGGGCTCCAAAGGGGGGTCCCAAAGCCTCAAAGAGGACGTCCGGGGTGATTAAGCGAAGACATTTTTAAAAAATAAGAAATTATCGTAATAAAATTTAAAAGTTTTAAATTGGAAGTTGAAAATTATTAATTAAATTAAAAGAAAATTTTAATTTGGGACATAAAATATTAATTAAATTTAGAAAGTAAGAAATAAATTAATTTAAAGAAATAATTTAAGTTTAATTTAAATTAAATTAAGATTAAATTAAAATTAAAAAAAATTAAAGTAATTTAAAAATTAAATTAATATTAAAGTTAAATTAAATTAAAAAATAAAATTAAAAAGTTAAGATTAAAAGAAAATTAAAAAGAAAAAAATTAAAAGAAAAAAAAGAAATTAAAATTAAAATTAAAAAGAACGGAATGAAAATAGAATAATAATTAATACTTTTGTTTGCACATAACCTAACGGAAAATAACGGTCCGTAACGGCGTTCAGCCCGCGTGCAAAGGATCGCCCCGGTGAGGCCTTGGGTCACCCTCCCCGCCCGGTGGGCAGGAGGTAAAACCGTTACGGAAAATCCACGCGGGTGGCAAGATAAAATTTAAAAGTTATCCCGAACGTAATAAACGTAATATTATTGGCAAGAGTTTTTCTGCACTACGTTGAAGCTGGGCCACTAAGCTTTTGGACCGGGGGTGGAACTTTGTTAGCCTTCACCCCCGGATGACGATCGCAAGGCCCCCGAGGGGACCCTCGCGACCTACACCGTTCACCTTTGGTGGGGGCCGCGAAAGACCCCCCACCAGTCCTTTTTGGGCCTCCCTTTGTGAGGGATTAGATTCACCTTTTCAACTAGCGGCGGTTAAAGAAAGGGGAACAAACCCTCAACCTTCCTATTTATTGAAGGACGGCAAGGCGTATTTCGGTTAACTTTTCAGTGTAGTGTCAACGGGAGTGGAGAAAGGTGTATCACCATCAAGGATAGGCATTGTGTTGTTAAAACCGGTAATCGACGACTGTTGATACATGCCTAACCCTAAGTCATAGGGTCGTTTAAGCGGCGCTATTGGGGAACGTGCTCCGCCAGATTAATTTTCGAAAGATTTTAAAGATCGTTAACGCGCCGTTCGGGTTTTACCGAATACCGCGGGCGGGGGGGTCTGGGGGGGTGGCCCGCGGGCGGATTGCCAATTGGTTGAGGGGGGGAAAATTCGCGTTGGGGCGGAAGGGGGGGTTTAAAAACCCGCGACGGTTTGCGCCGGCGCCGCAGCCAAGATAATTGGTGTTCCGGCGTTGCCGCAATTAACGGGGGCGGGGAAGGACGCAACTACTTTATCCTTCGACGAGGACAATCGGTTGGGGATCATCGAGGCCCGCGCACCTCGGGGCCCTTTACAGATCCCGGGAGGGCCGAAGATTGGCAGTTATGGCATGCCCTGGGAACCCGTTTTGGACCCGGTGGCTCAACGGTTTCCGTTCCGCAGACGGCGGTGAGGCCCAAATGGTTGGCGGCTTTGTTGGGGGCGAAACCACCATTTGAAAACGTTTTTGGGTTGATCGATGTCAGCAAGAAGGGAAAGGGTTGCGACTTTGACTTCGCTTACTTGAGACGGGTATTTCGCGCGGGATTTTGATGACAAACGTTTCGCGCCTTGGGAGCGCGAGTTTAAAACCTTTTTTTCTGAAAAGGTGGTGATGTTGCGATGGTCGCGGGTTCCAATTGAATTTAATGCCCTGGCGGTCCATCTCAAATTTACATCGGTTCGACAACGCCGAACAATTTCGCAAACCCCCTTATCTCGGAGAAAAATGGGGGCGACGCGTTCATAAACGGGGTATGGGAACTATCAGGGCCTGAGGGGGGGGCGCCCGGGGGCGGGGGGGGGGGGGCCGGGGGCTTTGGGAGGACGGATTCGATCGTCGCGAATGCCTTCACAGGACCGCGAGGGGCAGGGGCGCAACGGGGGCGAGGGTTTCGGATGCAGTCATCGCGAGAGCTTTGGGGGGCCGGTGGCGGGACGGGACGGGGAGGGGGCGGGGAAAAGCGCCGTTTGCGCTTCTTCCGTCTGAGGAAAACCCATCGGGCCCCCGTGGGCCGACCTGATCGGTGTCACAAGGGGCGACTTTAGCGTCAGGCCCTTAACAAGGGGAGGGTGGGGGGGGAGGGGTGGGGCAAAGGGAGGGGAGGCCGTGGGGGGAGGCGGGGGGGCGGATGGGCTAATGCGGCTTTGCCTTATCTGCTCAGGCGCAGGGGTTCGCATCTCAGGGGCTGCCTTCTTGTTTGAGCTAAGCCGCCGGAATCAGAGTCCGACGTTGACGATGCAAGTTAAACGCATCGCATGTGCGGCCCGGTGGGTGTCCGGGTCGGGGACCTGCCCTCCCGTCTGGGTTTAGGGAGGCCAAAAAGTACCTGGCCTATTGAAACAGAGAAAGAAGAAACCGAACCGCCACGAATGAGAATGAATTAAAATTGAGATATTACACAAACGCTTCCGAAAAAAGTTCTTATTATGAACCACCCGAAATTGCCGTTAAAACGACAACCCGAGCCGGGAACAAGAGGGACGGGGGCGGTTTATCCAAACGCCGCAAAATTGTGGGAAGATTCGCAAAACCGATGTAAAAAAGTTGGCAACGAAAGGCAATTTTAATTTTGTTAAAATCCCAAAATTGCGCACGCGACGGCCGGGCGCGCGATACGTAACGTTACCGATGTACGTAAACCAAAACCACTTCCAACGGTCCGGGTAACGGTTAAAAGACGCCAATGAACAACGGACAGCGGGATGCGGACGGCCCGCTGTTGTCGGCTCACGTTTTTTCTGCTTTTGTATTATTAAGGCTATATCGGGTTTTGTGTTGCGGGGTTGTTTGGTATCCTTTGAATCTAATAATTGTTATGGTACCTTTTAATTTATATTTTGATTATTCTTTTGGGAATTTATTACCCTTATTTTGGTTTTTTTATAAATTTTTTGGATAATTTTAAACTAGTAACTCTAGCAACTTATTGATTTCCAAAATCTTTTCTCCCTGTTTAGTCGGCCCAGCCTTTGGAGGGCTGATTTTTTGTTTACCGTGATGTCCAACCGAAAAGGTTTTAAAGGTTTGTGTATTAATTAAAAACAAACATTTTTTAAAATTTTGGGTTTAATTAATAAAACAATGCCCATAATTGATAGGCATTTTATCTTGATGAAATAAATAAAACGTTCCAAAATTTACTCGTTCTTTAAGACGTTGGCCTTTTATTAATTAAAAGAAAAAAAGAGTTTCACTTTTAGACACACCCCACAAATTGTCCATTTAAAAACTGATAATTTGGCGGTACTACGATCACCATCATCGTCCCATAACATGTTGTCATTCCAAGGGGGCACCCCGGACCAAGTTTTAACTCCCCAAGTTTATCTTTTCTCCATTCATCCGTCACTTTACCACCCCCAATTGTCCAACTCAATTCATATGCTGGTATCTTTTCATCATTCATCCAAATTTACTTGAATAACACCCACCAAATAGTGTATTGTGGTTCAATTTTGAATAAACACTACCTTCAACAACAAGGGAGTTTATTCCTCTTCCTCAACCAGCACCCGAATCGCCTATAATATGTTCGAAAGAGCCGTTATTCGGGGGTGCGTCGTGGATTAGGACAAATAAAAATCTGGTTGGATCGAATGAAAGTTTATTCATCATCATAAAAATATTGATTACTTCCACGTTTTGAATGCCTTTTTTGAAAGCCAAGACGGCCTGCCCCTGCTACTCCCAACAGGGGCAAAAGGTTAAATATTAAGACATAATTTACCTGATTATTAATTGAATTGTGCTTTCTAGTTTCAAACCAAATCCATGAGGGATTTGGTTGAAACTAGATTTTGATAAACATTGTTTATTAGTTAATACTTGATCTAAACAAAGAAAAAAACATTTGTTATGGTTTCCTTAAAAATTGAATTTAACTCTATTTGGTTTTTTTTATATAACATCGGATCCTTAACTGCATCTTTGTAACCAATTATCAATGTTCTAAAGTTTATAGTTTAGTTTTTCTATTTTAAACTGGGAATAATGTTGAAACGGAATGCAAGCTTAAATGTTTAATATGGATGTCCACATATTATTAATTTTTAATTTAAAAACATATTTTAAAAACATTATTTCTTTTAAAGATTAAATATAATTATAAGACATTTTACTATATCGTTATTTTTAATTACAGGTTTATATAATTTTTTTACAAATTTTAAAGTCAATTGGGTTCAAGATGATAATAAGTAAAAATATTAATAGTTTTTAAATTTTATTTTTTTGGTTTTAAGAAATAACAGGTATGTTATTTTGTAAACTATTTATTAAACAATTTAATACAGATATTTTTTGTTTTTATTTTTTTTTACAAAGCGCCCGTGTTTGTTTATTCAAAACAATACTTTACAGAATACATTTGATGAGCGGAAAATGGTTTATTAGGAATGAAACAAACGATTTTTAAAGCGATAAAAGTAAAACATGTTTTATGTTTTTTGCTTAATTTTAACTTTCCAAAACCTCATTTGTGATTTCTGATTGGGAAGCACCAAACCACTCCAATGGCAAAGGGGGGTAAGACCTATTCTCTTTACAATTTCGAGAAAATAATATAAATTCGGAACGATAAAATCCTTTCCCCAAATTTGCAGATGGATAATTTGAATGCCTTAAAAACCAATGTATTGTTCTTATAAGCGGGTTTTGTGCAATATTTTTTGTGATATTGATTTTGGAACGGTGTGACTCCTTTCCCGCTGCAATTTTAAAAAAATGCAGAAGTTTTTGCAAATAACTAATTGTCAATAATATTTTGTTCCTTCGATAACCACAATAAAAATAAGAGATTGCATGATTTTTGGTGATTTTTCTAATAGTAGTGTAAGCGTTTAGCACTCTAAATGTAAATTTATATAATTAAAAAGCGATTCAAAAATTTTGCGTCACATTTTTTTGCAATATTATTATGGAAAAGGAAGGGGTTAGATTATTACAATTTTTTTTAATTCATTCTAATCTACCCCTAAAACAAATTTTATCTATTTTTATGGAACACCATTATATATAATAGTATATAAATTATGACACCCTGCATGTCGTTTTCCATCAAATATTTAAAGAAATGGGAGGATTCCCTTCTTGGATATTACGCCACCGTCCGGGCTCCTCAAAGGGTTGCATCTCAGAAAAAATCATTGTTGGTGCAGGGGCCGAGGATGGCCTCAAATCTTACAAAACCCTGATAAATCGGGGAATTATGGTAAAGGTTAAAACCATCTACAATTTCAGTTAGTGTTTTAGTCTTCAGACGACCGTCCGTCCACGGGACAACCGAAAACGACTCCCATTGAGATTGTCAGATGAACAAAAGTACCAGTCCTTAACAGAATGAATCTTAAAATTTTTAAAAACCCTCAGTTTGCAAATTTTATGGAATCAATCTGTTTACAGAGTGGGTCTAAACTGGACAGAAACTTGATAATTATATAAGGGAATTTTATAAAAGCCGATTTCTCCGTAAATCGCAAGACAATTTCCGTTTGGGGTGTAAATGTTTCTAGTTTTCTTTGTTGTCTTATAAAAGGGTGTCCAACTCCATTTTATTCAGTTGGGGAAACTTTACATACAGAAAAGTGTAAATACCCCCGTCTACCGAGTTGAAGACATAATATTGATTCTTTATTGAAAACTAAAACACTGGAGCAACAAAGGGTAACTCTGGTGAATCCTTCGGTTACCCATCCGAATAGGTTTCAAGAAATGAAGAAAAATTTGTAGCTTATTTTAAACATCCTTAGTATAGTTATAAAAGAATCTAAATTAATTTCATGAATATAATTAACTAGTAAAAAAATAATGATTTTAGTAATTTAACAGAAATAAATTTTTAATTTGAATTGTTGAATTGTCTAAAATAGAATAATAAAGGATTTTAAGGAAAAGTTTTAAGTTATGAAGTTTAGAACAACAAATTAATTTTTTGAGTTGATGTGAGGCCATCAATGTTCATGTTTTAATATTAAATTTTCTTTTACTTGTGAAAATTTAACTAAATTACAAAAATTAAGAATATATTAACATAACTTATTAAATAAAAACGGAACAACCTTGATATTGAGTCTGAAAGTTTTTATAAAAAATTTTAATTTTAGTATTTGTTTTTGTTTTTTATCAAAGTTTTATAAAGTTAAATAAATAAAATTGCCTTTAAATAATAATTAAATAGTAACAAGAGGGTTTATGACTTAAAAACGACACCACTTTCGACTTAAAAAGTTGTGGTTTAAACTGTTGTAGAGGTTGTTCTAAGTACCCTCTAATTTTTTTGAAACTATTAAACTGTATATTTTTTGTTTTTTTTGAAACAACAACAGTTGTTTGGTTTTCAAGATGTCCATATTAAATTTAAAAAGGGAGATTAAAGAGAAGGGACCAGCCCGGCAGGCCATGTATCTAAAACCCTTTGACCGACCCCAACAGAAAATATTAAATATATAAAAAATAAAGTAAACGTGAATTTTTTCCAATGCGGGTCAAAAAGGAATTCATATTGAAGTTTTACTTAGACCGGAGTAAAGGGGAATACTGTACTGAATATACCAAGCGTCGGAACGAAACTCTGTTTGTGTGATTGTTGTGCATCTGTGATAATGTTGTAGTTAAGGTATCGATTTATCATCATCCTGGAGAATCTGGTGACATTCCGGCCACTAAGCCTTAATGTTTTTAATTATAAAATTTGTTCTGTTTTATGTTAATTTTTGGATTTCATTTGAGACCTAAAAAAATAACTAACAGTTTTTTATTTTTTATAACTAATAAAAATTAAATAATTTAATATTAAATTTATTTATTAATTTTAAAACTAACACTAGAATATGTCTTTAACAAAAAACAAAATTTGTTTTTTTAATAATAATAAATAACTACAAAAAATGATTATGTTTAAAGGTTATAACACATAATATTTTTAAATAGTTATTATACATTTTAATATACAACATTACCCTTATTATAATTACATCTAATATAAAATTTCCATTTTAGGAGATATGTTTTTACACAGCCTTAAACAAACAATGCCTTGGAAACAAATTGAAACGACCATTATTAAAGAATCGGTAAACAACCAACATTTAAATTTTCGAAAATTAATCATAAAATTTTAAATTTTTAAAATATAGTTTAATTAAAAACATCTTAAAATTGATAACTTATTTGTTGGATTATTTCAATGTTTTCCCATAGCCATTGTGATGCAATTTACCTTTGTGAAGTTTCATCTTCCTAGAATCTTTGAAATAGTTTGAACGTAACCTAAAAAGAGGTATGCTATTACAAAAACAAAGACACAGGTTCATTTTCGGGGTAAATGTTTTTTTTATTTTCTGGTTGATTGAATACAAAATTACCCAATTGTCTAAGTAAGATTATCCGCGCCGGAAGGGCAAAAAGTCGGTCCAAGTTGTCAACCATGTTTGGCAGGTTTTGAGAATCAATACCGTCAGATCCATAACATCCATTCATCTAATTCAGTTTATCTTTGGGTTGTGGAGGTGGATGGCAGTAGCCCTGTTAGAACCAAATAAGGGTATCATATGGTTAAGAGCCGACCTGAATTTCTTCTGGGATAGAAATAAACTAAGAAAAAGACGGGGGCCCTGAATAAAAGAAATACTAGACGGGTAGGGAAATATTAAAAAATACAGCAGAAAAATACAAAACTTTAATGGGTAATTCTAACCTTTGCATTTTTTGACAATGTTTATTGTATTACATTTAATCTTCGTTCTGTTCACTTCTTCGTCAAATAATTATCTTCTTGAATAATTAAAGCATCCAGATAAGGAGAAAATTTTTTAAGTTATTTATTAAAATTAACAATTTCTCTTTTAAATAGTTTAACTATTGATTCAATGAATGGTGTATAACCTTGAATAATGGAAATAATCGTTTCAGTCATGAACCTTCTCAAATCGACCGCTTCAAATTTTTAATTTATCAGAAACTTTTTTATCATCATCATTCCAAAAGCCAATCCGTCTACCATGGACTTTGGCTTTTTCAATGACCCCAAAAAGGTCGTCCTTTCTACCGCCCGAAACGTACACAAGATCGGGTTAACCATGGTCGGGTTTAGCCAACACTTCCCAAACGCGGCCTCCACCCGAACATTATTAGTCCATCCCAAGTCCTCTATTGACCTTTATTAACGTTTAACAAAAAATAGATTTTATATACACAAGTCTTAATTTTCAAATTTGGTCTATCCATTGTAATATTTCTTTTGGGTTCTGCAAGTTTTAAGAATTCTTCATCTTAAAGTATTTTTTCTTTAATTTTTTTGCTCTTATCCAAAATCATGGGTTGATTGTAGAGGGTTCACGATCACTTTAAATAATGATCATCTCCCGTGAAAATAATCATCGCCTTTGTTTACACCTGTTTCCGACAAATAAAGAGATATTTTTTTTATTAATAAACCTCAAAAAACTTTTCATAGATCTCTCCAACGTCAAACAACTCTTTTTAGTTAGTTATCATTATTTTTTCTGCCATTTTGGTCCTCTTGTTCAATAAAACTGATCAACAAAGTTCAGTGCGTGTTTTTTACAGTAAAGTAACTGACATTATATTCATTAATTGTTTTTTTATAATATTATTATAAAAGAAAAATATCATTATTGATTTAATAATGGGAAATAGTTTATAGTAACATGTTAGTAACTACTTTAATAACAATAAAAATGTACTTAGGAATTATAAAATTATTTGGTTTCCAAAAACCAAAAAATCAAATATTTCCAAAATATTTAAAACATAAAAGATGTTTTTTCAAAACTCCAACAATTTATTCGAAACTTTGACTATATTATAAATTTTAATTTTTTTTACAAATCACTAAACTGTTAATTTAAATTTAAATTTTGTAACATAATTAAACGGATAATGTTTCCGTCATATTTGTAACATTACTTTCTTTCAGATAAACTATAATTTAAAAGGTTTTAAAATTATCATCAGTGAATTCTACACCTTGAACCATTTGATACAAAATTTACAAAAAAAAATTTAATAATTGAAACGTAACAAAACTTACCCAAACAAGTTCAGTAATTAATCATGTTTTAAATATTTTTACATTTAAGAAAAATATAAATTATTTTACAAAATGAATAATTAACGGTACTTTTAAAATGACGCTTTGATCGGCCTCCCGGTAAAACTTTTTGGGGTGAGGGCACAATACACTCGCCATTAACCATCACAAAGTCCGCGCCACGGAATACCAGTCTACCCCCTCGGTTTGTGCCACCGACTCCAAGACACCCCCCTTTTCTTCGAAAAGGGTTGGCATTTCACGCATTTGGGGTAAACAACCGTCCCGCGGCCTCCACGCCGCCCCGTTTGCGGTCGCCGTTGGGCTTCCTCGGGGTCTCACCGGCACGGGCCGACCCCGGGGTAGGCCGGAAAACACTCACCCCGAATCTCCGCAACGCGCCAAAACACAAAAATCGCGCGCCCGCCGATGAGGACAAAGGAGACCAACAAATCCGTCCCGACGGCGTACGGGGCCGATCCCACCCTTGGTTGATCGCCCGCGTCCTAGAAAATTCAACCAAAGCCGTTTGTGCCTTCCCCGACAAGCGTAAGGCCGGAAGGCCACCACTGCCGGGACCAGATGGAGTCGGGGCATCTGATGGCCCAGCCGTCTTGCGCCCCAAAGAGGCGTGGGGGAAAGGCGCCGCCCCGGAACCAAAAAACGTCGGCGCGGGAGGAGGACCACCGTCGAACCTCATCTACGCTCCGTCCACCCCACCCCGATAAACCCGAGGAGGACCCGTTCCCCGCCGCCGGATCGCCCGCCCGTCCGGGGCCCCACCACCACGGCGGGTGTCCCAGGACGTGGTTTGGCGGGAAACCAGGACCATCCACCACCAATGCCCCCGCCGCAGGAGCCCAATAATGTCACCAATACCACCAAAACAAAAAAGGAGGGAACCAATCGTTGTCCCACCAACACGCCGCAGGGGTATTCCGGTCCGCAGCCCGAAATCCCACCTTCCTTGGGCCACAGCGACCCGGGGAAAAAAGGGAAGGGCAAAAGCCCCTTTCCACCACTACCCCCACCCGCCGGGAACAAAACCCGCAAAAGCAACCAAACATCAACAGCCAACACCACCCAGCACCTACCCACCCAATTGGAGAACCTCCCGGACTGGACCGCGCCTTCGCCAAACGGGACGCCCGGGACCAGGCCCCAAGCCAGACCGTGGCGAGGTGTGCGTTCATTCCCGGGAATGGAAGGAATCCGGGATCGTGCCGGTTTCCCAAGGCGTCTGGCCCAACACCAATATAACGTTATCCTTCCAGGACCTACCAACAAAGGTGGGAATCAGGGCCTGCCGATCCCACCGGACAGAGTCCGGGCCCTAGGAGAAAGGTTCCCGGTCCAATTTTGACTCATCCCGCCTTAAAGCCAGACCACCTGAATTCTTTCGTCCGCTGACGTGGACCAGACCAGCTTGGCAGTTTTGGCTGGAAGAACCCTCCGGGCCATAGCAGTGGGGCGGGGTTGGCAACCAGCAAATGCCAAGATGTAGGCGTTTCCCGTCCCGCACCGCCAAGGCCGATCCGGCGCGGCGGCGCAATCACGCGGCGCGGATGGCCCAAGAACACCGGCCATCCGCAAACGGGAAGACCATCTAACGACCGCAGATCGGTGTATCAAAAGAACAAGGGCGAGGCATCCATTCCGGACCACAGCCACCTAGTAGGAGGGTGGTAAAGGTCACCACCGCCGACGGATGGACCACCATTAAGAGGCACCCCAAACCGGAAACCGCGCGCGGAGGGAGAAGGAGCGCCCCCAGAGGAGCCGACAGCGGCACTGACACCGGGCCGCGTCGAGCTGTAGTAATACGAGACGGGGCATCGACCGCAAAAAATAAACAACAAACAACTTCCAAGAACACACCTGGCCGCATTGTTGCTGGTCCCGGCCGAATCCGATTAGCGCGCAAGAGCGCACCTGCGGCCCTCCTGGCCGCTTCCAACGCCGGGGGCGGTCCGATTGCGCGCTAACATCACCTGTTCCCGCACACCGTCCGGAGTCGACGTCGGGGCAATGACCGCGGTCATTGCCGCGTCCCGGCCGTATCATCGGGTGATGTTTTATTAAAAAGAAACGTAACGTCGTCCCGTCGTCGGAAAACAAAAAGTCGGGGTTGGCTCAAATTTTTCAGGGTAAAAATAGATCAAACCCTTGCGACGCTTCAACCGCCGGCCAACGGTCCCAAGGAGAGCGCCGCGGACCGTCAAAGCCAACCATCAGCGCGCAACCATCACAATCCATCAGGCAAACCATCTTCCACCACGGGAGAGGCGGCACGACGCCAACCAGGAGGAAAATACACCGTCCAAAACGGTAAATTTAGATTGAACCGCGAAACGGCCGGAAGCGGCGGGCGTTGTTATGAACCAGCGGCAGGCGACCCGCCGCCGCACGGAACGCCAGAACAATGGGGGGGAGGCGACCGTGCGCCGGGGGGTTTCGACGGCACGCCGAATCATTTTGCCGCTTAATCGGCCGATTGTGAGTGCGGTTGGCCCCTAAGGAACTCCCGCTGAATGGCGGCGGGGCAGGACCGGGGGCGACTGGGGGCCGTGACCACCCTTCGGCTTTTAATGGCAAACGGTTAGGGTTAAGTACTGAACCGGGGGTGTTGGCTCGAACGGAGCCCAAACCCTCGCCCAAACATGACATTATGTCATCCCTCCCTGGGGAGAGAAATTGACCGGGTTCGTCTTCGGTTCCCAACTTTTCGTGTATCGGCGCGGCGAATTCTCCAGGGCGTGCCTTACCCGGAGGGCCGTCTTATGCGACGAATCAGCAGGGTGGATTGGCCATTCCCTACGCTCGAAAGGGATCCGCCTTGCGTTGCTGGAAAAATTTAAACCGCCGCGCCCGCCCGTACGCAACGACTTCCGATATCCACACCATTTGACGGCAGACCCCTGCCGTTGTCGGAGACCCCAACGCCCGCCACGTTGGGGTTGGGACGACTCGCGACGGGCGTGGCCGGGAAAGCCGATCGGTGGGGATTGGGTCCCTTCAACCCCCCATTACCCCACCGATGGGGTCATGGTGGGATATCCTCGATATTCCCTGTTCCAAGGGAATTTCCCATTTACGCAGACGTTTAAGGTGCCCTCCCGGGAGCATTCGCGTGTTATAACGTTCGAGGACATTACATCGTGAAGGAGAGGCCGGCAACAATGCCCCTTGAATGATACAAAGGGGCAACATCAGGAAGGAGGAGAAAAAAATGCGCCCTTTTAGGGTAAAGTTTCCTAAACCTTCATCGCCTTCACCCCCACGGGGCGGGGGGGACTCCCCCCCCGCCCGCCCGCCCACCCCGGACAGAATGAACGCACTTGTCATAAAGGTTTCACTGAATTTTTTGGGCACGGACGTTGTAAAAAGTAAGGTTTGGGACAAAAGAAGACTCAATTCATAGAAAATATGGGAAATCAAATTAGGGACCCTAACATCCCTCAACACTTTAATAAAATAATAAAAACAAGACGGTTGGGAAATTATGGATCAATTTGGAATAACAAAGAATGTCAAAAAAAATCCAAGCCTGTTGCATCTCTTAGAAGAAAAGAAAAATAAAAATGCCAGGAACCGGAAAAGGTGGAAAATAATTTAAAAAATCATCTCTTTAGTATGACAATAACTGTGAAACGGGGTTGGGAGGGGGAGGGCACATTCCCACGCTCGTGTGTACCTAGGGCAGTTTTGTTGGATGATACCTTCACAAAAACTTTTTAAAAAATTAAACGATTAGAAAGATCTTGATCAATTTGATTACACTTCAAAACTGGGCACCGCATACCAAACAAGTGGACTATAGGTTTTTCTCCCATTTATTTATTTTTTATTTATTTTTTATTTAATCAATCATAATATTACATAATCTATATTTCAGGGAAAGAAGATATATAGTACCTGGTTCATATGCGCTTTTCATTTCTGGAAGATAAGAACCACGGAAACAAAGATTAAGGGTATTTATTTATTAATTTAATATCTGACCGGTTTTAAATATTTTAACCTTTAAGGCTAAATAAAGAGACATTAATAAACAAAGATATCGTTTTGCCAGGTCTCCTTCTTTGGAACAATAAACAATTTCTTCACGTATCTCTTGAGAACTATTTGTGTTTGCTTTTTTTTCATCCAAACCATTAAACCAGTATTTTCTTTATCACCTCCAAGATCCTGGGTGATTATCAAATTGTCCCTGAAAAGATCCCGGAGGTACAAATTCTACGCCGATTTTTCCGAAGAAGTTTTGGTGTTTGGCTTAACTACTAAAGTGCATTTTCGTTAAACATGGGTTTCCAACACTGGAAAACTGCTGAATAATGAAAAACATTTTGACTACTTCTGTGCTCTAAAACTTTTAAAATTTTCCTTGTTCCTTTGATGATGCCTGAATACACTTTCATTATATTTTCATAAATGAAACTTCATCCCCCAATAAAATTAAGTTTTTTTCCGATCCAAAAGCCTTTCTGTAACAAAATTTTTCTGATTTTTAATACAAATTACAATTATTAAATACCCCATCAAAACCCTTCACCCTTTATTTATTTTTAAATTTGAATCCACCCAAATAGAATATACTAAAAAACTTTAAAAATTAAATCCTTCCATTCTGTTGGGGCTTGCAGGACTAATGTTTGCCATCTATAACACAATGAGGGAAATTTCTGGTTTTGAAGTTTTCAAAATTTAGCCAAACCTCTGGTGGGTTAAATTTGAAAAACTTTTTTAGATTCCTTTGGGAACCTGGGAACAAGACTTGCAGGAACTCCAACAAGCCACCTGAAAACCTGATGACCACAACGGAAAAAAAATTGGATGGAAGTGATGATATAATACTGACTTTCCAAATTTTGCAAGACTTTACTTGCAAATGGATGAATACACTTTTGGGAAATTTATTACGAAAACTCAAGACTCCCCAAAATATAGGGCCTGTTTGGCCCTTTTTCAATATCGTTTATTGGGATCCGGCGTGAAATTGAGACATTCCACAACATGGATATTGGGATTTGATTCTCAACTTTGCGAATGAATCAAACCTTTGGACCATCAGGCCCAAAAGACCCCCCACCAGCAAGTTCCATCCACTGAGACCTAACTTTCTTCGCCTGAAGCCAGTATTAATAGCCAAGAAAGGGGGGTTTATGGAATTTGGAGATCTGATTATTAATAAACTAGATTTAAATCACCATATATTTTTTTAAACATCCAAAAACTTCACTCACTTCTTTTGATAATAAACTTATAATCTGATTGGACATTCTAAAGAACAAGCTCGAATAAGAATCACCAGATTAAAATCAACTAAAGCTAATCTTTCTTGCACTGTTATTGCTTTTGTTATAATTAGTATCTTTTTTTCATATGGTCCAATGGATTTTGAAGTTTCAAAAACTGAAGAAAGACTTAAAACTTTTAAGTTTTTTGGGTCGGTTGATTCTTTCTAAATATCCAAACCGCCTTATTTGCCTTTTGAATAATCTTTTCCCAATTTTTTCTTCTGTGTTTTTTTTTTACTAAAACTGTCAATTTATTGCCCACTCAGCACAACGCCGCTCGTCTGACACTGCCGGAAATGCGAAAATTAAAGTCAATTATTCATTAACGCAAATACTCGCGTCGGGAGGTAGAATTTTAATGCCTCCAAAGAGAACATAATTTACGCCGTGAATGTCCCGTGAGGGGCGTCAGGGAGGTGTAAATGTAATGCCCAAAACGAATCTATAAGTTACAGAACGTGAATCTTCGGTGAGGAGCACCCTTACACGGTAACGCAATTTACCGTCCCGTCACGCGTCTGGGTAACAGTGTCAGCCGCGCAGGTCGGGAGGATCGACTGGGAAATCCCCCGTAATGGAAAAGTTAAAACGCCCGCAGCATCGCACCCCGGAAGATTGACCTAGCGGCGACAACTTGGTCTCCGAATAAAGGAGGCCAAGGAGGCCCATCGACCCTTTCCCGGGGTCGCACCAACAATTCCGCGCGCTCGCCTTATGCATAAGCGCGCGACATTACCCGCTTTTGGTGCCACCGGCCCGCGGGCCAGCGTAATTCAACGGGTTCGGAAGAGTTTTCAAAAGGGGAAAAGACCACCGGGGGGGGGGACGATTGATGCCCTGGGAGCTATCACGTCGCTTCACCTCGGCCGTCACTCTCGACCACCCCGCCATCTGCCCGTTGACCCGGCAGAAGTGGTAACCGTTTTCAGTGCCCTGCGAGGGGGAATTCTTGCGGAACCAAGAACCAAATTTACCCGAACCTCCCAATATAATAACCCGAGGCCCAACGGGTCAAAGCGTACGGGGTTTCTGTCGTCCCGGCGCGGATCTTGGTGGCATTTGTCCCCGGCGGGTCTGGCGGGGCGTTACGTTAACTGGGCACCGGGGTGATGGGATTCCAATGCGGCTGGGCCCTCCAGGGCGGGCGGTCGTAAAAGCACCCTGTTCACGGAACTCCGTCGGGGGTATTTTCCGGGGACGTGGAAACGGTAAGATCTTCGGCTGCCCAAACCGGTAAGGACCAGACACCTGGAAGTTTCCCTATTACGTTGTTGTCGCCATCGCGAAACTCTTTGAGCGGCTGCTCGGGTGCCCCGCCGTCCATTACGGACGAGCGCACGGTTTTCAGCCCACCGCCATTCGCATTGCCGAGGTTGCACGAACCGTTCACAGAAATGTTGGACGTAAGTCATATTCTTTCCCGATATCGAGGAAGGCGTTCACCGGTGGGGAGGGACCTTTCCGCTCGTTAATTAATCCCGCGCGTTGGCGTAATGGTCTTTTTGGGGGCCGACTTCTATGTATCGTCAAATTGTTTTGACAAAGGGGATCTTATGCGGGTACAGGGATTTCGTCTCGCCGATTCTGTACCTATTTACCCAATCCACACCATGGTTTGCCTTCAGGATGGTGAAGGGTGTTCAGTGTTTGCCGACGACAGCGCGTCTTTACGTCGTCCCGTCGGTTCATATCCAACGTCGGATGCAGGCGCTCGACTTGCTCCTGATTGGTTGGAACAAGGGCGGATTGTCTAACGTCGGAACTACCGCATTTCCTCACCTTATCCCCAAGTCTGCCCTTCTGGCATCCGCGGGCAAACTCCCTGGGTGACCGATAACATCTCGGATGCTAAACCGCCCTAAGCATGGTCCCCATGTTGACCAAGGGTCCCACGCCGGCGGCGCAATTTACGGCCGGTTTGGCATCCCCCCCCCTCCGGACAAGTTTCTGTGCAAAGGGGCATATGTGCCTCGCGAGGCCTACCCCGGCGGTACGCGTTAAATCGGAATCAGCGGGCGACTGTCCAAAAATTGCCGGAACGACGGATTGCGGGACAAGAACGAGCGTCGGGCGTTTGGTCCGTTTGGCGCCGGCTATATGCCGGGAATAACGGACCCCTTTAACCCGGCCCCGGCCCCTTGGCCGCCCTCTACGGGCCCGGCCCCGGGTATCCCCAAGGGGAATCTGCCCGTGGGTTTTCCCGGCCCGTTGGGGGGGTGGCCCCTTTGGCAAGAACTTGCGGCAAACCAAATAGGTTGCCGAAAAAGCCGGGCGAAAGGGGCCTCCCATGTGTGGTGGGGCTCCCGGGTTTGCGCAGGCCCAGGCCCCCACAACATGCGGGCGGTCAATATGCGACTTCTTGCCCAAGAAGCCGGTCGGAACGGCCCACGGTCTCTTGTCCGGGCCCGGTAACCCCCCGAAAATTCCTGTAAAGGGGTGTAGCGCCCTCGTGACTTAACCGGTCGGGTTTGTTCGGATTTTAAGCGGCGGTGGTCCAAAAACCCCACACGCCATTCCCAAAGGGGCCCCGGATGACACAGCTCCCGGCCAACAACATCATCCCTGGAAACACCCGGCCAACGAAGCCCAACCTCCACAACATCCGCAATGGGAACCCAGATCGGTCCCACCCAAAACCCCACCGCCCCCCAAAGCCACACCACCGCAAGCAACCTGCATCAACATCAGCAGCCACTAACCCGGCAGCACCCACCACCCTGTGGTGGAAAATCTCCGGGGACCCCCGGTGAGGACGCCATTGGGCGGGCGCCAATGCCGACCCACGCGATTGCGGTTCTTCCGCGAATGGAACGGTAAAATTGGGCGCATCAGGCGTCCGCACGGATGGACAAACCATTGGCGGCACCCGTTCCAAAACACCAACAGGTGGGTCCGGGGCCGCCGTCGTCACCCACCGACGGGATCACGCGGCCCTGGGAAAAAGTTCCCAGCAGTTCCCCGCGTACCCCGTTCAAACAACCGCACTGTATTTCTTCGTCCGCTGGACGGCGATGACCACCTCGCCCTGTACCAGCTGGACGGTTCTTCATCCGGGAATAGGTGGAAGCGGGCGGGACAACAGGACCGGCCAAGCCACCGTGCCGGCATCGGCCACTCGTCCCGCACCCACAGGCCGATCCGCGCTCAATTCGTGGAAATCATTGGCGACAACTTGGAAACCTGAGTCACCCGGCCTCTGCGCCAATTGCGAAGGCGCTAATGGACCCGGGTCCGGGTTTGCAAAACCAAAACGCCCTCAGCTGCGGTCCAAAAACCACCCGCAGGGGGTGGAAACTATGCGGGATGGGCCACCTCCAAAAACAACTCCCCAAAACAGCAGTCGGAGGAACGCGTCCGGCCCCGGGAAGGCGAAGCGGCCTGGGAGCCGCGTCGACCGAGTCACCCGGCCGATCAACACCCTAATCCCAAAGGCACCGGCCGCTTTCCAACGCCCGGGGGCCGACCGGAATCGATTAGGCTTGTCGGCACCTGTTGCCGCAACCCTGTCCGTGCGTCGAGTGGGGAAAGCCCGGTCTTACCCGACTCACCGCCCGGGCACGGCTCATCGGGCGATGAACGAAAAAAAAAGGAAATAATCCGTTTGGGGCGTCGAAAAACCAAACAGTCGGGAATTGGAAATTTTACAGGAACCAAACAAAGATCCACCCCCACCGGCCTGGGCGCCGAAAAAGGCGCGGCCAGCAAAACGGCACAAACTCAGCGCATCACCATCGGAGGCGGCACGCCAACTTGAAGGTAGAAGGGCAGGAACCGGTTAATCAAATTAACCAAAACCGTGACCTAACGGCGGGTCTTCTCACCGGTCCACGGCGGGACCACGCCGCCGGGGGAACCATCAGGTCAGTGGAGGTGAAGTGGCCGGCCCAGGAGCCTTCGCGGCGGGCCCTCGTTTCCGCTTTTGGCCGATTCTTGGCGGTTGCTGGCCCTTGAATCCTCGCTCAATGGCGGCGGGCAGGAGGCCTTTCGGCGCCGGGGCAAACCCACACCGGACAATCTTCGGTTGGGTTAATTTGGAACCGGGTGTTGGCTCGAGAGGGCAGGCTGGGCCCCCTCCCCAAACGCCCATGTCACCTCCTGGGGAACGAAATTGACCGGTTAGTCTTGGTTTAACTTCTTCGTGATCGGCGCGACGGATTCTCCTGGGCGTGCCACCGCGGTCGGCCTCTTGGGTCGACGAGATCGTACCCGATAAATTGGATTGCCCAAATTCTCCCCGCTCGATAGGTCCGCCCGCGTTGCTGGAAAAAGGGCTCCCGCCGCCCCCCGGCGCAACTGGCACTCCGATATCCCCATTTTCGACGGGCGCACCCCCTTTGATTGTCGGAACCCCAACCCAAGCTGCTTTGGGGTTGTGGAAACCCAGGACGGGCGGTGCCTGCGCCGAGGATCGGTGGATATGATGTGCGGCCCTTGAAACCCCCATTACCCCGAAACATGGTGCGGATATCCTCAATTCCCTAAGTTTTGGTTTCCCCATTCACGAGACGCTTTACGACGGTACCACGCAGCATTTCCTGTCCTCGTCCGCTTGACGGTGCAAGGGTCGAGCCGCGAGGTCGCGGAGGATCGACTGGCGGAAATAATTAAGGAAAATTAAAATGCTGACGCATCGCTCCCCGGAAGATGTCGATCTGGCGGCTGACAGACTTGGTTCCGAATAAAGGGAGGGGGACCCATCGACCTATTCCGCGGGGTCACGCATCAACAATTGCCCCCGCTACGCCTTATGGCTAACGCAGCGGGCTTCCCCGGGCGGCCCGGCCCGCGGCCAAGCGTGACAACCGGGTTGTCAAGAGCGGAAAGGGGAAAGACCCCGGGTGAGTTGGGGGAGCGACGATTGATCCCGCGGGGCATTCGTCGCTTACCCCCGTCCTCTCGACCCCCCGGATCTCCCGTTGACTGACAGAAGTGGTAACCGTTGTTTCGTGCCCTGCGAGGCGGAGACTTGCGGAACACTTGGAACAAATTTTACCCCAACCCTCCCAATAACGCTTCGTTTGCGCCCATGGCGAGCGAGGGTTTCTTCGTCCCCGGCGTCGGATCTTGCGGGTGGCATTTTTGTGCCTGGGAGTCTGGCGGGCTTTGCGTTCGTTGACAAGGCCCGGGTGATGATGGGATTCCGAATGCGGCTTTAAGAATCCGGCGGGGCGGTCGTGAAATGAGGCCTGTTCGGGATATCCTACCGGGTTTTCCGGGGACGGGAAACCGAAGATTTTCTGCCCAAACCGGTAAACCCGACTACCTGGAGAGCTAATAACGTTACTATCGCATCGCGAAACTCTTTTGGGTGTGCCGGGGCTGCGCCCACCGTCTCATTACGGAAAGGCGGTTTCGGGCGGGCCACTCGACAATTACGCATTGGACTGACTCGTTCGCGAAATTTGGACGGGGTTTTGATCTTTCTCGATATCGAAAGGGTTGAGAAAGGTTTACGAGGACTTTTAAAACTCCTTATCCACCAACCGCGCGTTTGGGGCAATAACGTCTTCTTAAGTGGGCGCACCATTAAGTCGTAAATTCCGTTTCACACGGCGGTCTTATGCGGGGGCCACGGGGCCGCGTCCGCCGATTCTTTGCTTATTTAACCGAGACATCCCCACCCTGGACGTTGCCTTCAGGTGGTGGGGTGTTCGACGTTTTTTGACGACGCGCGTATTTTACGCTCCCGTCGGTTCGATACCATACGTCGGATGCAAGTTTTCGACTTGCTCCCATTGGTTGGACAAGTGGCGGTTTCTCCGTCGGTAAGACACCCTTTTCGACCGCCCCAAGTCTCCGTTTGTTGACCTCCGGCTTGGGCGCGTTGCATCGGCCAATCAGCGGCGACTCGTCCAACAAAATCGTCCCTTCGGGCATCTTGGGCGGGCCCGTCAGGGGACATTCGGGGCCGGAACAATCGTCGGGGCGTTTGTTGTCCGGGCGGCGTCTAACCGCGCAGATAACGGACCACTCTGACCCCAACGGCTTTGCTTGCACGCCGCCCTCCTGACGGGCGCCCATCACGGGAAATACGCTGGGTGATCGCCGGGCGGGGATTGGGCGAACGCGGCCAAAAGTTTGCACAACACCAGCCCGAATGGGATTGCTTGATGTGTGCGCCCGTTGCGCAGCCACACTTGGGACGTAAATATGGACCTCGTTGTCGGAAAAGGGGTCGATAATGCTCCCGATGCGACCTCTGGTAAGGCTCCGGCCGTGAAAGCGATAGCCTCAGGCGCCCTCCGCGACAACGATGCTGTTTTGGGGTCTTTGGACGGCGTAAACAAAACCTGAAACGACGGAGGTGCCGGGGGTACTTTGCCCCTCGTTGAACTCGGGTCGGGGAAACCTATTCCCCTGCCCCTTCCCTTCCCCAGGGGGGGACGACCTCCACGCACGCCCCGGGTACTCAAGTCGTCCCGCCACTGGTTTCCAGTCTCCCCAAGGTACGCAGCGTCAGCCGACGGGACACCGCCCCTTTCAAAGGGTAAATCCCCAGTGCATCCGGTAAGAGACCCCGCCCCTCCCGTTTGCGGGCCTCTGCCGGGCCTCCCGGGTCTCACCGCCGGGTTGCACGGGGAAGGCGTGGTTACACAACTTCCCCCGCCCACCATGCAAACCAGTCGCCCCGCCAGCCAGAACACACCACCAACCGCCAAAAGAGACGGACCGGTGCCCGAGTGGTTGCCTGGGACCCCTTTGAGAACGCGGAACTGGCATCCGTCCATCCCCCGCAGAGGGAGGATGGAGCTGCCGCCGACGCCCGTCGGGCCAGGCCCGTTGGTGGGGTCGCACGTGTTTCACTCCCCCCCAACCGGGCGCGCTAAGGAAGGGCGTACACCACCGGGAAAAAGAAGCGCCCCAAGCGATGAGGACTCCCCGGTCCTCCGAAGATGAAAACCGAGACCACAAGAAAGTACTCAAAAACCCCCGCTCGCCAACCCCGCAGGTTCGACCCGACCGATCGTCGTAGTGTCCTCCGACGGGAAGGTGGGATGGGTTTCTCCCGACAAACGGCACATCCGCCGAACCCGGAAACCATTAACCACCAGGAGGGAAAGTTTCCCCACAAAAGCACCGAAAAGCAACAACAACAGCTCACAACAAAACGCCACACCACCGCGGGCTCGCCCATCGACCTATGCTTCCAGAAGAAAAAGGGGTGGGAAGGGCCCCGCCAGCGGCAACACCATCACCAACCAGACCAGCCTCACACCAACAACCCGCCGCCGCTGGAAAAAAAAGCCTTCCCCCAAGGTGGGGAAAACCGAATGGACGCACACTTTGCAAAAGTTAAAACAACTATGGTCGCCCGAACGCCCGACCTATGGCAAGGGTTGGGGTTCATTCCCGGAAAAATGGTAGAATTCAACGCTTCTAACGGGCATCCGAACAACCACACTCCATTGGTGCTACCCCCAAACGGTGGGTAGGGAATGGGGCACCACCACAACACCACCCTGGGTGGACATATCGGACGCCTTGCCGGGCGCGCCAAAGCGCGGGGTTTCCTCCTCAAAGGAAGATAAACGCCCAAGATCACCACCGAGGATGAATACTCTGGTATTTCACCCTTCAATGCGCCTCGTTCGCCATCACCTGTTCGAGCGCACCGCGCGTTCAACGCGGTTGATTTTCCCGGATTTCGTCGGCTGGAAACATAGTCGTTGGACCACGCCCAAGTCCCCCAACAAATTTGAGGCGACATCTTCGCGACGTTTGCCCTAACCGTCGCCGAACCCCACCAACACCCAAAAAACGGGAGACCACACCAAACCCACCGCCCGAATCCCAATTGTCGCGGGCCCGGGAGGATACCAACCACAAACGCCCCAAACATCATCGCTTGGCCAAAGTTCAAAATCCAGAAGCTGAAGCCCTATTGGTCCCCCCCAACGTTTTTGCCCGGGGGACCTTTTTAATTAACCCAAATAATTGGCCCCAACGCGGTCCTGTTGGCAAAGGGTTCGTTTCCTGGGGACGAACAGTCCGGGCGTCAGGGTACATGGTGGACGAGCGGCAATAAGCGCCTCCCGAAGCCCACGCCCGGCCTCCGCATAAATGGGCAAAAGGGGACGCCACTCCACTACCCAAAAATCACGGGGCGCTCCTGTAAACTTCCCCTGCCAACCCCGCCTGATACCCCCTTCCGCAAACTTTGGGGCTTCGTCCAGCTGGACCCAGAGCAGGAAGAGTTCAACGCCGCCAGCTGGCGCCCCTGTTTGACAGGATCCGGGGGGTGGCGCAAAAGGGCCTTCCCAGTCCCGTGCCGGGTTTGGACGCATCCCCCACTGTCCGGACCCGGCGTGAGATGCGCCGGAACAGCCATGGACTGTCCCTTCCGGGGCACCGCCAAAGGGCAAATTGTGGTGGCCCGGCCCGGGATCGAAGTGTCCGCTCTACTGAAAAGCGAGCGTGGCATCCACTCCCGACCCGATTTCCCGACATGGAACCAAACGGGGCCGGACGGATGGACGACGGTTGGACGCCGCGGCCACCAATCGGGGACGGACACCGACGGCCCAACAAGTGAGGGCCAACAGCAGGCCGACAGGCCTAGACCACCCCAACAACAGGGACGAGCGGAAATCCTAGCGGAACATTTAGTGGAACAATTTACCCCCAACCCTCCCAATATGAGCAGCACAATTGTTGGCAGGCATACGGGGTTGAGAACCGTGTACAGGAGTTTTGTCGTATCCGGGCGGACTTAGGCGGGATGATTTTATGTCCCCGCTGAGGTTGCGATTGCGCGCACGTTAACGTGCGTAAAGCGCCTGGACACGACGGAATTCCGAACTCGGCGTTGAGACAGCTTCCTAGGCGGGCGGTCGTGGAGTTGACGCGCCTCTTCAATGGAATACTCCGTACGGGGTATTTCCCTGAAGTGTGGAAAACCGGCAGGATCTTCGTGTTGCCTAAACCAGGTAAAAACCGACGGTTACCTGGAAGTTATCGACCCATTACACTATTGTCCCATATTGCTAAGCTGTTCGAGAGGTTACTGCTTCGAAGGATGCGTTCGCACATCTCCTTAAGAGATGAGCAGCACGGCTTTCGAAGCGGCCATTCTACTGTGACACAGTTGACCCGTGTGCTACATGAACTTACGTTCGATAGAAATATTGGACGTAAGTCTGTCGGAGTCTTTCTCGACATAAAAGCCTTCGACCGTGTCTGCAGAAGGACTACTGTGGAGCTTTTGGAATACACCACACCGCACGCAATTGTGCGGATATTAATAGTCAAATTCAAATATCTTTCAATATAGAAGTTTACACTTGTATTGATTGTCAAACACACTACCACCGGTTCGGAAAGGACGCCACAGACCTGAGAAGAACCGAGCGAAAGAAACTCATAGCGGCTATTTTTTATGTCATCTTTAAAATAACAAACATTTTGATAATTGGACATTACATATTATGCATTTGAAACAGGACCTGGCGAGCATTCCATTAGGCTGTGTTATCATTTAAAAATTCATTAATATCGTAATAACCTTTAACCATAAACGTTCCTGACTACCTTTTTAAATTTATTAATAGTTAAATTCTGAACGTTTACTGGGATTTTGTAAAACGTATACATTGTCCCATAAAGACTTACTTATTCTTCGCAGTCTAGTTGCTGGAAGAATTAGATTATGTTGTTCCGTATCTATGTTATGTGCATCCTAAGTCTTGGAAATCATTTCTATTTTTGCACATACATTAAATTTTCAAATATGTATTGAGAATCGTCGGTTTACAGGGCGTAATTTCTCCATGTAACTGTAGAGGATGCGTTTCGTCAACACGCAAAATCCGTGCGGGGTCCCACAAGGATCCTGTATCTCGCCAGTTCTGTATGCGGTATACACCAATGACATACCCACCTGGAAGGTCGTCTCCAGGATGGTGTAAAGGTGTCCATCTTGCCTTGTTCGCCGATGATAGTCCTTCTTTACGTCATCCCGTCGTTTCCCGGCAGTGCAGGATGCAAATGATGCTCGACTGCTCCCCGATTGGCTGGATAAATGGCGGATCGCGCTCAATGTCAGTAAGACGACCGCCTTTGCTACCGTCAGAACACTCGATTCTGTGCCGCCACTGGATATTCGTGGACAGTGCATAGCCTGGAGTAACACCATAACTTATCTCGGATGCAGAATCAACCGCTCGCTGGCATGGTCCCTCGTTAACCATCTGGTTAACTGCGCCAGAACGGCACGAGTGGTTCTACGCCTGTTGGCATCACGCCTGCCGATCCGAATGGTTGGCGGTGTATAAGGCTTCGTACGCTCACGTCGACCTACGCGGCACCGGCGGTATGCGTTAATCTCCCTAATCAGAGAAACGACTACAGGTCCAGCAGAATTTAGCCTGCGCGTTATCGTTGGGGCTGGACGTTATGTTCGGAATGACGTCATTGCAAGGGACGCTTAAGTAGAATCTGTCGAAACCTTCGTCATACGTATCGCGCGCGCAATGTATGACAGGCCGATAATGGAGCACATACCGATCGAAAAATTTTGCGCCTCTGCACGTCACCAGAAGGACGTCCCTATCCACGAGAACTACTGCAACTGGGGACTCACTAAACCGCGAGGGTTAGGGGTCTCTAGAAACGACGACCAATGGCTTAATGACCGTCAAACTATGCTCACCGTCAGTAAATTGCTCGTTAGAGTGGTGCGCCCGAACGCCTGTCACTTTACTGAGCAATTTTATATAACGACAATTGCTTGAGAAAAGTCAGGGGACGATAAGCGTCGTTGTTTATATACTTCGCATGTCATCCTCGGACGAGGCTCTCAGGGGTGCTCGTGTAAAAACGGGTAGCCCTCAGCGCCATCTCAAGACAATGAGGCTAGTCACGAGTCATCTTTTGATGACATAAGACTACACCTTAGAGCCGCAATCAGGACATTGACCGGTCGTGCACCTCCGCGTTGCAACCCGGGTCATGGGGAAAGCCCCGATACCCGCACCTGCGCCTGTCCGACTTGTAGGGCAGCGTAGATGACCCTAGGTAGGTAGGCCGCAGTAAAAACAGAGGATCGTCTGATGTGCAAAGTGATTACCGAAGATACTACAACCCTGAAGTGTTTGCAAGGAAGCCGATCCAGTTTGGGCTCTCTTTTATTTATTAAAAGAGAGAACCCAAACAAGCGCTAGGCGCTAGTACTCCGAAGCCTGATTCTCTCGCGCCCCTCCCTGTTGCAGCTCGCGATGAGGAACCTATTCTCGAACGAACCACCGACGCCGATCCCCACCATTAGGCAGTCAAGTTCGACCGCGAGACTCCACTCCGGAGGAGAGCCGCCAGTGGCCGCGACAAGTGAGCCCGCATATGATTATGCGGCGCTCCTCGATCGCAGCCCCTTACCAAGGCGCAACAAAACTAGGAGGAGGAGTACGCCTAAAGAAGAGAGGGAGTAGAAGAAACCAAAGATCAACTACTCATCCTCTGAGGAAGATTACCCACCTATCGGACAGAGAGGCAAGCGCGTGTTCAGCCAACCGCCGCGCTCCCCAACCAGATCATCGACTCCGCAGGGACGTACCCCGTCATCGGTAGCATCATCACCTGAGCGCCGCATATCGTATGACGGAGGAAGGCCGCCGCAAACAGCTGCAGCAAGTGCAGCCGGCGTAATACCGATATCACCGCCACATCGTCACGCCACGCTGTCGGGAGCAGGGACGCCCAGACCAACGCCGGTTCCTGCCCGAGAGTGTCACCATCTACCTATGCCTACTACACCAAAGCGCAGGGCAAGGTAACATAATTTCCAATATCGTAATTAAGCCCGCCACCGACACGGAGACCAAGCCGCCCCTCGAACGCAACTGAACCACCGAAGACAAAACGGGACATATCCCCAATTGTCGCCAGAATCTGCCGGAATGGACCACCCACTTCGCAGAGCTCAAGCGGCGATTAGGGAGGCTCGAACACTCGACCGTACGGGAAGGGGTTCGCTTGCCCGGATGAACGCGAATACCGCATTGTACAAAGGTACCCTCAAGTGCAACTTCGCAAATCTCCGTGAACACTGTGCCACCAAGAGACCGTACTATCGCCCCTTTTCGTTAGAAAAGGTTGGTACTAAGTACGTTCTAACGTACGTGAACAACCTCTACGAGTCCGCCGCTCCTGTTTGCGGACGCTTTGCTGGGCCTCCCTTCGGGGTCTCACCCGGCACGGGCGCTCCGCACAAGGGGAGTGAGGCGTGAGTAGTACTCACGGGGACACATCAACGTACCATCACCGCTTCCGCCTACTATGGAGAAAGGAAGCCCACCACCACCACCACGTCCAACCAAGCGGACGATAGCTGCGGCCGAGCGCGTCATCGCGGTGAGAAATATTTTTACCCGTGACCCGCCAATCCCTTGCCACCGCAGCGACGTCAACCGACTGACGTACCACCACCAACGGAACCCGCCAGCGTGCCGAGCCAGCCAAGCGTGCGAGTGGATGAACGGGCATCTGAGTATGCCACGCCCGTCCACTCCGCACCTCTTCCAAGGCGCGCTAAACCACGCAGGCGGAGCACCCCGACCGATAGGGAGGAGCAGAAGCGGCCGAAAATCCAAGAGGAAGACGAGGAGATGTCCTCCACCTCGACCACTGATGACGACGCAGCCGAACCACGGCGAGAGGGCCGGTTCTACTCGCAGCCACCCGCATCGCCCGTATTGTCGTACGCATCAACGCCGGACCGCTCGCCGGAGCGATACTCCGATGTCGACGATGCGGGCGAATACGGAAGGTTCGCTGAATATAGGGATATATCCGCCACTACCTATGCGACACTACCACCACCACAAGTTCAGCCAACCAGCGCGCTCATTCACCAACAGCAGCAACAACCAACATTACCAGTTCCGGTTCCTATGCCGAGAGCAACAACACCGCCAACTTAAGCCGCAGTGCTGCCGAAGGGAAAGGGAGTCGGCAAAGCTACAACTACCACTTCAGCGGCGAATCACCGGGTGATGATGGGATTCCAAATGCGGCCTTGAAGCAGCTCCCTAGGCGGGGCAGTCGTAGAAATGACACGCCTGTTCAACGGGATACTCTCCGTACGGAGTATTTTCCGGGGGCGTGGAAAACCGGTAAGATCTTCGTGCTGCCCAAACCAGGTATGGACCGAAGACTACCTGGAAGTTATCGCCCAATCACGTTGCTATCGCACATCGCGAAACTCTTTGAGCAGCTGCTGCTTCGGAGGCTGCGCCTGCACATCTCGTTACGAGATGAGCACATAAGAGAGTGTATAAATACGGCGATGACGATACGGCACTGGCGACACGGTGATAATGCAGTGGTGATTTATATTGAAGTTAGTAGAAGTCTCTATAATAAAAATCGACGCGATACTCCTTTTCTTAACCATAGTCCTGGTCAGGGACGGTTTATAGCTTTCAAACAACGTCCAAGTTTAGTACCTACCTGCCTTCCCTACCTAGCCTGCGTGTCTAAAACAGATTTAAAAAATGCTTTTTTGTAATGAAAGACTTCTTTACGGGCGAAAACCTGTTAGACGCAATTCAGGAACCTAATGCCATGCCAGGAATACCTCTAAAAATACAAGGATCTCTTTTAAAAAACTATATAAATAATAAAATTTTCAGAGGTAATTTTAAAGATTCCATTCGTAATTTTGCTGAAAATTTTAGATTAGATATTGAAAAAAAAAATAGCAAATAGCAAGAAAACGAAAATCAAAAATTCAAAAGAATTGGAAACAGAGAGGAGAAGAAGCAAAATGATCTAAACTAAAAATAATTAAGTCATACAAAAGAAGTCAAAAAATATTAATTATTGGCAAGAAAATATTTACTAAAAGCCTGAAATAAAAATGATAAACAGGAAAATATAAAGACTATAAAAAAAAACTGGTAAGCTGAGGATTGTATCACATGTTGTGCTGGTTACTTGTAACATGTGCCAGTATCAGGCTAATAAATATAATCCAATAGATATTGTTATATAAATGTTTATCATCGATTATCTGCATTCTCTCAAAAAATGACAATGATGATGAACTTTCTGGTTTAATATCAAACAACTGGTTTTTTAAATGATGACTATGATGCTGATTGTAAATATTTTGAAGATAAAAATGATTATGAAGACCTGTTTTAGTTATTAATAATATTAATACTTATTTTAAATTTCAAATAATATTTTATTGTCATTGTGGCTAATCACTGTAATGTCATGGCCAATTCCTGTAATTTTAAGATTCATACTTTTATTCTTTCGGAAACCATATCTTGTAAATACATTAATAGAGAAACATATGCTGTGGGTTTCATTCATTTCAAATTTATATATTAATTTTAAATAATTGTTTTATCAAATGGCCCATTAACTGACCAATTACTGTACTCTAACCCTCGCATGTAAATTTTTGCAGCATATTATCCAACATACATTGTTTAAAATATGGAGCTTCAAGTTATGTACAACAATTAAGTATGTAAAATGCCAAAGGAATAACTTTTTTTGACATAAAGCAACTTTTTCAAAAACTCAAAAACCAATCCTTACACATACATATAATTATTTTGAAGGGCCTCAATCAGTTAAAATAAAACAAAAGCTAAGTTAGGTTTCAATTAAAATTCACCGATAAAATAAAAATAATTTTCTTTATAATTTGATGTTTTGACTTCAAACTACATGAATAAATTTATTTCATTTCTTTAATGTCCCATAAACCCAAATCTTTTACATTATTTAATTTAAGTATAAAGAAAAACAGAAAATGAACATTTTTTATAGATACCTACAATTACTACACATTTTTATAACAATTTACTAAAAAGGTATTTACAACTATTTTTAAAAATATTTTTTATAATTTATACACAAAACACACTTAACAATAAACTTACCTGAAGATATGAGGTTCTGAAAAAAACTGCCACAGATACATAAACAAATGGATAAATTAAACAAAGTAACTACTTAGAGAAGATTTTTATATGATCACAGCATAATATTTAAATTTTTAGGAATACTTTTTACTTACTTAATAATTTTTAAGTGAAATCTTAAATAAAGTCTTATAGAATACTAAAAAAGCCTCATGTCAAATCTAAGGGTCTAAATTTAAAAGGGCACTCAACAGAATTCACAATCAAGTCTTAAACAATATTTGACCAATAATTTTAGCGCTATTACTGAGACCTTATACTTAGATATCAAAAGTTTAGGTTTCACATGACTTAGCTGTAAAAAAAATCTGTTTCATAATGCAATTAAAGTAAAATCTATTTGGAAAAAACAGTTACTAATTGAAGAATAGTAACACCTTCAATATATAACTACAATTTAAAATAAGACTAATGCAATATCAATTACTTATTGTTGTATGTTACAGACAAATGCTTAAGGACATTACTACAGAAAAACATTTTTATTCTATCACTATTCCCTATTAACTAATGATAATTAATCCACAGTAATGGGGTTGATGTCTCACACAGACCATGGGTAGATTAAAGGGGTAGAAAAGTAGCCTACATGACATGTCAAAACTATTATTAAATTTAATATTTTGTATTAGTTACTTGGCCACAAATGAAAATAAATAATACAGCCTAATAAAACTCACAATTTCAGCTATAGGTAAACACGGATGAATAGTAAATAATGAAAACAAAATTAATACTAGGACAAGTGATTACTTTCGTTTACCTACCTTGATTTCAAGTTTTTCATTTGATAATGGAACAGACACGTGCTAGGAGAATTTTTTCTCCACGCCCAACTATCGCGTCACCCGATGAACATGAAGATATGGGCTCAATTTCTTTATAACCTAATTAATCAAAAAATACCATATAAAAATCCATCGAAAAACAATTTAGAACCAATACCACGTTTAACAGTTACCATATAATCGTAAACCTATATTGGCAATTAAAATTACGTAGGTAGTTCATAAATAATAAAAAAATGTTTACTATATTCTTTTGGGACTTAGTAAAATTATTATTGAGTAATTGCTAAAGCTCATAAAAATTAACATAGCATATTTGTCTGATATTGAACAACTATTAGGATAAAATATTAGAATTTATTTATTTCTCTATAAGAAACCAAGCTCTGTTTCTAAATATTCAATCTATAATTTATAAAATGGTTTAACTTACCAAAACAGTGTTAAATAATTTGACTTCTAAAATTAAGTAAGATAATTGATATTGATTTATCATCTTAGCATCGGAAGTGAGTTTCACAATATGCAAAATTCTCTATTCTCTAATTTAAATATAACGACCACCTTCAATTCTAAGATATTTTCCCTACTATGGGATAGGGTTGCGTATTCAATGATAAAATAAAAACGTCGATATTTTTATTATTAATTAGGTTAATAAAAACATATATCAATTCATTCTCGTTGAATTTCCAATACTTCAATGTTAAAATAAAAATATCAAAATGTTTATTGCTCTTATGCTCCGTGTAGTATGCGAAAGTATGGGCAGTTTTAGCTCAATGTTAAACAGTCATTAGTAACTCGATTTCAAATATTTTGCGTTAAACCAAAGCCAAATAACACATTAATGTAAGCAATGTAGCTTGTTTTTAATATATGTCATTTATCAATATAATTCCTTTTCATTTCTTAAAGAATAAAAAAACTCACCATATGATTTCAGTGTTTACGCGTGTCAGTTTTACTTTGTACGTAGTATTTAATTGAACGAATTAGATTTGCAATTGATTTTCTAAATAATGAAAAATATATAAAAATATTCGGAATAAAAATATGCATGCTTTCATATAATACAAGTATTTATATGAAAGCATGCATATATAGATATAATAGAGATATAAATCTTACACATTTTTAATTTATGTTTATATATATGGTTTTTGAGATACTGTAAAAATATCGAAGTTTAAATTTCTAACATCGGGCATCCCTACTGATATGTTAAAATGTTGCAATGATAAAAATTCTATTAAATATTTACAGATGTTGCCATTCAAAAAAAATAAATACACAATAATTGGAAAAAGAAGAAGAATATAAAAATATTTATATATAAACAAAATTTAGCCATCATTATTTAAGAAAAGAAAGTCAACAAAATAACTTGCCTAAGCAAATTTCAAAATTACGTTGCTTTTCGAGCCGTTTATGAGAAAAATGAAATAAAACAAAAAATATTTGCATCATAATTTAAGGATTTTTTTTCAATATATAATTTCTTTAAAAAACGAAAATTTATCTCCATTTTATTATTATACTAACTTTCTGTTCTGTTTTTATAAAATGCACTTTGTTAGTTTAATAGATAGAAAAAGAATCACGGTCTGGAGTAATAATACTTGGCTTCTGTACTAATTATAATAGTAAAGATTATAAAAATTGCGTATAAAGATCTGTAACTCTGATTTAATATAATATGAGATCGATTTTGACTGTTTTTATTTAACATCAAGTAATAGCCATGATTACACAACGAATGTTTCATGTCATTTACTTCGTAAAAATTCTAGCTAAAGTATTATATTTTTAAAATTTAGCCAGAATTTACTAATCTCTGCATTCTATAGTTGTATAGTGCTTGCGTACTACAGATTTGTAACATTAAGTAAAATCAAGCCCCAGCCATAATTTAAAGGCTGATTGAAAAAAAAAATTACTTATTCATTAAGAGGTACTGTTTTATATTAAGATAACATTTTAATTGTGTGAATATATTTCTATATATGGCTATGTAATGGATAATAGAAATGTTAAACTATTTACCTGTTCACGCTAAATCAATATAAAATATATGCTATTTTATATTATCGTGAGGGGGACGGGATATAAAAGGGCAACATTACTCACTATTTCCGATTTAAAGCTATCGATTTGAATCAACGAGCGGAAACTAATACGTTAGGAAAATGACTTGCTGGCTGGATGGTTAATTGCGGTTCCTAATATCGTCCATTTTGACTACAGCTCTTGTCGGCGTAGGATTGGTGAGACTAATCTATTTAAACGCGCAAGTTTAACATGAAACCTGCCTTTGTGCTAATTGACCTCTTTGTTCTGGTGAGTGTATTTTTTCTTCGTCGAATTAATGTCTTAAACCTTATTTACTTAGTATTCTTAATTAAGTTACATAGAAGTTCAAATGATACTTAAAAGTCAAAATGGTTTCGACTAACTACATTGTTTTTATATAGATCTTCTTACTTTATTATAAATTAGCCTACCAATTGCCATGAACTGCCTTTTGTTATAGATTTTGGTTAATGTTAAGGTAATATGTTTCCGTTGATGCACCGTTGTCTTTTGATTTTTGATGGTTAATAATAAATATGCGACATGAGTAAAGCGCGATGTCTCATTTGAGCTTACAATTTTTAAGAATTAAATTTGCCAAAAACTGCGTAAAAGTACAAAGTTTCCATAAGTTTTTGTAAATTTTTCAGTCATAGCCTTCGACGACCTACATATTTTATTGTTAATTTGTTGCTGGCAGGTTGTAAATGCAGCATCTATAAACCATGCAGAGTGGCCTGCACATTGCAAAAGGTATTTATCACCACATATCCTACTAGTTATTCTAATACTATAAATATTTCCACATTCATTTAATAGTAATTCTGAACATAAAATTTTATTAATTTAAAGGTTAATAATATCACGAATAAACTTTCAAATATTTCCCACACAATATTTATTGATTATGTACACATTGTTTTGCAGTATTATTTTTAGTAACATATATTTTCATCCAACAGTCTAATCAATTAGTTATATGGGACATAGTTTTATCTTAATGTTGTATCATTGTATATAAACAATAATAATTTATAAATAAACTAAAATAATCATTTTTGATTGGATTTCTTTTGTAGCTTTTTTCTTCTTTTTTATTATTCTTATTACTTTTATTTTTGAATATATTTAGTTGGAAAAAGAAAGAATAATTCTATATTATGTTAGTTATATTCAAAAAGGACTCAGTCTAAGTTAAATTTATTGAACTCTTTGTATAAATTTATTTAAACTTTGTTGTTTTATAATGCATAAATGTTAAATAAAGAAGTTCTCCAGGATTTTGTAAGCTAATTATGATTTTGCTTAAGAAGTTATAAATCACTTATTATCCTAAAAGCAGGTTCCAGTTTAACCTTAATTGAGATTAAACATGATATACTAACATGTTTCATTATTTATTAAAATACAATAAAATATTGAGGAATGATTTTGGTTAAAATTTTTAACAAATTTAAGATTTTATATTTGTTCCAATTTTATCTGCTTATCAGGACAAATCAGTTTACTGTAATAAGCATAGGTTATTACTGTAAAGATGATTGTTTTTAAATTAATATAAATATTATAATCTGAGTATTATATATTTCATTGAAGAGGTTTATTTGTATGACAGATGTAGATTTTTTTTTATCAAAAAACAATTATTTTATTGCAAATTAAGCTCTGTAGTAAATTTTATTTATTCTGTTAGCAGTTTGATTTTTGGAATGTTTGCTACTATCGATTTGCTCCTGTACTTATTAGATGTTTTTTTAATAATTAAGACTAAGATTTTAGCCATTAATTTTTATGAATTAAATTGTTTTTTACCAGTCTATATAAACTCCTTGACGATTTTCTCTGTTGTCAATGCAACTAATGAAAGCAATTAAAAATGAAAATAGGTGGCGTTATGCATGCGTTTCCTTATGACTTATGTCGGTCGCTTTTACGCCAGATTTTTCTATTAATCATAGAATGATACCATATATGTAAATCATGAGGATAGTGTGAATAGAGTTAAAAATTTAAGTAGTTTGTAAGTACTAAAATATTATTTACTATAATAATATTCTAACGTTTATGTGGGTTTATTTACTTTTATACACGTATGTAAAGAATTCCCGATTAATGTTTTTTCGATCCGTATTTTAAAACCATATTTAGCATTGTCAGATCTGAAAACAACGCCACCTAGTCAAATAAGATTAGACTTGTTTAACAGATTCTACGTTAGTTCAGTAAAAGTTTTGAATCATTGTTTTTTTTATGAGAGATAATATATATATTAGTAAATAAGCTATTGAAGTAGGTATGCAAGGTAACGGAAAACATACTAAATATAGTAACGAAATTCTTCCCGTTTTTGATGGCGTTTAATTATTTAATAATAGAACGCAGTGGTAATTATTGTAAGTTAAATTATAATAAAGTAAACTAAAAAATGACTTTATTTAAATTTAATTTTTTTCAATTATCCAAATATTTGCAGTGATTGTATTAAAAAACGCACAAAAACAACGTAGCTCATTCATCCTCGTCATCATCCTATCACACTTAATTAAATGTGTCATTATGCCTGCTATATTATATAGCTTTGACTAATTTTCTACCGAATATTCCGATTCTTTCAGTTTCTGGGGTCTTGGTCTAAGGATTCTGGGCCCTAGAACTGAATTGAATTAAAAATGTTATTGACATTTTCACCCATTTAATTGCAGATGTCTCTGGAGACTGGACTTTGTCTTCTTCTTCTTTGCACAGTGAAGAGTTGAACTTCAAAGGGCGTATTACTTTGACCAACGAAAAGTTTGATTTCAATAGTAGTCGTGGAATACCTTCTGCCGTCTCTGTTGAAGTATAAAAATGGAGAGAAAACAATTGATTGTTTTTTAACATAGATCAAAGATCTAAACAATCTGCGATGTTAAGAGGTAACGTATTTTTATAATCTTCATTTTAATTACTTTATAATTGAACAGTATCCTTAATGGTTTTTATAAGCGTAGTTTTGTTGCTTTTCTGAATGATTAATACTGCTTCGCTCTTGTTCTGTATGTAACCTTCATAGCTCTTGTGAGATAAGTTCTGGTATAATATGTCTAATAGAGTCGTTAAATTAGAGCAAAAATAAATACGTGATTTCTGTTCCAACTCCTATCATAGGTCTTATTTTAATGATGTACTGTAACAACCGCAAAAGGTGGATTTAACAACCATAGATCATCTTATTTCACATTTACGTCTTACTTTCTTATCCTCCAACCAACTATCAAACAACGATAGCATAAAGTTGTTTCCCTGGATTTGAACCTGCGACTGTCAGTTTGTAAAGTAATACGTCAACACCGTGGAGCCTAGTAGGCCATATATAAGTAGGTGAAACTTGCGTTATTATATTATTTAGCTATTTATAAAGGTTTGTATCTCCTTTTATGCCATAAATAGGTTTTTTAACTGCCTCCGTAGCCTAGTGGTAAGGGTGTCTGCTTTAGAAACCGGAAGTAGTGGGTTCGAAGCCTGCGTGGACTCGACAAGTTTTCGTAGTTTTTTTCTAGTTGGTTAGGGCAATTTGGGCTGATTGGTATCTGATCATTGTCTGAAAAGTAAGATGATGCATGCGTCGGATGGGCATGTAAGAAGTCGGTCCTGCGCCATAATCTCTCAAGTCGTGTTGGTTATCCGTCTCATTGGGCTTTCAGAGTATAAAGGAACAGGGAGTGCGCCTGTGTATGCACGTACACTTGTGCACTATAAAATCTCTTGGGTATTTTGCTGATCTCTGAAAGAGATCGGCCGCAGTAGTCTCTATCAACTGGAGAACATTATTATTATTAGTATTTTTTTACAAGCCAACATTTCCAAAAACAGAAGCCTTAGGTATCATTTCAAAAAAAAGGTGTGAGTATTAATATACATTGCTATTGACCTAATTATTAATTTTAAAACTAGTTTGCAAACTATGAAACTAATTTCCACGTGACTCAAAATGAGGCATCTTTGACATTCGCAAGAAATTTTTTAATAGTACTATTTTATCGAGTTATAACTCATATTAATTACTAGCAACCTCCCAACCCCCCTTGTGGGTGGAATTTCCTAAAATCCGTTATTAACTGACCTCTACTCGACGAAAGGAATTTTCCTACCAAATTTCAAGTCGCTACGCCTTATGGTTCCAGAGATATCGTGATGAGTCAATATATAGGTGGGAATCTCTTGTATATACACAGATTTAAAGAGTGTTTATTATTTCAGATAAAACGGCTACGACGGACTTCGATTGAGCGGATTGCGGTATTCAGTGGCAAGTGAACAAGCAAGAAGAACTTATCACTGACTCACACTGTAGGATTCTAGAAGATTCCAGATTCTAATAGTCTATTTTATAGTTAATAATGCATATATACTAGCAACCTCACCAATGCTTTATGAATTATAAATCAAGTTATAGATACTGACAAAGACCTTATTACAATTTAGTTATGATGTCAGACGATATCGTATACATTAGGGAGGACTAACTTGTATATCATTTAAGCTTTTTTTTTAGATAATCGGCATCGACTGATTATGATTCGGTTTATGTGCAAGTGAACTATTACTTAGAACTACACGATACTTTATTTCAATTCGTTAATGGTTATATAGGTTAACGAAATGCTTTATTATCGATATTGATTACACATGTAATGTTTCGCTGTTCCTTGACTTGATAGCTTCTGTTGCTTACAGCAATTTATCATGACAAATATAGTTTTAATAATTTCATCGCATTGAATTACATTGTAAATGTTTAAAGTTACATCCGACATTTAAAGGCCTTTTCAGTGGCTATAGTCACGGGACCGGCTAATGTTTCCGATAAAAGCCGTAAAACTGTTTATTTATCATGTTACAGTGATTTTAAAATCTTTTTTTCTTTTTGGCAATTGAGTAATTGCACTTGTTCTTTGTATCTGGCTTAGTTCCACTTAAAGGCAGATCCGCCGTCAAGTGGGTGGTGGGGTCGTCACATCTCTACTCCATCGATTTGCATTTGCGGCGGCAATATCATAATTCAATAGTTTACTAATAAATTATAATATTCTATTTAGTGCCTATCGCCAAAGGTGCCTAATGGCCAGTTTTTATGTGCCGAGATGCCCAAACTCGAGTCTGACAAAAGCTAAGTAATTACTAACATTGCACTGGATACTAACAGCATGAGTAGATTCATTCACTAGTTTCCCACATGGTAAATTTAGGCGTTTTGATTCAATTAATATAATAAAGAGGCGGGAACTCTTTTACTTTTGTTGCTTTGTATTTTAGCTTTGTTATACAATGCAGCACGTTAAGGGGGAGGAGTTCGCAGATTTGCCTTTATTTGGGCCATCAGGTACGCGTTGTTGTGAAAGATCGCGTTATACGTATGTCGTAGCATTGACTCCGTCATGGTGACTAGTCAATTTAGTCTTCTTTTTTTGACTGATATTCAGTCACAGTTAGCCACGGGCCTTTATTGTTTCGCTGGGTTGGTAGGTGGCCATGCTCTTAGTGTATGCACAGCCTGCACCTCGATTTGTGACTTGACACCTAGAGCCCCCCGAGGGAAGAATCTCGGCTTGGTATATTGCGCGTTTTGCAGACTGCAACGAGGGCGCCCAGTTAGGCCGAACCTCGGCTCGTTCAGCTATAGTTCCTAACAAATTTAAGCTACTAACTACTGACACTTCGGAAAGCGTTATCTGGTGGGAGAAGTGGCGGAAGAAATTCCCACAGCGCTTCTATCATTGATAGGAGAAAATCGGCCTGGTACGTGCCGAAGATTGTGATCTCGCTCTAAGCGTCGGCGAGAGCGGGCTGTGTCTGATTTGTTTATGCGAGAGAGTAGTAGACGCTTCTCTTGCACGACGGTGATGACGTCGTCGGGTTTTTTCAAAGCATGGCGTGGTTTCGCATGGTGTAATTTTTTCTATGGTATTCGATAAGCTTATAGTCCTCGGTTTTTAACTATAAGCGGATTGGGGTGCTCTGAAGCCGTGTCAAAGTATCTTTGAGTTAACTTTTTACAATATTGGGCTATTGTGGGTAATTGAAGATCGAGAAAGAGATCAAGATTTCTTAAGTACCGTAATAAAGTTGAGTTTAGATGGCTTTGCCTTTAGGAAGACGTAAGTTAAAATGGGACGTATAAAGGTTATGTAGATTGTCACTTTGTTGCGAAGCGGCATCTTACTTTTTGAATTAATTAGGTGGATTTGACGAGAAAGAACGAAGGCTGCTTACTTTCTCACTCGTCTGATATGAGGACCAAAAGAGAGTTTTGAATCTAATGTGACACCAAGGTACTCAGTTTTGGTGACCTAGGTACGGGTTCACCTAGCAATTTAATTTTGGCTGGGAAGACGAGCCTGCTTTTTGAGGATTGCAGCACTTTTTGTTGGATTAATATCGACTCTTCAGACCTGGAACCAGACACTGAGTGCGTCTGCTACAATATGAAGGCTTCGGTGAATTTTATGGGGCTGTAATGTGAGGCAAATATGCATGTATCGTCTGCGAATAGAGCAAGACGTACATCTTTAAGGATGGGTAAGTCGCACGTGTACAAAGTGTACAGTATTGGGCCAAGCACTGAGCCTTGGGCAACACCTGCGCGTACACGTCTAGGGGTGGAAAGCAGGCTTTCCACTCTGTAGCGGATTGTTCGATTCCTGAGAAAGTCTCGTATTATGAGTACGAGATGAATTGGCATGCCGAACTTACACCCCTTGTATATAAATCCTTCATGCCAGACTTTGTCGAACGCTTTCTCTACATCGGGGAACAGAGCGCCCGTATGCGTACTTCTTATGCGTTTGGACTTATTGTGCTCTACAATTCTATGTACCAGGAATGCTTGGCTCTAAAGCCAAACTGTTCCGGGCTGGGAAGGCCTTTAGCTGTCATTGCGACGAGCAGGCGAGCAAGGATAAGACGTTCATAAATCTTCCCATAATTTTGAGGAGACTTGTGGGTCTGTAGGAAGTTAGGAATGGTTGCAGGTGAGCCAGGTTTCCTGATACCTATGACGTCCGTCCACGTATTGGTAAAAAGGCCATGAGTTCGAGCTGCGCTATAGATTAATACTAGTATGAAGAGTAATAATATTAGCGGGCAAAAGTTTACTTACCTTTTTAGAGAGGCCATCGGCCCCTGGGGCTTTACGCGGTCTAAGCTTTTTGATTATTGACACTGCTTACACAGTAAGCACACATACGGGAATGACAATAAGATCGGGCTCCAGGACGCACCAGGGCTGCACGTAGTAGGCACACAACCTCCCTGCCACACCCAGGTGGGGAGGGTTAAGTTCACTCACCCCCGGTAATGCCACCGGGTGGATTCCAATTTTGCGAGTTTGGATAAAAGTAAGTTTCGGTCATTGGAAGGGCACAGTTTCCGAGTGATGCGACGTCGGTGAGTACGTCCAAAGATGAGGAGATCCGCGAGTTAAGGACGTTGGTCGTCTCGCTCAAGGCGACGATCGTCATCCTCAGCGCGAGATTAGGTGCGCTCCCCTCTCCCCTACCACCCCGCGAAGAGTCGATTCCATCAGAAACGGCTGCATCCGCCATGTCCTCGGAGTGGGACATGTAGGTCGACGGTGGCAGGTCCACGTCGAATAACGACGGCTATAAGACCGTCTGTCAGCGCAAAAAGCGCAAAAACAAGGGCTTCACCCTATTCATCATCCACCCACGGCCCGCCGTCGAAGACTTCCAAGCCCGGCTCTGACGCCAAACTGGCTGCCTCCCCGCGATCGAAGCAGCCCCCGCCCTCCACGCCCCCGTCGCGACACCTGCTCAGACGCCCGCCGCGCGCAGCGCCCCCTCGCCCATTCGAGGGTCCCCGCGACCGCCAACCCGGCCGATCCGAGGAGGGCCTCCGCCGCCACCAGTGGACAAGCTCCCTCCCCCCTCATTAATCGGCAAAAAGCCGCCCCCCATTTTCCTCCGATTAAAGGAGAAGCGGGCCGAAGTTCGCTCGGCCCTGTCCAATCATATCAAAATTGAGGGCGCTGACACCGCTCAGGGTATAAATCATCAGGAGAAGTACTCTGACACTCCCACCGCAAAGTACCGCCTTCCTTCAGAAAACTGGATTTTATTATCATACCTACGCGCTCGCCGAACTTACACAACTTGTACATAAGTCCTTCATGCCAGACTATGTCACGTTAGCAGCTTGTGACCCCCAGCCAGTGTACTGTACAAATCCCCTGGCCACACAGCCAACCACCTAGGGTGCTCCAAGGCACCGTTAAGGAAAACGGTGCTCAAAGAACCAGTTAACTCGTCATGGCGGCGGGCACCGCCCTCGAAGTCGGCCTTCTCACCTCTTCCCCCCACCAACGCGTGGACCCAGAGCCCCCGTGGGATTTTGCCTCCACCCGTGCCCCTCAGGCGCCGCGACTCGGCCGCCCCTCAGGCATCGTGGGAAGTCCGGTACCGCCTTTTATAGCCATAGGCACGAATCGCCGTCCTCTTGCGTCGCAAGAGGTCCTTAATGTCGTTTGGCAAGGCCCAGCGGGAGTTTTCCTCCACTGGGACTCGCCTAGAAGAGGCCTCGACGACACTTTGGACGTGCATTATGAGCGCATGAGCAGCGAGATTCGTGTCATTAGCGCTATTTAGGACTTCAGGAATCTAATCTAGATGAGGTAAGCTAGTGCAGTTTAGCTGGGACTTAAGCTTGCGCCAGTCGAGGATGATTTTGGTTGTGATGTTGGGAGTGTCTGCGGGTCCCAACTTTAGGATGACAGGGCGGTGATCTGAGGTAAACTCGACCATGACCTCTACGCCTCTAAAGGTTAGGTTTACGTTCTTAAGAAGTGCAATATCAAGCACATGTATGTGGGGTATGTGCGTGTGATTCAACTAACGCGGTGTATTGACGCAGGGCAAATATAGGACTAAAAGTTAGCGTTGGTTGAGGGGCGGGGAGGGGTGGATGCACCTGGGCTTCGGGCAGGCCAGCAAATAGTTGGCTGTATGCTCCGTTGCCGCAATTAACGCAGGCAGGCGGGGCATAGGACGCGTCAGCTGACTTATCCTTCGGTTGAGGGCAGTCCGATGTAGCATGATCATCGAGGCACTTGACGTACCTCGGTTTGGCCCTACAATATCTGGCCGAGTGGCCGAAGATCTGGCATTTACGGCACTGCCCTGGGAGACCATTGGACCGCCTAAATAGTTATACCTCGTATACCGCACACGGCGGTGAGGTCATAGATCGCGCTGGCAACTTTGTTACGCGGGAGCGTAACAACAACCATATTGAACGAGCGCTTATTGCGCGAAGAGGGAAATTGCGACTTTTAACCGTCGCACACATCTGATACTGGAATTTCGCGCGGGTCGCCTTTGATCACCACACGTTTAATGCGCTCTTCCAGGAACGCGTACGTGTGGTAGAACATATTGTTCTCCATTAAATAGGCAGTGACATCGCGATGATATTTCCGCATCTCCAGTTGAAGTTTGATGCCTTGGTCAGTGTCCTCTGCATTAAACTTGAACCGCTTCGGAAACGCTGAACGAGTCTCGCACCATCTTTCCTTGTCGCGGAGAAAAATCGGCGGCGGACGTCTACTACACGGCAACGAGTGTACTATCCGCAATGGACGCTTTGTGGGCCTTATTGGGCGTGGATGGGGCGGGTGACACAAAGCGGGGAGAAGAGCGCTGTTTGCGGTTCTTCATGCGGCGGATGGCAGTGAAACTCATCAGGGGCTTAGCTCCGGAAGACCTCTGCTCCTGATTAGTATCGTCCGTATAGTTAGAAGACGCCGACATAGCGTCGACGTCTTCTACTAACGGGGGAGGAGGGGAGGGGTGCCAATGCCAAACTTGCACTTCTCCAATTCAGTGCGCAGGTACTTAATTTCGCATCGTAGCGATCTGATGACGTTCTTGAGCTTATTTACTTGAGATGTCGAATCGGAGTCCGACATTATTACGCGTTGATGTTATTCTTTTTAACTCTTTATTGACAGATTTACAGGTTCACAATTCATAGAACACCTGATTCATGAACTAGGGACAAAGCCTGTATCTCATGAATCAGTGCCCACCCAATTCCAAGATATTTGACAATAAAGTTTTTTGGAGTATAACAAAGAATAACAAAAATAAAAAAATAAATAAAAAGTGATAGTTACAAAGGTACATGAATAGGAAGTTCGTGCCAACGTTGAGCCATTAGCTCAAGTGCAAGACCTCGATAATTGGAGAATGTAGGGACAGACACATCAGCGATAGCCGACTTCAGATGTTTTTGCGACTCCATCAATAACCGGCAAACTCCAATAAAATCATTCATTGCACGAATTCGCACCAATAGTCCTGGAAGCATTAGCTTATAGGTCTCGTGCAGAGGTGAGAAGTCGTTAGACAGAATATAGGGGATTTCAGATCAATTTTCAGAGACCGTCCGAAGACACAAATCTAGAAGGCTGCATCGAGTTTTGCCACAGGATACGGCCTTTGAATCCAATGTGATCACATATAATAGATGAATAAGGCTTTCTCTTGCCGCTTTATCCAGAGATAAAGCAAACACCGCTCTTCTCCAAAGTATGGCGTTAGTGTAGTCAGTAGGTTTAGTTAAGCATAAAGAGCAGTCTTGTACATTCAGCTTCTTCGGCTGATCATACAGGCGCGCAATTTTAATAATATTCTGATCGTGAATGTTTGATACATAATTCAGCTTTGGCAGACGCAGCGAGGCCGCAGTTGGTTTCTGCCACCCCATCTGTCGAAATCTGAATGCCTTTCAGATCACATGAAATGCTGCGTTCTATGAAACTAATCACCTCTTCTAGTGCTTCTCCTTTGTCCCGGTATAAATAATGCCCAGCTCGATACCCAATGATCCATTCGGCCTTACTGTGCCATATGGTGTCGTCTACACGCTCGAGATGTACAGCTTTATGCAAAAAAGATGAGGATATCCCTGTTAGCCAAGAGTCGGTCATAGAACAGTAATTTGCTCGCCCCAACGCGGAAAAAGTTGGAAAGAATCTTGTAAGCAAAAATACATAGTGAGGCGTCATCATTTACGTATTAGATTAACATACGCATCGCGTGCCCTGAAGGAGAGACTATATCTTCAGAAGCGGAGTAGGCGTTTGAAAATTTAGGAAAGACATGTCCGTACTCCAAGCATTTGCTAGTTCTCGCGATATCATAATGCGGCATGCGAGAATGGAGATTGTATTCGGTGGAACCGATCAGATAACTCTCGGAAAATATTAACTCGTTATCCATGCACATGCAATCGGCTATTTTGGCGAAGAAGTAAGGGCCCTCGAGCTTTGCTCGGATGAGCGCACGAGAGTCAAAAATTATGGATGAATATTTGCTGTGTACTATGTGCTTAGGAAAAATGTACTCATTCGCGTTGATCCTTTTCTTACTGAAGTAGCTGCCAACAAATTGCGCTTTGGTAGAATAGATCCTGTCGAAGTATCGCGAAAGTTTCGCAGGGAGGTTCGAGTTTAGAGTAAATAACGCTATTTCCCACTTTAGAGCAACCAATGGAGGATCATCAATATAATCGCATCTTCTATATATGCTGCATAAAAAGTTGAAAAATAGGTCATATTCATCGATTTTACGATTCTCTAGATCGGATTTCATTTCGGTGAAGTACGTTTGCATCTGTGTGAGAAGCGTGGAACTCGCAGTTACCATGGAATAGTCACGAGATGATATATGCCCAACTGCACGTAGTTCATAAACATCTCGAGACAGTGTGAAGGGCTGAGCGAACAGTATTGTTTGCCATGGGAGCTCATAATAGTCGATGTTACTAGAGTTCACTTTTAGTTGATATATCTTTACGTGGGAGCAGAACCACTCGGAATTACATATTGAATTAAGAGAAGCTGTATTTGTTCATTTCTTTCGTCATCGTTCATAGCATGCGCTCTGCCATGACGCACATCCCATATAAATATAATATTATCAAGCTCTTGTAACTCGTGGGATCTAAGGGCAAGAACCAGTGAATTCGCGGAGGTGATCCTCTTTCTTATCTCGATTATTTGAAATGGAAGATGATCATAGTGAGAGAGACGAAGGATCTATAGATATCACTTTCCCCGCGAAGTTTCTCGTAGTCAAGCTTTCGATCCAGGCGTTTCCAGGGGAACCGCCGACGTACACCATGTTATAGCCAACTCGCGGGATGGCATACATTATTAAACCTAATTTACGTTGCCCAGAAGAGCCTTGAGACTCGAGGACTTTACCGTATAGTTCACGTAAATGCGATTCGTTCATTGGTCGTGGCATACTGCCAGTGATCCCCGTCATGAGATCAATAGCATAGCCCCGAACCGAGTTGCCACATATCTCAGAGGCGTTATGAAATATATTCTCATTAAAAACGGATTCAGACTGCGCCACACCATCGCATGTATTCATAAGATGCGAGAACGTTCCGTATTTCGTTGCATTTTGATACGAAGGTCGATCTTTCTGTAAGTATTTCTTGTCTTCGCATAGTCCTCCTTAGGACTCAAAAAGCTTCATGCCTCGGAGGTCGAACAGCAGTCCTGCTACACATAAGTCTGTCAGTACAGGATGTGGTCGGGAAGAAACTACTATAGTGGACACATTCCTGTGTCCCAACCTGAACCATAGACTGTCAAGATACTTCGCTTGGTCATCTTCACTCGTAGGGGGAGCGAAATGATACACATCTTTGAAAGCTATATTACAGGATACAGTCCTATATTTTCCCGAATGCACGAAGACACCCTATAGTTGTTTATTGCGGATATACTTCGTTTCCGTGCTGTACTTTATTCCAACGCATGTTATCGCATACGTACTTAAATGCGGCCCGGTGGGTGTCCGGGTCGTGTGGACCTGCCCTCCCCGCCTGGGTATGGCGGAGAAGCCTAGCAGAAGTTCGTTCCCTAATGAAACAGTATATATAAGAATGAAACAAGAGCCGTCCAAGCACACGCAATACGCAATTAAAATTGCGATATCACGTAATACGCTTCCATTTGAAGCGTTCTGTTTTACAACCTTTAAGCCGACCCAGAAATTGCCGTGAAAACGACTAATTCCGTGAGCCAGCCGAAACTAGAGGGACGAAACCCGATGTAAACAAAGTTGTGCACTTCGCTCGTAACGGTTTTTCATCCGAAAATCTGCTAAAAATCGCGTACGCGACGGTCAAGCCACACGGCGTAATACGCATAACGCACTCCACTTTTCGATCGCGTGTAACGGTCAAAAGATCGCGCAATGAGCGCGGCAACGGACAGCTGGTACGTGCGGGGACCGCTCCGCTGTTGTCGGCTCACTGAAAGTCCGAAATTCTGTCGGTTGAGGGTCGTCTACACGCTGCCCTGCTGACAGGGAAGGTGCAGGTGCGGGTATCGGGGGTTATCTCCATGACCCAAGTTGCAACGCAGGGGCACATAATACCGTACTTGCGGCTCTCTGGTGGCTAATTTGTTTAAGTCTTCATATAAATGACAACGCAACAAACAGCATCGTTGTCGCAAGAGGGCGCCTGAGGCCATCCGCTTTACACGGACACCCCGGAGCCTCACCGGCCGACATGCGAGGCATGAAGCGTCGCTTTATCGACCCCGGCTTTTCCCGGACAACGAGGTCGCATTATTTGGACTTGCTCCGCATTGTGTGCTGCGCGCAACGAGGCGCACACCATATGAAGCAATCCATGTTCGCAGGCTGCGTTGTGTATGTATAGTAGTTGTTTATTCAAAACAATACTTAATACAGAATATCTATATCATGCATAGTTGCAATTGTCTATAGGGCTTGTACTATATAACACCTTCCCTGAGAACAGCAACTACTTGAGACTTGAGATGAGGAAGCATTGCTGTCTTAGTGGTCCAGGGTTTTGCAGGCTGCGAATAGACGTCCTCCTCGGGCTGGCAACCTCAGAGGGCTTCTTAGAGCATCGCAACATCCCACAACGTCTTAGTGTTAGCATGATCAGGATGATGAGTAGCTTATGGGACACAATAGCATACAATGGTATCGTCATGGTCATAGAAATTGACGAGATTTGTTCGACTTGTAGAGCCGGTTGCACCAGAATATGATGTTGAGTTTCCTGCAACCTCTTGAGATCAATTGATTTCAGGTGAACATGAGAAGATGTGCTAACGTAGCTCGTTGTGTCATCTGGTATTCCCATGATCTTCAAAGGCGTTCCTTCAACTTGTTCGTTGCTGTTGGATGGTAAATCCGCTATGTAGGAATAGTTAAGCCGGGATGGTGACCAGGTAGGTACCGATGACGTTGTTGTAGTCCTCACGTGAGCATTGATACGTATCTTCATCATATTAGGGAATGATATGACGTAATGCTTTGATCGAGTTCCTCCAAGGCGATCCTTGATAGAGTTAGGTGGTCATCTCGCAGCTTCCGCCAAAAGATTGTTAATTATGAGCGGGTAGTAGTCCGCTTGATGCCGAAGTTGATGGTCCATCCATCTCCGCAGAGGTACCAGTTACCGTACTGAGCATTCAGCCTCCATGTACACATAACATCCCTTGTTTGTTGCTATCAATGGATAAGGAGGATGAGGGCCTGCCAGTATTTATTGGGAGCGACGGACAGTTTATATAAGTCGAATGTGCTGCGGGAAAATATAGGTATTTTAAAAATTATAACTATTCTGTCTCCCGAAAAATAATACCCTGGCTTAATTATTTCTGTAATATTCTCTTAGTTCTAAGTCTAACATATGTTGCTTTTATATATTGATTCTAATTTCTTAACCATGTAACCTAAAACCCATACTTATATAGAATGATGTGTGCTTGATGCACGAATAAACGCTAAAATATTCTCTATTCTTGTTAACTCGCTAATATATCATCTACATTTTCTGTAATTATACTAGCTGTTGAGCAAATCTATGTATTTTATAAGACTTGAATCCTAGTGTTGAGCTTGGGTATTTAGGATGAGCTGCAAGGTTACATTAATTTTGGATTGATTTTCTACTAATTTAGTTATAATTTTCGAATGCTGAGCCATCCATTCGGTGTTTAGACTTTACGCGCATTTACTTGATTGGCAATTTTATTGTCATTATTCTGAAGAATTTTGATAGCATTGTCATATCGTACTGCATCTGAATAATCCAGGTTGCCCTGTGATAGTCTTAATTAATGAGCCTAAACCATCAATGAGACCTCTTTGTTCTGCATTGGTTCTAATGTTTTTAAATGAGTATAAACTTTATTTAATTTAGACGATAAATATTCTATTTGGAGTTTATATAGCATGTACGTATGATTATGCAACTGACTTTTGAAATCCGATAATTGAATTTGCAACATGTGAGCTTTATCGCGTATATCTTTAAGTTCAATATACTGTAAAAATGCATGGTAGTGAGTAATTAGCCTGGTTGCTCCTAGTCGAAAAGGAAGTATCCCGGGGCCATCGTCGAGACTCTCAAGCGTTATCCCTTGATTGATATCCAGAGCCGTTATCGAATGAGCAATCAGGACCAGTAGCACCCTGCAAACAATTGGGCACTTTAGGACCCGTTTTAATCGATTTTTCACATGGGGCCACGTTTTTGGATGTATAAACATGTATAGGTAGATTCGCAAGAACTTTATCCTGACTATATCGCGGCGCAATTTTTGACGGTTTGCCAAAGGATTGCTGATAAAGACGCGCTGATCAGGTTGGTATTCGATTTCTGGTCTGCGGTCCTTATTTAAATTTTCTATGATATTAGTAGCGATTATGTAACGATGACTCATTAATAGTATTGTATATAATTTTCATACTATCTCGGTGATTTTGCATGTATTGTTGCATTAAATGCTTAGACATATCAATATCAAAAGGATCGCGCGGATCAAAGTGGCCGGTTATTATATCGAACGGTCTACACTTGTAAACGAGTGGACCTGAACTATTGTAAGCTAAGATTCCGTATGGGACTAGATTAGAAATATCTTGATCTTTTGTGAGTTAATTTTAGGATACGAAGATGTTCCAGCAATGTAGAGTGAAACCTTCTACGATCCCTGTTATCGTTTGGACTATGTGGCAAAATTTTATGATGGTTTATTTTATGCAGAGTTACGAATTCGCTAAACAACTGGTTCGTAAATTCAGTGCCGTTATCTGATACTATTGTTAGCTGGTAAACCGTGATGCGTACAAAATTTAAGTAAGGCTTGCAAGGTGCTGATTGTCTGTACTGGAATGTGGTATGTTGAGCATACTTTAGAGAATACGTCGACAATAGTTAAATATTTCTCGTTTTGAATTGAAAGCAAATCCATGAACAATTTGAATGGTTTCGTAGCTGGGGAACTATGTTGAACTGTTGTTCAATGGGATTACGGTCATATTTTTGCTTGACCGCACACCGTACAACTATTAATAAATTTTGTGATATCGTCCTTCATCTTAGGCCAATAATATCGACGGATAACGCGAGATGACATTCGTTTATTCCAGGGTGGTTGGTTTTACCTCATGGTAATACTTTATTATTTCTTGTTGCCTGAGGTATTCTTTTTTATATTTTCCACTTCGAATTTTGATAAACTAAATTCATAGCGGAGTTTTTAAACTTATTTTGAATTATAGGTGATGATATCGTAAAATGCAAGCGGTGGTTAATAAGCAACGCGGTTTTACTTTAGATTGACATATTCTTTAATTACATCACTACATCTGATTCTAAGTTGACTTGGACACTGTACGGATGTCCTAGTATGCGATCGAAGGGTTTAGACGTCTTGTCGCTTTTTGATATCGCTGACAACTGCTAATACATATCTGCTCATGAAATTTATTTAATGGTTGCAAACGATTGGGACTTCTAAAATTGGATTTTCTAAACTGGTATGGAGCGAGGCTGTGAGACGAATTTTCCCTAGAAGGTGGGCATTCTGACGGCTTTGCAAATAACTGAACTGATTCTTCTGTTATTAATTTGGATGCGAGACAAAGCGTCTGCATTACAATTACTACTACCTTTTTATATACTACAGAGAAATCGTATTCCGAGAGTTTAAGTTTCCAACGAGGTTAAACGAGAGTTAGGCCCTTTAGGTTCATGACCCACTGGAGTGGTTTCAGGTCCGTTACGATTTTAAATTTTCGTCCAAATAAATAAGGTCGGAAATATTTAGTCGCCCATACGATAGCAAGAAGTTCCTTTTCGATAGTACTATAGTTAGTTTGCTATCGTTTAAGGTACGCGACGCGTAGACATACGGGCTTATCCGCACCTAGAGGCTCCTTAGTGATAATACTGCGCCTATTGCTACTGTTAGATGCACATTGAAGGGATGAAATCTTTAGAAAAATCTGGGTATTGAAGAATTGGGTCATTAATTAGGAGCTGCTTGCATTTTTCAAAACAACTTGTATACCTGGCGTTAATTACGATTTTCTTACCTTTCTTTAAACATTGCGTTAAGGGTTTGGTAACGTGCGAAATCAGGAATAAATTTTCTGTAATAACCTACTAAACGAGAAACTGTTTTATTTTTGGTAGTAGGTAGAGGATACTTTTAATTGCTGAAATCTTATCCAAGTTAGGGTTTGATACCATCTTTACTAATTATATGCCCAAGATAGGCTGTTTCAAGTTTCAGAAATTCAGACTTATCCATTTGTATCTTAAAGTTAGAATTTTAGCTTTTGGAACACCTTCTCCCAGGTTAACCATATGTTCCTGAAGAGAAGTACTGAAAACTACAATATCATCTAAATAAACTAGACAAATAGTGTTTTGTAGGTCTTTGAGAACATTGTCCATTACGCGCTGAAAGTGGACGGAGAGTTTTTAATCCCATTGGCATGCGTAAAAATTCAGTGACCATTCTCGACATTGAATGCTGTCTTGGGTATGTCGTCGGGATTCATCTCAACCTGATAGAACCCAGCAGCTAGGTCCAAAGTCGAAAAATACTGACAGTTACCAAGTTTATCTAGGACGTCGTTTATGTTAGGTATCGGATACTTATCGTCATAAGTTTTCTGTTTAGTTTGGAAAATCTATGACGACACGCCATTTAGTTTTACCGGATGCGTTGATTTTTGGAACCACCCATATGAGGTGAGCTCACGATTCCGATGGTCGGATAATGCCTTGATTCAGCATCTGTTTTCATTGGTCCCTAACTTCATCTCTATGTATATACGGGTACCGATAACTTTTTGTGTATACCGGTATCTCATCAGTTGTCTTAATGCTATGCTTAATTTTGTTAGTGAAGGTTAACTTTTCACCATCGATATAGAATACATCAGCATAATTTGCACATAACTGTTTAAGTTAGCGCGCTCTCTACGTTCAAATGATCCGTGCGTAAGCGAGATAGGACATTGGCTGCGCGCGACGAGTCTGACGGGATTTGAGAACATTGAACGTTGTAGGACTCGGCTTGAAATTGTTGGTCTAGGGAAAATATTAAATCGTGCTGCGTCGAGGTTAGTAATTTCAAAAATCCAGCGATTATTGCATACGGTGGTTAGACACCTTTATAATACAATTAGAAATAGTTTGTTCGTTAATTAAACATTCACCGTCATGTAAATTTATCGGGATTCTAACTATTTTAGATGAGTTGCTGGATAATTTCTTCGTACCAATTCACGTTGCATGAATTATAATGTAAATAGTATTGGTCGAGTTACGTGTGATAAGCACTTTGTCCTTTAAGTCGATTTTAGCTTCAAATTTTCTAATAAATCCAACCCGATAAGGGTGTCGAAATAATTATGAAATTTATAAATATATAATTTTATGTCGTCCGTTTCATTGAATCTGAGAAACAAGGAATTAATAGAATAATTATTCCTGAGGTGGCATGAACATTGTTACTTCGAACGGGTCAAAGTTAAGCGGGCAAATTGAATAGAACATTTCGATAGCACTCAGGGCTAGATAAATGATTGGTTTGCGCCTGATCTATAAGTAGTTTTAACGGTGGATCCAAAATTTGTCATGTAGGAAGCTGTCTCTGAGTTTGCAAATTCAATTCTATTTTAAGTTGTTCGAATTTGACGATTCCGAGAACTGCTCCTCCCGAACTACTAGAGGGCTGAGGTTCACCTGAGTTACCTGAAGCGGGCACCGTCAATCACGTCATAACCGGCCCGATATACTCCGAGGTCTGCACAATCATAAAATCACTTCCTCGTGGGATAAACATTGTAAGGATGCACACAAATAATAACCATGGGGGTCGTAGCATATAATAATCAGGGTAGTAGAAATCACTATAGTTATCAACTCATAATATTCATTTCTTTCTGTTTTAAAATAGTTAGAAGGCGGGGGATTGCACATTTGTGCCAATCATGACCGGAGTTGGTTACCCGCAGGCCTTTCTCGGGCAACGTAGTGGCTGACACCACTCAAGGCTTTAGGGCCTTGATTTTGTGGTATATACCTAGGGCAATTTGGAATTTATTTTGCAGGCATTATAGTTAGGCGGTGGCGCACGGAACATTTGTTGAGTGCGCGTAGGATATTTATTGGTCTAGATGGCAGAGGCTGCTGGAAATTAGGCTTCCACGTCTGTTGAGGGGCTGCCAATTGGGTACTGTGGTGGTCAGCGCAACGGAATTGAATGGTTTAAACGGGTAAAATATTAGGAACTATTGGCACTTGTTTGGGTAATTGAAAACCTTGTGACTTCTTTCCGAAATTGAATCATTACGGTTTTGTAAGTACATAACATTCAATTCCTCTTGCACGAACTCAAGGCTTTTTTCAGCACTATCTGGACGCATATATCTGATACGAGAGCCCAAGGGCCTTTTAAACCTCGCACAAATGCCTGCATTGTTAACTTTTATACAAGGTACGTTTAGCTTCAATAGTGGTATCGACACTCTTCTGTAGGCTGACGTATGCATAATGGTATTGAAATAAATTTAAACATTTATCGTAAAATTTGGGGCGAACTATCTTCCCTGCGTAGCCAACATAAGGTCGTTATATAAAGCGGTCTCTCCATCTCTGGTCCGAAAAATTATTAATTAGAGTATTCTTTATGCTATCCCAACTTTCAGAAATGCCATTTGAGTTAATTATCCGTGCAGCTGACCCTGGTAACTTATTAAGTATACCGTTTACAGGCATAACTTAGCTAGTCTGTTGCCGGATTGCAGCCAAATATTCCGCTACTATTTGGTCACATAAGTGGATAAATCTAGGTAATATATGCGAGTTCCGTCAAAATCGGGTACCAGGCGTAGGGCTTTAAAATTGCGTCCGTCGGCCATCTCGAGGACTGATTTAATATCGAGTCTAACGAGGAATCTACGGTCTTATCTAAATCTACACTAATATTTCTATAGCTATCCAAGTTGAGCCTACGAGAATTTGTGCACTTGCAGGCCTCTTTAGGGGTTGTGTACTTAGGATGAAAAATCTTGGAAACTTAAAAGGACACTTATAAGGATATTGAGAGCAACACACAAGGATAATCTATGTACCTACATGGATTTCATTCTGGTTCTTCGGGATCGATTTTTCGGATTTTTCCTCCAGCACGGACTCCAGGTTCCAGGATACCGGGCGCGTTGAGTATCTATTCTAGATCCCTGTTACCCTAGGTATCCTACCGACTGCGCCAATTATGGTAGTCGCCGTCGGAGGACCCAAAAAACTCAAAATTATTGGATATAAATTTAATTAAGACAAAATTACAATTTAACTTATGCTAAAGCTGCTCAGTCTGACCTTTCGATGCGAGAAATGGAATGACTGAGGTACATTGAAATTATCGTAATGAAGTAATTCAACACGATGGAAACTTCCCAGTAAAGTGCAGCGTCGGATGGCAGCGGCTCCTTTGGGTCTTCGTCGAAACCGTTCCTGCTGATGAAGCATATTTGCCTTCAGTCGACTCGTTTGACGCAGCATATTTGTACCTGTGAATCGATGTTCAATGAATAGATGACGCTGCATAGTTGCATTTGCTAAGGGCTTGTACATATAACAAGTAGACAAATGGTGCTTACGCTTAGGAATGCAAACGAATTATCGATTTTGAGCAAAATGTAAGAGGACTTTGATGTTTTCGTGTTTTTTACAACAGTGCTACAATTTTAACTATTGGCAATTAACACTCATTTTTGATATTCTGTTTGGGTAGGCACTCAATACCAGGCTCCAATGGCGAAAGTGAGGTCAAGACCTATTCAAAGTCAAAATCATTTATTCAATTTAGGCTCTACTGAGCACTTATGAAAGTCGAAAATTATCCATTTTCCACCGGTTCACAACTCAGACCCGTCCAGAGAAGAACGGCAAGAAACTCTGCGCCTTTTTTTTTAAATATTAGTATTTAGCAAAATTTGACCAATACATTTTTTTTTTTAGTTACTAGGGATTTGCAAGCGCAGAATATAAACTATTTCCACACATCTTGGTCCTCAATATAATTTATTACAGAATAGTAGCTTTTTCTATAAGCGTTGTTTTAAACTTACGAAAGCTGAATATTCAGTTGCGTTGTAAGGCATTTAATTTATACATTCTTAACTATTAACATGAAAGATTTTTGTTCGGGCCGTTAAATCTGGGTAGCTCGGTCACCGACCCTTTGCGGGCCTAATATCTTTTAGCAAACATATGAATGTTTTGACTCGGTACATAATATTTTCAAATATGTATAAGGGAGTAAAGTTAAAATTCAGTTTTATTAAAACATAGTAAAGATTCCGTGAACCCAGATTGGATTGCCCTAACAGCCTGTTTTGTGGTATAAATATTGTGTTCAAACCGGCTGCAGATCCCTAATAATTCCATAGGACATAAGGCGAAAGTAAGTAATAAACTAGTTTGCAGGTTGCCTCGTCGTTAGCTGCCTAATCTTGCGTATGGCAAAGATTCTGAACTTGGCTTAGAGAGTTTGTCAATATGAGCTCCACTGCATCTTGGAATCAATAGAAAATCCAAGAAATGGGTAGAGCTTACGTAAGGAATGACCTCATTGTCAACTTTAATCTTTTGAAAATCTGGCAACTTACAAAGAGAAACAAGCATTTAGTTTTGTTCGCGTTAAGTACTGGTTATTGGACGCAAACCAGTTTGACACAAATCAATTGCCATTTGGTTATCCTTCAACGTTATGGTCATTTCTTTTACCCTTAGCAGTAGAGAGGTGTCATCTGCAAAAGGACAACTTCGACAGCCTCCACTACCAGAGGCAAGTCATTTATATAGACCAGGAACAGAAAGGTCCCAAAATTGATCCTTGGGGAACACCCATCCGCAATAGGGAGTCAGATGACAGAGTGTCATTTACGTTTACATATTGTTTTCTTTATGGTAAGAAGATAGAAAATCAAGACCAAACCATGTACACCGAATACTTTAGTTATTGATTAATATGTCATGTTCCAATAGTCAAAGGCCTTGGAAAGATCACAGAAGATTCCAATAGAATCGCAGCGATCCTCCCATGCCTGAGAACATAGAGACCAACTTTATACCAGCATTTACTGTTGACCTACCTCTGGTAAAGCCAAATTGTGATCACTTAAAATATCAGTTTATTAAAATCTAAAAGTTGTTCTAAATAATTTTTTCAAAAATTTTACTAAGTGCTGGCAGTATAGAGATTGGTCTATAATTTTCAATATTAACTGTAAACCTGATTTAAAGACTTATATTTTTACTGAATTTGTTAACTGTGGAATCTCAGGTACTTATAGATGCATTATATATTATGGCCAATATGGGGATATATCTTGAATTATTAAATTTATTGCCCATGTTGATAAATCCCACAAGTCTTCTGTTTTTTTTATTTATTTTATTAAACGCCTTCACTATATCTATAGGCTAACATTACAAAAATTAAATCAGGAAACATTGTCTACCCAATAATTTTAGGTGTGAAACGGTTGAACAGAACTAGAATTTAAGTGTTTTGTAGGTTTCATGAGCTATGTTTGTAAAGTATTTTTGGAACTCATTAGCCACCTCAACTCAGCTTAACAGTTTTACCCTTGTACATTTAGTTCTAGGTCATTCCTCTGTTTTGTGTTTCTACCTGTTTCCGTATTAATAACTGCCAGGTAGTCTTGATTTTATTAGAGGATGACTTTATTTTATGATTAAATGCATTGCTTGCCATCAAACAAACTTGTTTAAATATTTTGAGACATTCTCACATAGTTAAGGGAATTTTACATTAGATGTTAATGATTTTGATCGTACAATAAATATAATAATCCCTGCATGCCTAATTCCTAGTAGCCCAGTCACTGAATTTCGGTTTTATTACTTGTAATTTTCTTAGTAAAAACAGCATTGTATTCACTGGAAATAATATTAGACAATGCTCCAAAGTCTTTATCAGGATCCAAGTCAATTTTAGGTTTGGAAGCTTAGCTTTACATTATATTTTAAATTGTTTAATTCTGTTCTGGTAATAAGTCTCAAGATAGGAAAGATTATAGGAGTACTTAAAGGATCTGTTTTTTAAGGCTTTATGATCTGAACGAATACCGCTTAAGACGCCCGATCTAAACTTGCAATTTACAAACACATTATCAATACAAGAGGCAAAGATGGTGTTAATCTAGTAGGTTCATTAAAACAATTGAAGATTGGAAGCTTTAATAGAATTAAAACTGTAATGTGTGGGTGAATCAGTTAGAATGTCATATTAAAGTTCCACATACAACAATATGCTTTTGAATTAATAATTTTCTTAGATATCCTCCATAATATTATAAAATGTCCAAATCACCAGAGAGGTCTATAACATAAAAATATGTACTGTTCACTTTCTGCACAAGCAACTAATTGTCGTTCAAACCGGTATGCTGTGTCCTTCCTTTCTTAAATTTAAAACAATTTTGTATAAGGGCATCCCTCCAATAGCAGTTACTCGGTTGAATATACTGGCAACGAATAGTTTTTAAGTTAAATGGCACATTTTTAAGCTGTTCTCAGTGAAGCAAAAACATCTAATTATCTTTTCTATTAAAATTCTATATCTAGTACTTGCAGAGAACCGATTTATATTTTGATAAAAATATTTATACATTAGATTGTGTTCTTGTTGTCAATTACATTATTAAAAGATTATCCTCAGTATTAATAGAAAATCTATTAAAACTGATTTCACTATTAATGCTATATGCCAACAATGTAGCTTATTCTGTGCTTAATTTTCTTTTGGCAGATAAATAGTATCCCGAGTCAAAATAAGATTACTTATGAATTTATTAATGTCAAACAATTGAAAATGTCATTTGATCTAATGTCAAAGATGTAAATACTGATTAATTTAAATATTTTCATTATTGAGTTTTCATTAATGGAACAGTGTAGGGAACACACCATATAATCTTTTTTAACCTTAGGTTGACAATTGGTAAAGCTTAAATCAAATCATGTTTTCAATTTGAGTGCATACTATCATTATAAAGAGCTGTGTCACTGTTCATTTTAGTTTTAATACTAGTCAATTATTTTATGTATTGCGCCCTGGCAGGCGTGATTTAAACATATTATACTAGTAAGGAGCTTATTTAAGTTTGCACCAATACCAATACCAATTGGTAAACCAATGCATCACTAAACACTAATGTATTATGTTTATGTTGATGCGACACTATTTTTTGTCTGAACAACTTTGTGCTTTGTGCATTACTGGATCACTAATCAGTGACTCAGTTTCTATTGTTGCCTGAATTAAAATTCAATTTGAATTGAAATGACATTCAAAGAGAGTAAATCTTTCTGCATTAAATTTACTTACTGTCTACTAAATTATTTAATGAATGATATGTCCTGTATTTTTTTTTGGTTCATATTTCAAACGACAAATTCTTGCAATGACTGTTCTTAAATTGGAATATTATCTTGTAATTTATTTTTTTCTGAATTTAGTGATTCTACTATAGTTACTAAATTATGTTTTTGCAATGTTAATTTAGATCCCAGCTTTTATTTTGTTTGATAATAGCATTTATGTTTTGTTTTTGTGTGAGAATTTTCTAATAAATTTACAAACTTTTTTGTACCTTTTCATATTATTTTGACTCAGTTTGATTGGCTATTTTACCAATACTACATATTGAATCATCCGCTGTTAGATCTATTGGTGAGCCAAACCCACAAACCAGTACTGGAGCCATGCCCATTAGCTCATCATGCAGGTTTTGTTTTTTATTGTGACATCTTTATTATATCGGCCTAACTGTTTAAGAAGCCTGCATGAGTCACTTAACCCTGTTCTAAATGAGTTATTCTATCTAATGCCTGAGTATGGACTACACTACATTGATCAAATTTGTCAAAGTTACCTGTAGTTTGTCATTTTGGGCTACAGTATCCATGTACTGGTGTGAAGGTTTGCTAATTCTGATTTTAGTTCATTATTTTTCTTATTATAAGTTGGATTTCTTCTTCACTATCCTCTCTCCTGTAGCAATTGGGAGCAAAGCCTTTTTGATGTCCTCTAGTTCTTTCAGTGTTGTTTTCAGTTGGAGCTCTTGATCGCGTGCAGAGGCCTTTGCGGGTCATCATTTTGAGGAACGATGAGTAGCTATTTGCTGGAAAGCAATATGCAAAGCACTGAGCACTAAGATAGCAAAGACTAAACTTATTTATGTTAAATAAAGATTACTGTATATAGTGTAACTGAGAGAAGCGTGTCTGCGGCAAATGTGTGTAATCACTTCCACTGATTGTCAAGCAAAGCAATACCAACAAGCCAAGTGGATAGACGTTATCACATATGTAGTGAAGATATAATGTATGACAATAAATGCTAATATCTACGATAATTTTTAAAGCTTTGTATGTAACAAATATAACGATACTGCCTGTGTGTTGAACAGTAGATGTTTTGAAGTAGTACACGTAATCAAGACACTTGTAGAGGTTATGCTTGAGTTGATTTTGCACAATTTGTAAATAGCTTATAACAGACTTATATTGCATAATTTAAGTGAATACCTGAATTCTCTATAATTCGAGAAAAGCAAGCTACTTAAATTGGAACGATAGTAACCCTTATCCCATTTTTGCCAGATGGATAATTTTAATGCCTTAAAAACCGATGTATTTGCTAGTGATACATTTTCTTGTAATATTGATTTTGGAACGATGTGACATCCTTATACTACGCTGCAACTTAAACATGCAGCCAACTAATTGTCAATGTAATGACGATACTCATTTTGTATTATTACAGACTAATAACAAATTATGTAGATTGTATCGATTTTGTGTGATTTTTCTACACTAGTATGAATCGTTTAGCACTCTAAATGTACTATCTTCACTTTAGATACAGTTTAAGGACACACATTTCACATAGCAATGATTATATGTAGACTAGAGAAGGATTTATTCTATGTATCTGTAAAACATAATTTTTATCTATTTCATAATGTTGCAACACTATTAGCATTACAAGACATAAGAAATGTGATTAAATTTCTGATAATTCTACGATAAACATTTCTTTGTCCAAATAAAAACGTTGCATAAGGACTGGTTTGGCTTTTATTTTTTCTACCAACAACGCATTTTATTAATATCCTTATATAATGAAATCTTCCCATAAGATGAGATTAGATTAATATTATAATTATTAAAAATTTACGACTAACGAAAACCTGAAAATCTTTATATTAAATCTAATGATTGAGGGTAATTAAAATATTCTATTAAAAACTTGACTGTTATTAAATATATATATTGAGATAGGCAGTTCCATTTTCCGTTACATTTTTGTCCCTGCTCTTATTTTGCGTTTTTCCTTCATCTCTACCGTTACCAGGGAAGGGCAAACATATAGACCAGACCGCCTTGCTTGAGCATTGGCTGTTTGTTAGGTGCACAATTTTCCGTTTATAATCTGAAGTGGTTCAACCGTCAAAATGCGTGTTCATTTTGAAATTTGCCTAATTTCAAAGGAGCAATTCATCCGTAAGGTAAAACTGCTATTTTAAAAAGAATATTAAAATACCCTCCAAAATAAACTTATTGACAATGAATGTAGAAAAGTTTAAAGATGGTTCTGAAATCGTTTAAATTTTTTGTCGGCTTATAAACCACAATTTCGTAAACCAATACGATCGAAGATAATACTTTTTTCATGTTTGACTGCTTATTTTTAATTATTATTTACGTTTACGCTACGTAACCAACTAATACGGTGATACCTTATATCGTATCAGATATACGGACGGTATAAATTATACAAGTTTATGAGATTACGATCATCTTTATATGGTTATATCGTGTCTTTTATATCAGTGTACCATAATAACTAGTGTGGGGGTAAAACACATTGACGAACTTCTTAATTTTATGTTTCGTTGGCGTGATATATTATTCACTACCTACCTACATGCACATTAATTATTTATTGGACATCGCAACTAAACTCGAACACCAGACGGTACCCGCAAATGCGCACACAATTGTTTGCGATTCTTACAAAGCTGCACGGAATCAGTTGTACCACCTGGTCTGGTAATATAAGGCTTTTATTTTCATTGGTTTTTCATTGGCGTTCACGGATTAATTTAACCGATTTAATGTGTTCGCATGTAAATTAGCTTCTAGCTGGTTTTATCCATTTATTCGGAAAAGTGGTAATGTGCCTCGAGGAGCCTGTGGTTTCTAACAAAAACCAAACTGACCTCCTTTGTCATTTATATTTGTGCAAATTTGCCATATTAATCGTTTCAGCTTATAAATCATTGTCTAAACGACGAACAATTGCAAAAGGTATACGACTCCTCTTGGAGAATAGCGTAAATGTCTCAGTAACCTATAGTGTTTCAGCCAATGGACAAAGCACCAAATTGACAGATTTTTGCCACCAGTGATTGTCAACAACGGAATTTTATCAAAGACATTTATTTTTGCTTTCCGAGTTGGTCCAGGCAATTTCCTGTAGTCAAGGCAACCGCATTTCATCCCTACAAAAATAAATTTCCAATTCAGCGCCAGTTATTACAATTTACACGGTAACAAGGCCGAACCAAAACTGGTCATGGGCGCGAACTAAAAGCCTTAAAATTTGTTTTGGTCTTCCTAGATTGATTAAGCAGTGGATAGACACGGTTAATTATCAGATATAGGTATACTTGGTTCGATGCTTTTAAGGGAGTTTCAGTCGTATTTCAATTGAAAGAGACTCTCGGAGATGGATAGCTTCATCTCTTAACTCGAAAACGTGCGTTTTATATGCGATGTAATAAATGTTAGTTTTGGCCACGGTATTTTTGGCTAATTAATTTCAATCCTTACTCCAATTATTTTTTTTTAATCCTTGAAGTTATGCTTCCAGACTCATGTCTTAATAGCTTCATTTAACTAGGTTCATGAGAAGCTCCCGTCCCCACGAACTAGGTGGCCCATTTTTTTAATGGGCGACATCAGAAGAGTACGTGAGTTGGCATTGTTTATGTCTCCTAAGGATCGTCGACGATCAACACGAACCGAGACACCGACGGTCTGGCGACTGTTAATCGATTGCTGGGGCGGTGAGGAACCGCACTGGAACCAGGATGTATCTGTATGCGGCGTGTGTGTTTCTTGTGCTCGTGGCGGGCCGAACTACAGGTGTGTGCCATCCCTACACGTGTGGTGTGTAGGGTCTGATGTCGGGACCCCCGTTGGGTCCAGTCTTACTCCACATTTACTTCATCATTAAGATAGGATGTTAGATCTCTGCGTCTGCTTTAAGGCCAAATGTTTAAATAAGCAGTCTCATTCTTGGACTAAACACTTCTGCAAGGTAACTTTTTCTTAAATTGGGAGTTTTAGTGTTCTACAAAATTATCACATAAATAGAATTGTTGTGGTAAGTTGTCTTCACCGACGCTAGTACACGTTCCACTTCGTATGCACTGTCTTGTCACAGATGCGTCTATTTGAGTATTTTTTTTGGAGAGCTCGACTGGGCAACTGCCATATTTGACGCAAGCCAGAAGCAGCTGAAGGCTCATTGCCGATCTAATCGGGCAATTTCATAGCCGCTGGTTACCTGGACGTAGATTGTTCAAGTAATTCTTAATATCTCTATATTCTAATTTTTGGTGATACATATTAGTAGTCCTTGTAAGTATAACACTAACAGTTCGCTTATCTACGGAAACCACAAGAGTGGCAACCTCCAAAGCTTCTACCAGGCTGCTCAGAATACTGCTAATTTTATTTACGAGGACGAGCATAACGAAAGCAGTGTGAAACCTTGCGCATGTCGTTACTCCATCGATGCATTCAACGAACAGTGGAGGGACTTGCTGCTTGCTTGGATATTACCGCCACCGTCCATGACTCTCAGGGTTCTAATGCATCCTGTGAAAGCTTGGTAGTTATGTACTTATAAGGGACACTTTATTTTAAAGCGCTAAGACACTTTCATGTTACTTTTTAATTATTTGCACTTTAAATTATGTTGCCCAAGTTGTTTCTCCGCCTTTATGAATGACGATACAAGATTTAATATTTATGGTTATTGAACCGGAGCGTTGTTGTTGTAAACTAGAAAAGTGTGTAATTACATTCCTGTCTACCGAGTTGAAGACATAATATCGATTCTTAATCGGAAACTGAAACACTGGATCATCATTATGGTATCTCTGAAACACTTTGTAGTTCATATTTTAAACATCCTTAGTATTGCTATAATGAATCAAGAAATTAATGTTATAGTCAACTAATCACATTAAATTCTCCTTACATCAATGTCTAACCATTCTTATTTCTGCAATGTATATAATCACATTGACTTTTATTTTTCACCAGGAGATAACAAACAGGTCTCCATATATAAGCTTCTAATAACGGTCGAGTTGTTTAGTAGCAGCGTTTTACCTAAAATAAAATGCATATTGAATGTACTTACCATATTAGAAGCTAAATTTCTATCTCTTCTTGGTGTATATTTCGACACAATGATCAAGCAACGGCGGTCTGGTCTATATAAGATTGCAAGACCCCCTCCCCACCCAGTAAAAAGGCAATGTAAATGGATGGGATGTGCGAAAAAGACGGCAAATGAGGGAAAAGGACGGAAAAATGCAACGGAAACGGAACTTCTAATAAAGTAAGTATGTTTAATATGCATTTTATTTTTAGCTAAAATGCTGCTATTAAAATGTTATAAGCATGGTATGCTAGACCTAGACTAGTAAGACCCTATAACAAAATAATCTGACTGTCGTATTGTTTTCTAGATTCAGTTTTGGTATTTTCTTAGTAAATTTAACGAGAATATTAGTGTTTTCTTAAACAATTATTATCTATTAATAACAAAGTGTTATGACTTTAGGAAAAAACTCTGAAGATATCACATATATTTCTCCTCAAAAGTTATTTAATGTATTCTCTTCGCATTTTAGTCTCTTTAATGACAAATAAGTATAAAAAAAAATTAATTACCTTTATTTCAAATTTAACATACATACAATATTTGTAACTTAAATACTAGACATGTTTTACATTTTAGAACATCAATTAAATTGCGATATTAGTTTTTCATCTAAAATTTTAGTTGTATAAATAGGACAATATATATATTTATTTTTTACCTACATCTTTACAACTAAACACGTTGACTTGACTATTTTAAAGATATATTAAAGTGATAAATTTTCTTTAAACAAAATTCTGATATAAGTTGCCAAGATATAATCAAAATAAAGGATCCTATTGTAACAATAAGAAGAATTGATAGAGACGATACTCTTAAATCTCTTTGTGGTTAGATTCTTTCAATTCGTTTTCCAAAATTTTGATATCTCTTTTTTCCTGTGGCTGAGGTTTCAATTTTCATACGTGATCTTCGTAACAGAGTATGGACGTAACCTGTAACAGTAGTTATCTTCAATTAATCAAGCCGTTCCGGGCTGCGTGATTTCTAGTCATGTTTGGTCAGAATAGTAATCAAACCTACGGTACCGCCTTCGTACCTTAGTGCTATTGGCCCTTGCTTCTCAAAGCTGAGATCGTAGGTCGAATCCTGCGGGGAAAAATGTTTGTTATTGTTGATCTGTGGTTGGTAAGGGCAATACGGGTCGATCACCCAATTTTCTCTGAAGTTAGAAGATCCTTGCGTCGGATGGGAAAACATAGTCTATCGTGGTCATCAAGACCATCTTTGGCATTTGTTATGACGACGCCAATTGCCGTCTGATTTGTTAACATCAATTCATCAAATTCAATCTAGCTTTTGGTTTGTTGGATGACAGTGGCTCTGCGTTATAACTGTTAGTTAGGTAATATCAGATGGATTAGGAGTCGACGTCAAAATGAAATAGTCAAAATGAATAGGAAAGTTGATAGCGAATTTGAGTTCTAACCTTTGCAACTGCCGAGAGAATGTTCATTTATATTCTTCGTCCTGTTTCACTAATTTCTGTCTACATAATTAACTTCTTGAATAATTAGCACACCATCCAGATGAAAGATAATATTTATTAAGTTTGTTTTATTAAATATTAATTCGTAGTAATTTTTTGCTTTTCAATAGTTTCAACATTACATTACATTCATTGAATAGTAGTAAAACTCCTTGAACAATGGAAAATAATCACCGCAATAGGTGTCTTGGAATAGAACCTTCTCAAATCGACCGCTTCAATTTTAATATCGTATCAGATTTTTCTTTATTTGTACCGTGATCAGCGGCAGCCTTAATCCGTCCACCGATGGACATAGGCCTTTTTCAATGATCGCCAAGACGGCCGATCCTTTGCTTCTCTATCAAAGTCAAATATCTTTATTCAATATGGAAGCATTACTCTTTCTTATTGATTGTCAAATAATCTACCACCGGTTCGGAAGTGGATGCCTCTGACCTGAACTGACTCTGAACGCTACACGGAGCGGCCATCCCGCCTGGTCGGGCTCGACCACCGCTTTCATCTTAAACGCGGCCTCCACTCCAGAACCTTGTTGGCCCATCGGCCATCCGTCCTTCTGACTATATGACTTTTATTATATGTATAACAAAAATTGATTTTTGTATGTACAAAAGTCTCGATGTTCAATTTAGGTCTTTATCCTTTTGTAATATTTCTTGTGTATTCTGTAAGATTTTACGAATCGCTTCATCTTGGAAATACGGTTTCACGGGAAACACTGGTTATCTCCGTGGTGAAAATATCATTATTCCTAATGTTTCCATACGGCACGGCACGACACGGGTGTGTCTTCGACAAACGCCGAATATTTTTTTTTTTTTGTCTCTTACTATTTGAGCTTCAACAGAAACTTGGTTTCAGTAGATCTTCTCCCACTTCAACCGCTTTATATATTTATATTCCTTTATAAACTAAAAGGCATGAATTTTGTTTTTTGTATATACTTATTTTTCGCCATCCATGTTCTTTGCCTGTTTTGTTCTAATAATGATTTGTTCCCACAAAATTCATTTCATTACAGAAAAGTAACATTGACATCATATTACATTTATTGTAACAACTTGGTAAACTTATATAATAACAAAAATCATACATACATGGTGGTTTTAATTATACAGGAAGTAGTTTGACTAGTGGCGTGTTACCAAGTACTTTTACTAACAATAAAAATCTACTTCTAGGAATTATAAAGATATTTGGTTTTACAAAAAATAATTGAAAGTATTTCCAAATATGAGAAAAACAATGATTGTTTGGCTTTTCAGAACACAATTGTGTTATTTTTCTTTTTTTGAAACTTTTATTTTATAATTATACAACACGTCACAACAGTTATGAAAGTTTTAGGCTATGTAAATTTGCATACGTAATTTTAACAGACAAGTCTCCGGATCACATGACAATACTTATCCTTTGGTAAACTAAGAACAATTTTGTGTTTTTATTTGCATAATGTGTTTTTAATACGATCAAAGCAATAGTCGTGATGCTCTACACAATTCCTCGTTTGCAAATCCGCAATAAAACATTCAATTAATTTAACACGACAAATTTGCCATAACATAATTCTTGCTAATAATATTTTAAATACTTATGTATTATACAATATAATAGTAGTGATAAATATTCTGAAAACATAATAATTATTACAGGTACTATACAACAGACGGCTTTTATGCGGCTCTCCTTACAGTAAAAGCATGGTGAGCAAATACACTTTCGTGCACAGTTTCCGTCTGCGCCACGGATTTTAAGTCACCCTCATCGGAAGTGAACTCCGTAATGCCGACGTAAGGCTTCACCACTTTCTTCGAAAAGGGTTGGCACTAACACGCATCTGCGTGCTTAACAGCCCAAAAACTCGAGCCTCTGCGCCTCTGTTTGCGGTCGCTTGCTGGGCCTCCTCGGTCTCCCGGCACGACTGCCACGACAAGGGTTAGGGACCTACCTCACCGGGCGCATCACACCGCGACCCCGGTTGCGCAGTTATCCAGCAAACCATCGCAAGTTTCCCGCCGATGTCGGATAAAGGAGCAAGAACACCGCGTCCCAGACGACGCACGGGCGGTCCCGATCGTTGATCGTCCCGTCGTCGCCAGGAACATTTTCAACAGAAGAGCCGCCTGCTCCACTGCCTCAACCAGACGCACGAGGAACTGGTGAAGAGACCGCCGCCGCTGCTAATCACGCCCAGGACGCAGATGGAGCCGGCGACATCTAATGATGTCCAGCTGGCCCATCTTGCGCTCCCAGCCAGGCGGCAAAGGCGAGCAATCTCCACCAGAGCCGGAGGAAAACCGAAACGCCGGTGATGACCGAGAGGATGAATATTCATCCACGTCAACGACCTCATCGCAGATTCATCACCAGAACGATCAGCCAATATCGTTGGCCGAGCCAGGCACGGTACGATTCCACCACCAAGATCGCCGTCGGTAACTCGTATCGACCACCGAGCTATCACCGCCCAGGAGTCCTGCGGTGCGAGGCTGAGCTACGGGGAAACTACTACCTCAACGCGACCGCAACATCGTACGCTACGCTCGTCAACGCTGAGTGCCCATGTCGCCGTTCCGCCGTTATCAGACGTGCCAAAGCGCCAGAGCGGCAGCCAACGTCACCAGCACATCATCCGCTACATCCACATCGGCGCCGGTCCCCAAGCGGCAACTCACCCATCCATCTATGCGGAGCTACGAAGAACAAGGGACCTATAACCGGGAAGGCGGTAAGTAATATCAATACCACTGTACAACACACTACTAAACAACCAGCTACATATCCACCGATAGTAGTGAAAACCTCCTGACTGGACCAGCCACTTGCGGTTAAAGCAATTACTGGGCCACCACCTAACCCGCCCACCTATGGGAAAGGGGTAAGGTTTATCCAGAATGACAAAAGTACAGAATCCTACAAGATATCTGGTAGAAGCGTCGAGTCAACAACACCATACCTGGTACGCATACACGCCGGTGCAACACTTGCCCACGAAAGTGGAATAAGAGGTTGCTTACACCACCCACCACTAGAATAACGGGGCACTGCAGAACAAAGGTTCCAGTGCAATTCACGTCTAATCGCCGATTAGGAATCGACCCATTGCATCTTTTCGTCCAGCTGGACAGATTAGAACAAACAGAGTTGGCAAACTGTACCAGCTGGACGGAAGATTCTATGCGGAATAGGGTGGAAGCTGGCGCGGACGTACGGCGCGCAATCACCGCTGCCAAGCTACGGGCATTCATCAACGTGCGCCCATAAAATGCGTAAATGCGCAGGCAATCACGCACATCAGTGCACGAAGCCGCAGGAAACGCCGGCCATAATGCGCTAACTGCGGCAGAGGCACACGCTAACGATCGAAGGTGCCCCGCTTATCAGAGAAGCGGAAAGAGGATAGCGAACGGAGCACCACCAAAAGGTTAATAAAATTACTACCGAAGACGGATGGACGACAATAACACGCCAACGCATTCAGAATAATCATAACAAAAACATCGACAACGTAAACACGGCCGCTCCGGCCGCGCGCAAACAGCGATAGCGTCCGACTGACGAGCCACCAGCGGCACTGATACGGACGGCGCGCGCAGGAATGCGCGCTCGGCCAGGCTACGACGTCAGGGTCGACGACCGCGATAACGGAGCGGGGGTTAAGACCGCTCGCGCAACAGTGCGGCGATGACGCATCGTACAAACCGCAGCGCGTCATTAGCTGACGATGTAAACACAGGGACGACGGAATAACCAATGAAAATAATAAAATAAGAAAAAGAGACGCCGTAGGCGAAGAATAAAACAAATATTAATACAAGAAGATGCGATAATAATAACCACTATGCGACTGCAACCACCGGCTAACGGACCAAGCGGGTGTCATAGCGGCGAAACGAAAACAGGGCGAGCACGACAAAGCGACTGGATATCGGCCAGTAAGACCGCGTGAACAATAACACTAAAAATGTTAATTTGTAATGTCGTAAATTTACAGATGAAGCGGCGGGTCTTCTGCCGCTGAGTCCGGCGAGCGACTACGCCGCCGAATTAACTCTAGACGACGCAACGACCGGTTCAGGTAGGTGGAGTGAGAGCGCGTCAGGGTGACTCACGGCTACCTGAATCGTTTTCTGGTGGCCGATTCTAGGTACCGTTGCGAGCTATGAGATATTCTGCTGCAATGGCGACAGGCAGGAGCCAGTTGCGGCGATCTGGGGCCGCATGACCACCTTGTTAGCGACTTTGTTGGCTAATACCTCAGGCTAATGTACTGAACCCGGGAGGTGTTGGCTCGAGGCGGCAGGCTTGCCTCGCCCAAGGCATGACATCCATGCATCCTCCTGGAGACAGAAATTGACCAGTTCAGTCTTCAAGGTTCCCAACTTTCGATTATCGGCGCGACGAGATATTCCACTAGGCGTGCCTTACCGTGGTCGGCCGTCTTAGTCGAGCGAGATCTGTACACGATGAAATGGATTGCCGCAGCATTTCTTTACGCTCTGAGGACCGCCTTTGCGTTGCCGGAAAGGAGATTTGCACGTGACGCCGCATATCGCCGCCTCAGCACGCAGTGTGCACATCCGATATCCACACCATTTCGATGGCAGCCCCTGCTCTGATTGTCCGGAGACCTCAACGCTCAAACGCCGCTTGGGGTTGTGGGACGCTGCAGCGGGCGCGTGCTATCTGATGACATGCTGATCAGGTGGGGATGAGGCTGTCGCTCGGCCCATACCCTACCCACCGATGAGAAATATGGTGCGGATATCTAGAATTGCCTAAGTTTCCAATGGAATCTCCCCATCAACTGAGACCTTTACGACGGTACCACGCAGCATTTACCGTCCTCGTCCGCCAGTCTGGGTGCAACGTGTGTCGAGCCGCGCAGGCTCCGCAGAGGATCGACTGGCAGAAGTACCACTCCTTATGGGAACATCCAATTGCCTGACAGTATCGCTACCCCGGAAGATATCGATCTAGCGGCTGAACGACTTAGTCTCCGAATAAAGGAGGCTAAGGAGGCCGCATCGATGCCATTCCGAGGGTCCGCATCACAATTACCGCTTCGTTGCTAGCCTTAGCATAAACGTAAGCGGGCATTACGCCGCTTTGGCGCGCACCCGTTCCGCGCGCCAGCGCTGAATTCAACCGGGTGGCGGAGGTTTTCGGAACAGGTGAAAAACCACCGGGTGAGTTGTGGAGCGGCGTATTGATGCCGCTGGCGAGCATATCACGTCGCCCACCTCCTGAACCGTCAACTCTCTCGACCACCCGGCCATCTGCCCGTTGACTGACAAAGTGGTAACCGTTGTTTCAGTGCCCTGCGAGAGCGGAGATTCTTGCGGAACACTTGGAACAGCAATTTCACCGAACCCTCCCAATAACATAACGCTGTAGTTGTCGCGCACACGACAGGTCGAAGATAGCGTACGGGAGTTTCTGTCGTCCCCGGCGTCGGATCTTGCTGAGGTGGCATTGTCGCCCTGGCGAGGTCTGGCGGGCTTTGCGTTACGTTAACGTACGTAAGGCACCGGGTGATGATGGGATTCGAATGCGGCTTTGAAGCAGTCCCAGGCGGGCGGTCGTGAAATGACGCGCCTGTTCAACGGGATACTCCGTACGGGGTATTTTCCGGGGACGTGGAAAACCGGTAAGATTTTCGTGCTGCCCAAACCAGGTAAGGACCGACGACTACCTGGAAGTTATCGCCCAATAACGTTGCTATCGCACATCGCGAAACTCTTTGAGCGGCTGCTGCTTCGGAGGCTGCGCCCGCACGTCTCATTACGAGATGAGCAGCACGGCTTTCGGAGCGGCCATTCGACAGTTACTCAGTTGACCCGAGTGCTGCACGAACTTACGTTCGACAGAAATGTCGGACGTAAGTCAGTCGGAGTCTTTCTCGACATCGAGAAGGCTTTCGACCGTGTCTGGCATGAAGGACTTCTGAGTAAACTGCTCGTCAATACCACCATTCCGCGCGCGTTAGTGCGGTTAGTAGCGTCTTATTTAAGTGGGCGCGACTTCTATGTAGTCGTCGAGAATTCCGTTTCGACAGCACGGCAGATCTTATGCGGGGTACCACAGGGATCTTGCGTCTCGCCGATTCTGTGCTATATCTCACGATGACATTCCCACCCTGGAAGGTTGCCTCAGGATGGTGAAGAGTGTTCGACTTCCCTGTTTGCCGGCGACAGCGCGTATTTTACGTCGTCCCGTCGAGTTCGATATCGCAGTACGTCGGATGCAGATGTTGCTCGACTTGCTCCTGATTGGTTGGACAAATGGCGGATTAGTCTCAACGTCGGTAAGACTACCGCATTTTCTTGACCTTATCCACCAAGTCTGCCTGTTACGGCAATCCGGAAAGCGTTGCCTGGCAAAGCACGATAACTTATCTCGGATGCAAAATAAACCGTACTCAAGCATGGTCCCCCATGTTGACCACGGTCAACAGCGCGCAGCTGCGCGCGCGGTTTTACGGCCTGTTTTGGCATCCACTTGCCTCCGGACTAAGTTATCGTGTCACAAGGCATATGCGTCGCGATTGACCTACGCGGCCCGGCTTGTACGCGTTAACATCGGCAATCAGCGAAACGACCATAGTCCAACAAAATCTGTCCCTTCGTGTCATCGTTGGCGCGGCGCTACGTCAGAGAACGACGTGATTGCAAGGGACTTAGAATCGAATCAGTCGAGGAGTTTGTTGTCCGTTTGGCGCGCGGTCTTTTGACCGCGCGATAACGACCACATACTGACCTACAGGCTTTGCGCTTGCACGCACGCCCTCCTGACGGGCGCCCGTATCCACGGAATTACTGCTGTTGGGTGATCGGCCGAATTGCGGGATGAGGCTGGACACCAAAGAACTGACGGCCAATAAGTGATAGACACAACAGCAGCCCGCGAACATGGATTGCTTCGTATAGTGTGTGCGCCTCGTTGCGCAGCAGCACACTATGCGGAGCAAGTCCAAATGTGCGACTTCGTTGTCCGAGAAAAGCCGGGTCGATAAGCGACGCTTGCATGCCTCGCATGTTGACCTGGTGAGGCTCCCGGGTGTCCGTGTAAAGCGGATGGCCTCGGGCGCCCTCTTGTACAACGATGCTGGATGTGCGTTGTCATTGTATGACGACGTAAACATTAGCTACCTGAGCCGCTAAGAAGGACAGATCCGGGGACGTGTGCCTCCGCGTTGATACTCGGTCATGGGATAACCCCTGATACCCGTACCTGCGCCTTCCTGTCACCAGGGCGCGTAGATGACTCTCGCTCGCTCGCTCGCCACATCTTGATCTCTACGTCGCGCCGATGTGTATCTACCCCGTGAAACGAATATCGCCCGAACCACATCTGCAGTGCACGTGTCGTACTATCGCCCTTTCATTTCGAAGAAGGGTTGGTAGTCACACACCTTGTGTGTCGTACACACACAGTGTGGCAACATCGTGTGATGTTTCGCCGCCCCATCTTGTTCCCCAGTCCAGGCAAGCGAAGGCGAGGAGGCGCAGCACGCCCCCGGAGCCGGAGGAGAAGCGGCCCAAGATCGACGAAGAAGAAGAGATGAGTAATATTACTCATCGGATTCAGACTCGTCATCCACGTCCCCGACCGCCCAATCGCCGCCTTTGAAAGCCGAAGGAGGACGCGTACACAGTCAGCCGCCGAGGTCGCCCGCCACGTCCGTGGTTTCGACGCCCGACCACTCACCGGTCCGGGTGTCCCACGAGGACGTAGGCGACTACCGTACGATTCGCAACGACACACGCGACGCTGCCGCGAGGCTGCCGGCGCGAAGCGTACTTACGCTACGCTCACCGACAAGAACGGGGCACCGACCCTACAAGCGCACACAGCCCAGCAACCACAACAAATCAGCAACAACCGGAGCGATGTCGCCGACCCCGACGCCGTTGCCGAGAAACCACGCCGCCCTCCTACGCACACAGGCGACCAAAGGTAAGGGGAAGGAAGGACAGCACCACATAACCATCACAGAATGCAACTGCCAAGTATCACGCAATATACACAACAACAAACAGCGGCGAAAGCACAACATCCGCAGCTTCTTACCACCCATAGGGTGGAGAACCTACCAGTGGACGCACTTCGCCAAGTTGAGGGAAGCAATGGACGGCACGCAACGCCTGACCCTATGGCCGAGGTGTGGGTTCATTCAGGAGTGAAATCGAATACAGAACCATCCAGGGTATTTGACCGATGCATCTAACGTAACGCCGAAATTCATTGGTACGCCTATACCCTTTCGAGCTGCCGACGAAAGGGAATAAGAGGGCTGCCGTCCCAACCGCCGACGGAGCTTCACCCAGGCGCTCAGGAAAAGGTTTCCGTACAATTTTCAACTTATCCCACCGATAGAACAGGCCGCATTGCATCTTTTCGTCCAGCTGGACAGAATGGACCAGAGCAGCAGCGGCACTGTCGCAAGCTGGAGAAATTCTCATGCCGGGCATAACGGTGGAGCGAGCGGAAGGCGAGCAGCCCAGTGTCACCGGTGCCGGCATCAGCGCCATCCTCACGCCGCACGACCCATCCGCTGCGTTAAGGTGGCGGCAACCACGCGGCGATGGACTGCCCTCAAGCCGCGAACACGGCCATCTGCGCCAACTGCGCGGGAGCACACACCGCCAACGATCGCAGATGTCCGGTGTACCAACGAGAGGCAAGGAAGAGAGGGATACCACTACCAGGGCCACCACCACCACCATCCAGACGTGTGGTAAAAATAACCACGGCGGACGGATGGACGACTATACAAGAAGGCAGAAAATACTGCGGACCATCAATCTATACATCGACGGGCCCGGACGGAAAAATGCGTGCGTCCGCCCCGGAAGCCGACAGCGGCATGACGGCGAGTCGCGCCAGAGTGCGAAGCCCGCTCGGGCGTTGACCGCTAGTCCACACTGGCCGCATTCCTGCGTCAGTCAACGGCCGTTAATCGCTTATCGCATTAACGAGCGCATGTTCGTGCCACCTGGCGCATTCAATGCCGGGGCGATGAACTCGATGATTAACAGAGCGGATTAACGCCGTTGACACGTCATCGGGAGATGAACTAATAAAATATTAATAAGAAAGAAACGTAACCGTCGTCGTCGCAACAAAGTCGGAAATTGGCTAATTTTCAGGCGAAGAATGAAGACGACGAGAAGACCACTACGCGACGCTCAGCGCCGCAAACGGCCCACTAGGGAGCGTTGCGGGCCAAACACCACGCACAAGCGCAACAATGCGACAACCTCACCACCACTACCATCCACGAGGCAGAGCAGGCGCGCCGAGGCTACTGGAGGACAGAGGAGGAGAAAATGCCTGATACATGTCAAATCGGTAAATTTTAAAGTTAACCGCGAAACCGAGATTCTGAAGGGCGAGTCGTCTGCCGCTGAGTCCAGCGGCGCGACCCGCGCCGCGACGCGAACGCCGGATCGCTGGGTGAGAGCGACCGTGCGCCAGGGCAGCTTCACGGCACTGCCGAATCGTTTGCCGCGTTAATCGGCCGGATTCGTAAGTGGTTGCTGCCCTCATACGAGACGTCCTCGCTGCAATGGCGGCAGGGCAGAGCCAGTTGCGGCGATCTGGGCGCCGTGACCACCTACTTGCGTCTTTCAATGGCTACAAGGTTAGCTAATGTACTGGAACCCGGGAGGTGTTGGCTCGGACGGCAGAGCTGCACGCCTGCCTAAGAGCATGACATCCTGTCATCCTCCTGGGAGACGAAATTACGACAGGTTCAGTCTTCCAGGTTCCCAACTTTCGTGTATCGCGCGACGGTGTCTCGCTGGCGTGCCTTGCACCGCGGTACGGCCGTCTTGAGTGCGACGAGATCTAGTACACGATGAATGGATTGCGCATATCTCCTACGCTCGATAGGGATCCGCCTTTCGTTCTGGAAGGAGATTTGCACCGCCGCATATCGCCCGCGGTACGCAATGCATCCGATATCCACACCATTTCCGACGCAGCACCTGCTCTGATTGTCGGAGACCACAGCATAGCACACTGCTTGGGGTTGGGACGACTCGGCGAGCGGGGCGTGTGCATGCGCGGACGCCGATCGGTGGGGATGAGGTGCTAGCCCTTCAGAGCCACCCATTACCCACCGATGGAGTCCGTGCGGATATCCTCGATACGCCCAAGTTTCAAATGGAATTTCCCATTCCGGCGAGACGCTATGATGCGGTACCACGCAACATTTACCTGTCCTCGTCACGCGGTCTGGGTGCAACGAGTGTCGAGCCGCGACAGAGCTCCGCGAGAGATCGACTGGCGGAATACCACTCGTATGGAAAATTGAAACGCCTGACAGCATCGCTCCCGGAAGATGTCGAGCGGCTGCAGACTTGGTCTCCGAATAAAGGAGGCCAGGAGGCCGCATCGACGCCTATTCCGCGAGTCACGCGATCACAATTCCGCTTCGCTACGCGCTTGCATAAGCGCAAGCGGCTTACGCCGCTGGCGCGACCGTGCCCGAGAGCGTGAATTCAACCGGGTGTCGGAAGAGCGAACGGGTGAAAGACCACCGAGGTGAGAAGGGGACGCATTGATCCGCTGGCAGCATATCACGTCGCTTCACCTCCAGCATCAACGTTCTCGACCACCACGCGCATCTGCCCGTTGACTATGTGCAAGTCGGTAAGCCGTTGTTTGTGCCCTGAGAAGGAGAGATTCTTGCGGAACACTTGCGAACAGCAATTACCCCAACCACTCCTAATATATAAGCGCTGTCGTTATTGCGCCACAGCCAGGTCAGAAAGTAGCGTACAGAGTTTCTGTCGTCCCCGGCGTCGGATCTTGCTGAGGTGGCTTATGTCGCCCGGCGAGGTCTGGCGGGCTTTCTTACGTTAACGTACGTAAAGCACCGGGTGATGATGATTCGAATGCGGTTTGGAAGCAGCTCTCAGGCGGGCGGTCAGAAATCGTCGCCTGTTCAACGGATTCCGCAGGGGTATTTTCCGGGGACTGTAAACTGTAAGACTTCGTGCCCACACCAGTAGGACCGCGACTGACCTGAAGTTATCGTTCCGATTACGTTGTTGTCGCAATCGTCGAAACCTTGAGCGGCTGCTGCTTCGGAGGCTTGCGCCGCACCTCTCATTACGAGACGAGCACGCACGGTTTTCGGAGCGGCCACTCGACAGTTGACGCCGCTTGACGAGTGTTGCATGGAGCTTACGTCTCGACAGAAATGTTGACGTAAGTCGATCAGGTCGCTTCTCGATATTGAGAGGGCGTTCGTACGCATTGGGCAGCGAGGACTTCCTACAAGCTGCCCGTTACATACCACCATCCGCGCGCGTTATCGGCTAATACGTCTTATTTAGTGGGCGCGACTTCTATGTAGTCGTCCGAGAATCGTTCGACAGCACGGCGGATCTTATGCAGGGTACCATGCGGGATCTTGTGTCGCGATTCTGGTGCTATTTACACCATGACATCCCACCCTGGACGGTTGCTTCGGATGGTGAAAGGTGGTTCGACTTGCCTTGATTTGCCGACGACAGCGCGACTTACGTCAGGTCCGTTCGATATCGCAGAGTCGGATGCAGGCTGCTCGACTTGCTCCTGATTGGTTAGACAAGTGGCGGATTAGATCCAACGTCGGTAGACAAGCACGGCTTTGCCCGACCTTATCACCAAGTACTGCGCCTGTACCGCAAGTCCGCGGCAAGCATCGCCCGGAGTGGACACGACACTTCCGGATTGCCAAAAGTAAACCAGCACGCTGCTGGATTCCGCCATGTTGACCATGGTCAACAGCGCCAAGACGGCGCATGACATTCACGTACCTCTTTTGGCATCCCACCTGCCTCCGGACCTATAGTTGTCGTGTAGGCATAGGCGCTCGCGATGGCTCACGCGCCCCGGCAGTACGCGTTAGCATCGGCCAATCACGCGGAAACGACTACGTCCAGCAAGAAACTGTCCCGTCTCATCCGTCTGGCGCCGGGCGCACGTCAGGAACGACGTGATTGCGAGGACTTTAAGAATCGAGTCAGTCAGGTTCGTTGTTGTCCGTTGGCGCATCAGCATAGCCCCGCAGATAACGGACCACATCCGATCCAGCTTTGCGCCCTTGCACATGCACGCCCTCTGACGGGCGCCCATCCACGGACTAGGCTCTGGGGTGATCAGCCGAGTGTGCGGGGGATGAGGCTGACACCCAGACTGACGACCAATAGTGTTAGCACATCATCAGCCCGCGAAGTGGGATGCTTCGCAGTGTGTGCGCCTCGTTGCGCAACAGCACACCATGCGCGAGCAAGTCAAAAGATGCGGACCTCGTTGTCCGAGAAAGCCGAGTCGATGAGCGACGCTGCATGCCTCACTATGTCGACCTCTGGTAGCTCGAATGTCCGTGTAAGCGGATGGCCTCAGCGCCCTCTTGGACAACGATGCTGTTGTTGCGTGTCAATATGACGACTAAACGAAGCCACCTGCAAGCCGTCAAGTAGCTGGGGACTGTTGCCGCTGCGTTGCTACTCGGGCTGGGGATAACCCCGATCCCGTACCTGCACCTTCCCGTCCCCAGCGCGTGTAGACGACACCTGCGCCGCATGCCTACGCATAAGAGCTACTGTCCGTCAAGGTTCCGCCGCGATTGCCAATGTTAGTGCGCTCATTACTGTAGTTTTCTCTACGACTCACGAAGCCCTACAAGTGATTAGTGCCTAGCCGTAAATTCTTTCATTTTGAAAGAATTGAGCAGTGCAGCTGAGTAACCACATTCTTGAGGACTCCGTCCCTCCTTGTTGGGGCTTTGCGGGCCTTCGGGTCTCACCGGGCAGGCTGTCCGCAAAGAAGAGGGCGTAGCCATCGCCAGCAGCGACTCACTGCACTGACCCGCCGCCATGTCGGATGGAGGCACCCACCCCACCGCCATGTCCGCTCACGGAAAACGACGGCGACCGAAAAATTTCCGAAACTTTTCACCATGGAATCGCACCACCATCTGGGGCGCCCGGGAACCAAATTCGGACAATCCCCTGCAGACCGGGCCCAGCGATCCGATGGTGACGACGGTATTGATAGCCACCCATCAGGGGCCGGGCGGCCAAAGCGCGGGGGTTAAACCCTTCAAGGAAGGAAAAAGAAGTTTGGAGGATGGTCTCCGGTACTATCCACCCATCAGAAACAACCTCCGCTCCCCTCACCGGTGCTGGCGCCCCAGTGCACTGGGCGTTCGCCCCGGGTCCGTCGGCTGGAGAATCGATCGGTCCCGGACCCGCAAAGGGTGCCGAAAATTAAATCGGCGGCCCCAATCCCGGGCGTTTGCGCCTAAACCTCCCAAACATAACCTGCACCCGCACCAACCCAAAGGGGGAGATCCTGTGCCAGTGCAAACACCGCCGAATCCCCCCTTACGCGAGCCAGGGGGGATCCCACAACCAACTGCGGCCACGACCTCGCCCAACAACCCACCCGCAAGCCCTAATAAGTCCACCCACCTATCGTAGAGAACTTTGCCGGTGGACTTCACTTTCCAAGATAACCCAAATTATCGGGCAACCACCAAACGCACGTCCTTGGCAAAGGTGTTCGTTTCCTCAAGGGACGAAAATGAGTACCGGCAGTGCAGCGGTACATGGTGAGGTGAGGACTGCCACTGCCCAGAAAACATCAGCACCATCAGCACCAAAATCAGCACCAACATCAACAGAACAACAGCACTACGCAACACTGAGGCCACCAGCAAACGAACCAAAGATGAGGACTACCAAACCGAAAAGTCTGGGCAGCGAGCACGACGCTGCAGGGACTTCAAGGGGAAATACACTGACACCTGCCCGCGAACCGCGTCAAGTTAGAGTAAACTTTGCCAAAAGAACTAACTTCACAGACACCGAGGCGGCGGAGTCGTCTGCCGCTGAAACCAGCCGCAGACGACCACGCCGCAAAGCGTCTAACTTGCCAAGGGAGGAGGTAAGTAGAGGGCGCGCTAACTACTCAGGGGAGACCTGCGACGGTTCGGCCGAATCGTTAGCCGACTTATTAGGCCGATTCGCCCGGACGGTTACAGGTCTAATTACAGACTTTCTCGCTGCAATAGCGGCCGGACAGGAGCCAGTTGCGGTTATCTGGCGCCTCTTGACAACCTTGATTGCGTCTCAAAGAGTTTAGCAAGCTCAGAATTCTTTATTGGAACCCCGGTGGTGTCGGCTCGAAAGCGGCAGAGCTGCGCACCCTCGCCCAAATGTATGACATTCATGTCATCCTTTTGGGGGAGACTAAACTTAGGCCGGGCATTAAATTCAATGTACCTAATTTCTTTGTGTACCGTCGCGATGAGGTCACTGCGAGGGGGCTACCATACCGTGGTACGGCGGCTCTCGTTCGCAGGGATCTAGTACATGAGGAAATCAGATTACACGACTTCATCTCCTTACGTACAATAGGGATACGCCTTTGCGTGGCCGGCAGGCAGTTTTGCACTTACGCCGCATACCGCCCGCCTGGCTCGCAACTGTGCCAAACCGATATCCACTCTATTTTTGTCGGTAACCAGCCGGCATTGATTGTGGGCGACCTCAACGCCAAACATTTGGCGTGGGGGTGCAGCACTACAAGCAAAGCCGGACGGATACTGTACGAAGACTCTGATCGGTGGGGTTATGAAGTGTTGGCTCCTTCTGAGCCCACTCATTACCCGACCATCGAGAGTTTTAGAGCGGATATCCTCGATATTGTCCTCAATTTCCGCTGGGATTTACCGATTAAAGTGGACGTCTTGCATGACGTAACATCGCAACACCTCCCTATCCTAGTCTCTCTTAGCTTGGAAGCTACGGCAATAGGGCCCAGAAAGCTACGCGAGAGAATTGACTGGGAAAGTTACCGCGCTCATATGAGCAAAATCAAGTTACCGTTAAATATCAGTACTCCGGAAGAGGTCGAGGCAGCGGCTGTCAGACTTGGTTGCCAAATTAAGGACGCCAAGGAGGCCGCCTCAACACCAATACCGGAAGTAACACGCAACCTACAACTGCCTCAAGCGCTACGCATTATGCATAAACGCAAATGCGCCTTGCGCAAGCTCTGGCATAGAACAAGATGCCCGCGAGTTAAGAGAGATTTTAATAAACTTGCTGAGGAGTTTTCGGCTAGGGTGAAAGACCACCGTGGTGAGTTGTGGGAGCGACGTATAGACGCCGCTGGCGACCGTCATACGTCGCTCCACCGCCTTAGTCGACAACTCACTCAAACAAAAACGGCCGTATGTCCATTGATAGATAGGGATGGTAAACGCCACTATGACGCGCCGGGACGAGCGGAAATCCTAGCGGAACATTTAGAGGAACACTATTTCCCAACTAAAATTGCTTCGTTAGAAGTGGTGCGCCTCGAAGCGCCTGTCACTTTATACTGAGCAATTTTATAAGCTTATACCATTGCTTGAGAAAGTTAGGGGACGATAAGCGTCGTTGTTTATATACTTCGCATGTCGTCCTCGGACGAGGCCTCAGGGTGCTCTGCAAACGGGTAGCCCTCAGCGTCATCTCAAGACAATGAGGTCTAGTCACGAGTCATCATCTGTGATGACATAAAGACTACACCTTAGAGCCGCAATCGGGACGGCGCTGTCGTCGCCGTCAAAATCGCCGTCGTCGCAAATCAAAAACAGTCGGGAAATTGGTTTTACCTTTACAGCAAAGTAGAACCGATGAAGAAGACCACTACGCGACGCTCCAGCCGCCGGCCAATGGGCCACCAAAGCGAAGCGTCGTACGGACCAGAAAGCAACAGCAACAGCACGCGACACCACCACCATCTACCAGCAGAGGCGAGCACGACGCCGAGGCTATAGGGGGAGGTAGGAGATGCACTGTTAACACTGCCACAAAATCGGTAAATTTTAAATTTATCCGCGATTACCAAGACTCGGAAGCGGCGGAGTCGTCTGCTACTGAGTCCAGCGGCAGGCGACCACGCCGCCGAGCACGTAAAGCCAACAGATCGGTGGAGGTAGATGGCGACAGCAGATCAGGGCAGGCCTTCGACGGCACTGCCGAATCGTTTGCCGCTTTAATTGGCCGATTCGTCGGTGCGGTTGCTGGCCCTCATTCAAGACGTCCTCCTCACTGCAATGGCGGCAGGGCAGGAGCCAGTTGCGGCGATCTGAGGCCTGACCACTTTTACCTGCAGTCTTTCAATGGCTAACAAGGTTAGGCTAATGTACTGGAACCCGGGAGGTGTTGGCTCGAGAGCGGCAGAGCTGCGCACCCTCGCCCAAGAGACGACATCCACTGTCATCCTCTGGGGAGACGAAATTACGACCGGTTCAGTCTTCGGCGTTCCCAACTTCTTCGTGTATCGGCGCGACGAGATGTCTCCGCTAGGCGTGCCTACCGCGGTACGGCGTCTGACTGCGACGAGATCTAGTCAGTGAGAAATTGGATTGCGCGCAGTACATCTCCTGCCGCTCGATAGGGACCCGCCTTGCGTCGCTGGAAAGGAGATTTGCAATTACGCCGCATATCGCCCGCCCAGTACCAACTGTCACTTCCGATATCCAACCATTTTCGATGGCAGCACCCCGCTCTGATTGTCGGAGACCTAACGCAATGCATGTCGCTGGGGTTGTAGGACGACCCAGCGAGCGGGCGGTGCGCACGCGACGCAGAATCGGTGGATATGAGGTGCTGGTCTCTTCAGAGCCCACCCATTACCCGACCGGTGAGAGTCATGGTGGGATATCCCTCGATATTGCCCTAAGTTTCCATGGAATTTCATTCAGCTTGAGACGCTTTACGACGGTACCACACAGCATTTACCTGTCCTCGTCACGCTTAATCTGGGTGCAACGTGTGTTGAGCCGCGCAGGCTCCGCGAGAGGATCGACTGCGCGAAATACCACCCGTAATGGAAAAGTTAAACTGCCTGACAGATCGCTCGTCCCGGAAGATGTCGATTTAGCGGCTGACAGACTTGGTCTCCGAAAGGAGGCCAAGGAGGCCGCATCGACGCCTATTCCGCGGGGGTCACGCAGTCAACAATTACCGCTTGCGCTACGCCTTATGCATAAGCGCAAGCGAGCATTACGCCGCTTTTGGCGCGCACCCGTTGCCCGCGGCCGGCCAAGTGAATTCAACCGGGTGTCGGAAGAAGTTTTCGGAACGGGTGAAAGACCACCGAGGTGAGTTGTGGGAGCGACGTAATGACGCGCTGGCGAGAGCATATCACGTCGCTTCACCTCCTGAACCGTCAACTCTCTCGACCACCCACGGCCATCTGCCCGTTGATCGACAGTGGTAACTCGTTGTTCAGTGCCCTGCGAGAGCAGAGATTCTTGCGGAACACTTGGAACAGCAATTTACCCCTAATCCTCCCAACTTACAAAACGCTGTAGTAGTCGCGCAACCACAGTCAGGTCGAGAATAGTGTACAGGAGTTTCGTCGTCCCGGCGTCGGATCTTGCTGAGGTGGCATTTATGTCGCCCGGCGAGGTCTGGCGAGGCTTTGCGTTACGTTAACGTACGTAAGGCACCGGGTGATGATGGGATTCCGAATGCGGCTTTGAAGCAGCTCCCTAGGGCGGGCGGTCGTGAAATGACGCGCCTGTTCAACGGGATACTCCGCGTGGTTTTCCGGGACGTGGAAAACCGGTAAGATTTTCGTGCCTGCCTAAACCAGGTAAGGACCGACGACTACCTGGAGTTATCCGCCCGATCACGTTGTTGTCGCACACGCGAAACTCTTTGAGCGGGCTGCTGCTTTCGGAGTTGCGCCCGCACGTCCTCATTACGAGACAGCAGCACGGTTTTCGGAGCGGCCACTCCGACAAGTACGCAGTTGACCGAGTGTTGCACAGAACTTGCTTCGACAGAAATGTTGACGTAAGTCGGTCGGAGTCTTCTCGATATCGAGAAGGCTTTCGACCGAGTGTGGCATGAGGGACTCTGTGTAACCGCTCGTTAATACCACCATCCCGCGCGCGTTAGTGCGGCTAATAGGTCTTATTTAAGTGGGCGCGACTTCATGTAGTCGTCGAGAATTCGTCTTCGACAGCACGGCAGATCTTTGGGGTACCACAGGGATCTTGCGTCTGCCGATTCTGTATGCTATTACACAATGACATTCCCACCCTGGATGGTTGCTCTTCAGGATGGTGAACGAGGTGTTCGACTTGCCTTGTTTGCCGACGACAGCGCGTATTTTACGTCGTCCCGTCGGTTCGATATCGCAGTACGTCGGATGCAGAAGTTTCGACTTGCTCCTGATTGGCTTGGACAAGGGCGGATTAGTCTCAACGTCGGTAAGACTACCGCATTTGTCTCGACCAGATCCACCAAGTCTGCCGTTACTGGCAATCCGCGGCAAAGCATCGCCTGGAGTGACACGATAACTTATCTCGGATGCAAATAAACCGCACGCTAAGCATGGTCCCCCATGTTGACCATGTGGTCAATAGCGCCAGAGCGGCGCGAGCGGTTTTACGGCCCTGTTTTGGCATCCCACCTGCCCTCCGGACTAAGTTATCTGTGTACGGCATGTGCGCTCGCGATTGACCTACGCGGCCCAGCTTGGTACGCGTTAGCATCGGCCAATCAGCGGAAACGACTACAAGTCCAACAAAATCTGTCCCTTCGAGTCATCGTTGGCGCTGGCGCTACGTCAGGAACGACGTGATTGCAAGGGACTTAAGAATCGAGTCAGTCGAGGGCGTTTGTTGTCCGTTTGGCGCGCAGTCTATGAGACCGCGCAGATAACGACCACTCTGACCTACACGGCTTTGCGCCCTTGCACGCACGCCCTCCTGACGGGCGCCCGTATCCACGGGAATTACTGCTGTTGGGTGATCGGCCGGAATCGGGGGGATGAGGCTGGACACCCAAGAACTGACGGCCAATAAGTGTTAGCACAACACCAGCCTGCGAATGTGGATTGCTTCGATAGTGTGTCGCCTCGTTGCGCAGCAGCACACTATGCGGAGCAAGTCCAAATATGCGACTTCGTTGTCCGAGAAAAGCCGGGGTCGATAAGCGACGCTTGCATGCCTCGCTATGTCGACCTCTGGTGAGGCTCTCCGGGTGTCCGTGCAAAAGCGGATGGCCTCAGGCGCCTCTCGCGACAACGATGCTGTTTGCGTTGTCATTTATATGACGACGTAAACGAATTCAGCCACCTGAGAGCCGCAAGTACGGACAGTGCCTGGGGACTGCGTGCCCTGCGGTTGCAACTCGGTCATGGGGATAACCCCGATACCTGTACCTGCAACCTTCCCTGTCCCAGGGCAGTGTGTAGATGACCTCACGCACGCACGCCACAGTTACACGTCTCGCGCTAATGTGTATCTACCTCCAGTGATCATCGCCCGAGCTGCATTAGCAGTGGTACGTACTACTATCGCCCTTTTCATCCGAAAAGGGTTGGTAGTACAAACACACTAGTGTGTTGTGAAACCCATCTCACCAGTCCTCACGCCTCCCTGTTTGCGGGCAACTTGCTGGGCCTCCCTCACGGGTCCCACCCGGCACGGTTGCACGCACAAGGGGAGCAAGGCGTGAGATAGCCATCGGGTGACCGAATCCCCTGCGCACATCAGCTGCAGCAGCACCAGCTCACCGCCATTTGATGGAGAAAGGTGAGCCTAAACCACCTCGAGCTTGCAAGCGGACCGGGCAACTGCCAGTTGCATACCGACCGCTTGCAGCTCGCAACATCTTTGACCGCAATGCGCCCCTAGTGCCACTGCCGTCCATCAGAGCCAGCCGCCGCCAGGAGGAAGCCGCCACCACCGCCCAGACGCAGCCTAGGGAATAGATGGCCGCGGCAACATCGTGAGATGTTTCGCTGCCCCATCTTGTTCCCCAGTCCAGGCAAGCGAAGGCGAGGAGGCGCAGCACGCCCCCCGAGCCGGAGGAGAAGCGGCCCAAGATCGACGAAGAAGAAGAGAGGAGTACGTTACTCATTCGGACCTCGTCATCCACGTCCATACCGACCGCCCAATCGCCGCCTTTGGAAGGCCGAAGAGGAGGACGCGTGCATAGCCAGCCGCCGAGGTCGCCCGCCACGTCCGTGGTTTTGACGCCCGACCACTCACCGGTCCGGGAGTCCCACGAGGACGAGGCGACTAGCCTGACGTGTCTGCAACGACCTACGCAACGCTGCCGCGGAGCTGCCGACGCAAGCGTGACTTACGCTCGCTCACCGGCAGCGACGCGGCGCCAGACACCTACAAAGCGCAACATACCACAACAACAACAACAACGAGCCGATGTCGCCGGACCCCAACGCCTGTTGCCAAGAGCAACCACGCCGCCCTCCTACGCCACACAGGCGACCAAAGGTAAGGGAAGGGAAGACGACAGCACCACACCACCATCACAGAACGCAACCGCAAGTAACACGCAACCGCAACAATAACAACAACAAACAAACAGCTAAGGAACAACATCTGCAGCCTCATACCCAACCTATAGTGTAGAGAACTACCGGAGTCGGACCACGCACTTCGCAAGTTGAGGGAAGCGATAGGACAGGCACCCAACGCTAGACCCTATGGTGAGGTGTGCGGTTCTATTCGAGGAGTGAAACCGAATACAGAACCATCCAGACATATTTGACGGATGCATCTAACGTGACGCCGGAAATACATTGGTAGCCGCCATACCCTTTCAAGAGCTGCCGACGAAAGTGGGAATAAGGGGCTGCCGTCCCTGACACCGCCGACGGAGCTCACCAGGCGCTCAGGGAAAAGGATTTCCCGTCAATTCTCTGAGACTTATCCCACCGATAAGTGAACAGGCCACCTGCATTTTCTTCGTCCAGCTGGACAGAATGGATCGAGTAGCTAGCAGCACTGGCTACCAGCTGGACGAAATTCTTTATGCCGGGCATAACGGTGGAGACATGGCGCGGAAGAGCGGGCCAGCCCAGTGATACCGGGTGCAGTATACGGCCATGCCTCCACGCACTGCCACCAGACCCATCCGCTGCGTCAAGTGCGGGCAACCACGCGGCGATGGACTGCCCTAAGTCGCAGATACACCGCCATCTGCGCAAATGTGCAGAGAGCGCATACCGCAAACGACCGCAGGTGCCCGGTGTACCAAAGAGAAGCCAGACGCCGCGGCATCAAGCTGCCAGGATCTACCACCACCACCATCCAGACGCGTTAAAGTCACCACGGCGGATGGGTGGACAACAACAATCAAGATCAGCAAATAACAACACAGCACTCGAACCAAAATATTACGTCGAGCGGTCGGAGCGAAAAGTGCGTGCGTCCGACCCCGAGGAGCCGACAGCGGCACTGACGGCGAGTCGCGCCGCAGTGCGAACGCTCACCGGGCGTGACCGCTGACGCACACCTGGCCGCATTCCAATGCCGGGGGCGATGAACTCATTAGTTAAGCGGATTAACGCCGTTGACACGTCATCGGGAGATGAGTTAATAAAATGTAAATAAAACGAAAACGAAATCGTCGCAGTCGCAAGGTCGGAAATTGGCTTCTAATTCAGGCAAATGAAGACGACCGAGAAGACCACTACGCGACGCTTCAGCCGCCGGCAAACGGTCCACCAAGGCGGAGCGTTGTACGGGCCCAAACACAAGCGCAACAAATGCGACAACCATCACCACCACTACCATCCACGAGCAGAGGCGAGCACGACGCCGAGGCTACTGGGGACAGAGGAGGAGAAAATGCACTGATACACCTGTAAAATCGGTAAATTTTAAAGTTAACCGCGAAAACCGAGATTCTGAAGCGGCGGAGTCGTCTGCCGCTGAGTCCAGCGGCAGGCGACCACGCCGCCGCGCACGACGAACGGCCAGATCAATGGGGGTGGAGAGCGACCGTGCGCCAGGTACCAGGTACCACGCAGCATTTACCTGTCCTGTTACGCTTGCATGCCTCGCATGTCGACCTTTGGTGAGGCTCCCAGGGGTGTCCGTGTAAAACGGATGGCCTCAGGCGCCCTCTTGCGACAACGATGCTGTTTGTTGCGTTGTCATTTAGATGACGACGTAAACAAGTTAGCCACCTGAGAGCCGCGAGTACGGACAGTGCCTGGGGGACTGTGCCCTGCGTTGCAACTCGGGTCATGGGGATAACCCCGATACCGCACCTGCACCTTCCCTGTCCCAGGGCAGTTTGTAGACGACCTCATGCGGCTGTATATATATATAGCTGAAGAGACGTCTGCGCCACGGATTTTAAGTCACCCTCATCGCCAAAAGTGAACTCCGTGTGCCAGACGGAGTATTTCCACCCCTTTTCGAAAAGGCGGTCGGCACAAGCACGCTGCTGCGTGCTGAACAGCCCAACCTCCGAGCCTTTCACGCCGCCCTCTGTTTGCGGTCGCCTTGCTGGCCTCCTGTCGGGTCTCACCGGCACGGGCCGACCGCACTAAGGAGGGTTAGGCGTGAGATCACCTACCGGGCGCATACACCCGCGCACCCCAATTGCGCATCTAACCAGCACACTGTCGCTGAAGTCTCCGCCGATTTCGGACAAAGGGGATCAAGAACCACCGCGTCCGAGACGACGCACGGGCGCGGTCCGCTCGTTGATCGCCCGTCGTCGCTAGGGACATTTTAATAGAGAGCCGCCTGTACCACTGCCTCCAAGCAGACGCCGAGGAACTGCGAAGAGACTCGCCGCGCTGCCCAATCACCGCCCAGGACGCGGATGGAGCAACATCTGATGATGTCCAGCTGGCCCATCTTGCGCCCCAGCCGAGGCGGGCAAAGGCGCGAAGGCGAAGCACTCCACCAGAGCCGGAGGAGAAGAAGCCGAAACTGACCGGTGAGGACGAAGAGGATGAATATTCATCTACGTCAACGACCTCATCGGCAGACTCATCACCCGAAAGAATATCGTTGGCTGAGCGCAGGGGACGAGTGCATTCCCAGCCACCAAGATCGCCGTCAGCAACTCGTATGTCGACACCTGAGCTATCACCGCCCAGAGAGTCCTACGAGTGCGAGGCTGAGCTACAGGGGGGGGAAAATTACTATCTCAATGCGACCACAACATCGTACGCAACACTGCCGTCTAACCTGATGCCTATGTCGCCGTTCCGCCCGTTATCGAACGTGCCACAAAGCAGCCAGAGCAGCAGCCAACGCCACCAACAACAGCCATCACCGCTACCATCCACATCGGCGCCGGTCCCCAAGCCGAGAGCAACCACCCCGCCATCATACGCAGGAACTGCGAAGAACAAGGGACCTACAAACCAGGGAAAAGCAGTAAGTAGTAATAATAACAATGCTACTGCTAACAATAACAACACCAAACAACCAGCTACATATCCACCGATAGTGTGCTATACGATGACGCTGATCGGTGGGGTTAGAGTGCGTCTTCCAGAGCCCACCCATTACCCCACCGATGAGAGTTATGGTGCGGATATCCTAGATGGAATCTCCCCATCAACCTTGAGACACTTTTACGACGGTACCACGCAGCATTTACCCTGTCCCTCGTCACGCCTTGATCTGGGTGCAACGTGTGCGAGCGCGTAGGCTCCGAGAGGATCGACTGGCAGAAGTACCACCCCTTTATGCGGAAAACATAAATTGCCTGATAGTATCGCTACTCCCGGAAGATGTCGATTCAGCGGCTGAACGACTTAGTCTCCGAACAAAGGAGGCTAAGGAGGCCGCATCGACGCCCATTCCGAGGGGTCACGCAATCAAAATTACCGCTTGCGTTGCGCCTTATGATAAACGGAAGCGGGCATTACGCCGCTTTTGGCGCGACCCTGCCCGCGGGCCAAGCGTGAATTCAACCGGGTGGCGGAAGAGTTCTCGGAACAGATGAAAACCACCGAGGTGAGCATTGGGAGCGGCGTATTGATGCCGCTGGCGAGCATATTACGTCGCTTCACCTCCGAACCGTCAACCTCCCGACCACCGACGGCCATCTGCCCGTTGACTGACAGAAGTGGTAACCGCTTGTTTCAGGTGCCCTGCGAGAGCGGAGATTCTTGCGGAACACTTAGAACAGCAATTTACCCCGAACCCTCCCACTTCTAATAACGCTGTAGTTGTCGCGCACCAGACAGGTCGAAGATAGCGTACGGGAGTTTCTGGTCGTCCCCGGCGTCGGATCTTGCTGGAGTGGCATTTATGTCGCCTGGCGAGGTCTGGCGGGCTTTGCGTTACGTTAACGTACGTAAGGCACCGGGTGATGATGGGATTCCGAATGCGGTTTGAAGCAGCTCCCTGGGCGGGCAGTCGTAGAAATGACGCGCCTGTTCAACGGGATACCGACGGGTATTTTCCGGGGACGTGGAAAACTGGTAAGATCTTCGTGCTGCCCAAACCAGGTAAGGACCGACGACTACCGGAAGTTATCGCCCGATTACGTTGTTGTCGCACATCGCGAAACCCTTTGAGCGGTGCTGCTCGGAGGCTGCGCCCGACGTCTCATTACCAGACGAGCAGCACGGTTTTCGGAGCGGCCACCGACAGTTGCGCAGTTGACTCGAGGCGCACGAGCTTACGTTCGACAGAAATGTGAATGAAGTTTGTCGGAGTCTTCTCGATATCGAGAAGGCTTTCGACCGAGTGTAGCAGAGGGACTTCTGTGTAAACTGCTCGTTATCACCACATACCGCGCGCGTTAGTGCGGCTAATAGCGTCTTACTTCGTGGGCAGCGACTTCATGTAGTCGTCGGAATCCTGTCGACAGCACGGCGGATCTTAGGGGTACCACAGGGATCTTGCGTCCGCCGATTCGATGCTATTACACCAATGACATTCTCACCCTTGACGGTTGCTTCAGGATGGTGAAAAGGTGTTCGACTTGCCTTGTTTGCCGACGACAGCGCGTATTTTACGTCGTCCCGTCGGTTCGATATCGCAGTACGTCGGATGCAGAAGTTGCTCGACTTGCTCCCCGATTTGTTGAACAAGTGGCGGATTAGTCTCTAACGTCGGTAAGACTACCGCATTTGCCTCGACCAGATCTACCAGGTTCTGCGCCGTTACTGGCAATCCGCGGGCAAAGCATCGCCTGGAGTGACACGATAACTTATCTCGGATGCAAAATAAACCGCACGCGAAGCATGGTCCCCATGTTGACCATGGTCAACAGCGCCAGAGCGGCGCGAGCGGTTTTACGGCCTGTTTTGGCATCACACCCGCCACTCCGGACTAAGTTATCTGTGACAAGGCATATGTGCGCTCGCGATTGACCTACGCGGCCCCGGCTTGGACGCTTAGCATCGGCTAATCAGCGGAAACGACCACAAGTCCAACAAATTCTGTCCCTTCGTGTCATCGTTGGCGCCGGGCGCACGTCAGGAACGACGTGATTGCGAAGGACTTAAGAATCGAGTCAGTCGAGGCGTTTGTTGTCGTTTGGCGCGCAGTCATATGACCGCGCAGATAACGGACCATACGGACCTACATGGCTTTGCGCCTCTGCACGCACGCCCTCCTGACGGGCGCCCCGTATCCACGGGAACTACTGCTGTTGGGTGATCGGCCGAATTGCGGGGGATGAGGCTGGACACCCAAGAACTGACGGCCAATATGGTTAGCACAACATCAGCTGCGAATGTGGATTGCTTCGATAGTGTGTTGCGCCCTGTTGCGCAGCAGCACACTATGCGGAGCAAGTCCAAAATGCGACCTCTGTCCGAGAAAAATCCGGGGTCGATAAGCGACGCTGCATGGCTCTGCAAAGTCGGCCTTGGTGAGTCCCTGGGGTGTCCGTAAAAGGGATGGCCTCAGGCGCCCTCTTGCATGACAACGATGCAGTTTGTTGCGTTGTCATTTATATGACGACGTAAACAAATTAGCCACCAGAGAACTGCAAGTACGGACAGTGCCGGGGACTGACCTGACTGACCTGCGTTGCAACTCGGGTCAGTGGGATAACCCCCGATACCGCACCTGCACCTTCCCTGTCTCCAGGGCAGCGTGTAGACGACCCTCATGCATATATATACATACATCTCTCTATCTACGGATCGTCTGACGTGCATAGCGATTACCGAAGAACTTACTGCAACCCTGAAGTGTGTGCAAAGAAGCCGATCCAGTTTGGGCTCTCTTTTATTTATTAAAAGAGAGAACCCAAACAAGCGCTAGGCGCTAGAACTCCGAAACTTGATTCTCTCGCGCCCCTCCCTGTTTGCAGGCGCTTTGCTGGGCCTCCCCTACGGGGGTCTCACCCGGCAAGGGCTGCCGCACAGAGGGGAGTAAGGTGCGAGCTAATCACATCGGGGCCGATGCCTAAAAAGTGAAGAAGAGAAGAAGATACCAGTCTGACGGAGGGAAGCTCCCTAAAACCACGAACGGTCCCCGTCAACCATCGACCAACCGCTCGCGATGAGAAACCTTTTCTAAAGAACCACCGACGCGATCCCCACCATTAGGCAGTCCAGTTCGACCGCGAGACGCATATGATTATGCGGCTCCTCGATCGCAGCCCTCACAAGGCGCAAAAAACTAGGAGGAGGAGTACGCCCAAGGAAGAGAGGGAGGAAAAGAAGCTGAAAATTAACTACTTATCCTCTGATGAGGATGATTATCCACCTATTGGGCAGAGGGCAAGCGCGTGTTTAGCCAACCGCCGCGCCCCCACCAGATCATCAACCCGCAGGGACGCACCCGTCATCAGTGGCATCATCACCCGAGCGCCGCATATCTTAGGACGGAGGAGAGGCTGCCGAAGCTGCAGCTAGCGCAGCCGGGCAATTATTGACATCACCGCCACCGTACGCCACGCTGTCGGGAGCAGGGACGCTGACCAACACCGGTTCCCTGCCCCGAGAGTGACACCAACCACCACGCTCCACTGAAACCAAGGGCAATGGCAAGGTAAATATAATCTCGAATGTCGTAATTAGCTTCCGCTGACGTTGGATCACGGCAACCAGGCTGGCCCCTCGAACGCCGCCGAACCACTGAAAACGAAAACGGGGACATATTCGCCAATTGTCGCTGAGAATCTGCCGGAGTGGACCACCCACTTCGCAGAGCTCAAGCGGCGATTAGGATTGGCCCCGAACGCTCGACCGTACGGGAAGGCGGTTCGCTTCTGTTCTAGGAGTCGGCGCATAGCGTCTTCTATGCTCAGCTCGATAACATGGAGGAGGACGAGCTTAGAAGGCTGTATGCGGTCGACGAGTTTGATATGCCAGGCATCAATATAGAAGCCTGAAGGACCAGACCTGACCAACGCAGTGTCACAGATGCCAGTAGTTTGGGCATGCATCTGTGACCTGCCACAAGCCAATTACCTGCGTAGGATGCGCCGGCCATCACCCGGCCTCCCAATGTGACAGGGACAGAGCAGCACCTCGAAGGTGCCAACTTCGGAAGAGCACACTTCAACAATAAGAGGTGCCCTGTCTACGTTCGGGAGGCCCGCAAAAGGATGAAGTTGCAGGGTTACCCCCACCCCCAAGAAACAATGGCCGAAAGTCATCAAGTCCAACGACGGGTGGAGCACCATTGTTTCAAAGAAGAGAGGAGGTGCCACCACGTCCGGCAGCGACACCGACGCGGTACAACCACGTCGAGTACAACCGGGACCAGCCAAACACGCCGCAACAGTCCATACATCGCACAGCGATGATAAATCTAACACAGCGCCAAAGAAAAGGCGCCGTAATAGGAGGCGCAGAAACAAAAATAAAAAAGCGCACTCCGAATCAGAACACACTACCACAGCGAACACCACATTAACGCCGCCCGCCAATAATCCAACTCAAAGGGGCGGGACCGGCAGAAGAGCAATACACCGCAAGGGGACGACAGCTGGCACCAGCATGCACGAGGCTGATGCAGCAACAACGGCTCCCGGGCTTAAAAATAGAGTTAACTTCGCAAGTGACAACACAGATTCCTGAGGGCGGAGTCGTCCGCGACACTCGTCGCGGACGACCACGCGCAAGGTAGGTGGCAGCGAGCTCAGGGCAAGGTGGAGGACGGCCCGACACAACGTTCGCCGAACAGATTGGACGTTTTGTCCGGACCATTGCCCATTATTTTCAGAGGTTCTCGCCGCAATAGCGACCGGGCAGGAGCCGGTGGCGGTTATTTGGCGTGCATTCACACCCTTCAGCGTCTTACAGAGACTCAACGAAACTCATTAGATTAATGTATTGAACCCGGTGGTGTAGGTACGAAAGCGGCAGAACTTGCGCACTTTCGCCCAAATGTGCGATTCATGTCATCCTTTGAGACTGATGTTAGACCGGCTTAATCTTCAGCCTGCCTAACTTCTACGTGATCGGCGCGATGAGGTCACGGCTCAGGACGTACGCCAGAGGTACGGCCTTGTTCTTATGTACGGGGACTTGGCACGATGAAATTACGCCGCTACAATACATTTCCACCGCTCGATGAGGGTTAGACTATGTAGATGGTAGGGAGATTATGACGCGCTCGCCCGTATCGCCCACCCAATAGCGTTATGCAGATCGTCAGATATTCACGCTTGGCTTCGGTAATCTCCGACTTTGTCTTGCGGGCGATCTCAACCCAAACATCTGGCGGGGTTGTCGGAATGCAACAAAGCAGGCATGAGTGCTGTAGACGACGCTGATACGGTGGGAATGACGTTGGCCTTCCAGAGCCCACGCATTACCCGACCAATGAGCGGAGTGCGCGGCAAGATCTTAGATACTGGTAACCCGATTTACGCCTTGAATATCCGTTAGTCTTGAAGTCCTTTATGACGTCGACACTCAACACCCTGCCAGTTTTAATCTCTCTAATGGGGCCACACGTATCGACCATTTAAAGTTTCTGAGAGAATTAACTGGGGAAGATACCGCTTCGCTATGGAAAACACGACTTCCGGACAAGATTATGACTCGGAAGATGTTGATTTAGCCACGAAAGACTTAGGCAAACGTAGTATCGGATGGCTAAGAGGTGAGATCAACGCGCCTTCCGCAAGTCCGCGTAAGTCACTGAATTGCCGCAAAATTTACTGCAGGCGCTTAAGAAAAGAGAGAACTACGTTGTCAGGGCCGGCGCATGTCCTCCGAGTTAGGACCTGGAATTGCAATAAGTTAGTCTGAGGAAGCTGTCGGAGAAGGTGAAAACCAATGCGGTGTGCTTGTGGAACGGCGAATCGATGCCGCGGGTCGAGCATGTCCCGTCGTTACGACCTCCTGAACCGGCACTTATCTCTGAACTAGAAGAGTGTGTCCGCTGATTGCAAAAGTGAGACGACGTTGTATAGGCTGTAGATAGATGCGGAAATTCTGGCTGAACATCTGGAGGAACAATCACTCCCAATCCCGTACATAACGAAAGCACTGAATTGGTCGAGCATTAAGGTTAGTAGAAGCGCGCAGTTTTGTCGGGTCGCGCAGACCCAAGCGAAGTGGTTTATGTACCCCGTCTGAAGTTGGCGAGCATTGCAGGGCGTTGAACGTTCGAAAAGCCCCGACGCATGCGGAATACCAATGCGCGCTTTAAGCAATTGCCCAGACGGATTGTCAAAGAAGTGGCCTGCTGTTCAACGGATTACCTCGTACGGGGTATTTCCCGTGAATGTAGAAGACCGGAAGTTTTCGTTCGAAAGTGGGCAAAACGCCTTGCTAAAGCACAGACCGATAACGTATTATCTCATATTGGAAACCTCGAGCGGTTTACTGCGGAGGCTGGCCCGCACGTCACATACGTGACGAGCAGCAGGTTTCGTAGTGCCACTCGGCAACACACAGTTGACCGTTGTTGTACGAGCTACGTTTGACAAAACCCAGGAAGTCGGTCGGAGTCCTTCCGATATCGAGAAAGCCTCGACCGAGTATGGCACCAGGGCTGCTCTGAAGTTGCTGGGAAACCACCTACCGCACGCAATTGTGCGGATAATAGCGTCCATTTAGACGGTCGTAGTTTTATGTTAGTGTTGAGAGCCCAAATTCGACAACTGTAGAAACTTATCCGGGGTACCGGGACCTGGGTAGCGCCTATTCTACGCGTTTACCAATGACATTCCCACACTGGATACCGGCTCCAGGATGGAAAGGGTGTTATGTTAGCTTTGTTTGCCGACGATAGTGCTTATTTAGTCATTCGTCGGCTGATATTGCAGAAGCAGAATGCAGAGGTTGTTGACTTGTTCCGGAGTAAGACAAATGGCTCATTTCCTAAACGTCGGTAAAACAACAGCCTTTTGCTCGACCCTACACACCGGTTCAGTACAGTTACTGGAAGTTCGTGATCGTGGTATACCCTGGAGACGACGTAACTTACCTCGAGTTCAAATTAACCACTCGCAAGCATGGTCCCCAGGTGAATGAAGTCATTCGCCGCACCAGAGCAGCTCGAGCGGTATTGCACCCTGTACCGGCATCCCATCTGCCTCTCGTAGAAGTTAGCGGTTTACAAAGGTTATATCAGGTCACGGATTACCTACGCGGCACCGTCCGTAACGCGTTACTGTCTACCACCAGAGGAAAAGATTAAGTCCAGCAAAATCTGTGTTCGCGCACGATCGTTGAGCCGGACGATACGTCAGGAACGACGTTCATTGCGCGAGACCTAAAGGTCGAGACTATCAAACACTTCGTAGTCCGTCTCTCGAGAGTATGTTTGAAAGTGCGACAACGGGTCCGCACTTAGATTCATACAATCGCACTGTTGCACGCGCGCCCGCTTGACGGTCGTCCTTATCACGGGAGTTATCTGCAGGAGGAGGATCATTGGAAGGCAGGGGGGAACCAATGAATAATCCCAGAGTTGATGCTAAATATTTAATGGCCGAAAGTGGATTTACTGCATGGAATTGCTGTTCTTGATTCACGGCGCAAGCGCCTGTCGTTTTAATTCGGCAAGTTTCAATGTAAAAAGAATTCGCTAGACAAGGGTCAATAGACAAGATGTTGTGTACTTTTGTCCGTCGTCCTTAGCGAGATTCTCAGGTGTTCTACTTGTAGATGGCCCTCAGCACCGCCTAAAAATATATTCCGATGAAGCTCGGTCATCACTTAGGATGACGTAAAACTATATTAGTCTCCGTAAGATTGCTAAAGAGCAATCAAATGACTGGGGTTGTTCAGTACACCCTGAGATGATGCTCGGGTCAACCGGAGCTGATGTCGCTGACCCCAACGCGCGTTGCCAAGAGCAAACACGCTGCCTCCCTACGCCCACACAGGCGACCAAAGGTAAGGGGAAGGGAAGACGACAGCACCCACACCACTCATCACAGAACGCAACCGCAAGTAACACGCAACCGCAACAACAACAACAAACAACAGCGAAGACAACAACATCTGCAGCCCTCAACCCAACCATAGTGGTAGAGAACCTACCGGAGTGGACCACGCACTTGCCAGTTGAGGGAAGCGATAGGACAGGACCCAACGCAGACCCTATGGCTCGAGGGTGCGGTCATTCCGAGGAGGAAACCGAATACAGAACCATCCAGACATATTTGACGGATGATCTAACGACGCTGGAAACATATTGGTACGCCCATACCCTTCGAAGAGCTGCGACGAAAGTGGGAATAAGGGGCTGCCGTCCCCGACACGCCGACGGAGCTCACCCAGGCGCTCAGGGAAAAGGGATTTCCCGTACAATTCTCTAGACTTATCCCACCGATAAGAAACAGTGCCACACTGATTTTCTTCGTCCAGCTGGACAGAATGGATCAGAGCAGCTTAGCAGCACCTGTACCAGCTGGACGAAATTCTTATATGCCGGGCTAACGGTGGAGACATGGCGCGGAAGAGCGGCCAGCCCAGTGTCACCGGTGCCAGGCATACGGCCAGCCTCCACGCACTGCCACCGACCCATCCCCGCGTCAAGTGCGGCGGCAACCACGCGGCGATGGACTGCCCCAAGCCGCGAGATACACCGGCATCTCGTCAGCTCGAGCGGTATTGTACCCTGTACTGGCATCCCATCTGCCTCTCCGTAGAAGTTAGCGGTTTACAAAGGTTATATCAGGTCACGGATTACCTACGCGGCACCGTCATGGTACGCATTACTGTCTACCACTCCGAGGAAAAGATTACAAGTCCAGCAAAATCTGTGTCTGCGCACGATCGTTGGGGCCGGACGATACGTCAGGAACGACGTCATTGCGCGAGACCTAAAGGTCGAGACTATCAAACACCTTCGTAGTCCGTCTCTCGAGACGTATGTTTGAAAGTGCGGACAACGGCCGCACTTAGATTTAATAAATTCGCACGTTGCACGCGCGCCCGCTTGACGGTCGTCCTTATCACGGAGTTACTGCAGGAGGAGGATTCATTAGGGGCGCAGGGGGGGAACCAATGAATAATCCCAGATTTGATGCTAAATATTTAATGGCCGAAAGTGGATTTACTCGTATGGAATTGCCGTTCTTGATTCACGGGCGCAAGCGCCTGTCGTTTTAATTGCGGCAAGTTTCAATGTAAAAGAATTGCTTAGGATCAAGCAAGGGTCAATAGATAAAGTTGTGTACACTTTGTCCGTCGTCCTTTAGCGAGGTTCTCAGGGGTGTCTACTTGTAGATGGCCCTCAGCACCGCCTAAAATATATTCCGATGAAGCTCGGTCATCACTTAGGATGACGTAGAAACTATATTAGTCTCCGTAAGATTGCTAAAGAGCAATCAAATGACCGGGGTTGTCTGTGTACACCCTGAGATGATGCTCGGGTCGTGGGGAAAGTACCCCGATGCCCGTACCAGCTCTGCCCGATCGTTAGGGCAGTGTAGATGACCCTCTGCTGCTGCTTATATATATATATATATATATATATATATATATATAGAACTACGCTAAACCAACTCTCGTGACCACTACTCGACCGCTCCACCGTAAATGCATCTCCTCTTTTCGCTTCGGCAAGAGGCAGGCAGTACTGGCGCAGCTCCTGCGCCGTGAATCACCTCAAGCTCGATACCCTCGCGCACTCTCCTCGCTTGCGGGCGCCTTGCTGGGCCTCCCCTTAGGGGGTCTAACCCAGCACGGGTTGCACGCAACGAGAGGAGTAGGGCGCGAGCTGCGATCACATTAGAGAATCACCAAGTACCAGCCGTCAAGGCGAACGCCCCACCGTAATGGAGAAGAAGGAAGGGGAAAGAACGTTACCACCCAAGCCGAGGAAGCGGGCAGGTATCACAGCCGTGATAGACCGTCCGCTTGCGCTCCGCAACATTGTTACCAACGAGCCGCCTGTGCCACTGCCGTCGTAAGAATCAGCTCCGAAACAACTCAACGCTTTTGTAGGCTGATACCACCTCTACGCAACCGACCCCATTGCATATTCTTCGTCCAGCTGGACAAAATGGATCAGAGCAGCCTAGCTCAATTGTACCAGCTGGACGAGATTTTATTCATGCCGGGAATAACGGTAGAAGCGTGGCGCGGAAGATCAGCCACGCTTCTACCCATTGTCACCGTCCGATACGCTGCGTAAAGTGCGCAGGCAATCACGCAGCGTCGGACTGCCCCAAGCCGCGTGATACGCCGGCAATTTGCGCAAATTGCAAACGATCTCACACCGCTAACGACCGACGCTGCCCTATATTGCTCGCGGGCCAAGCGTGAATTCAACCGGGTGTCGGGGGAGTTTTCGGAACGGGTGAAAGACCACCGAGGTGAGTTATGGGAGCGGCGTGGTTATGCCGCTGGCGAGCGTATCACGTCGCTTCACCTCCTGAACCGTCCACTCTCCCGACCACCGACGGCCATCTGCCCGTTGGCTGACAGAAGTGGTAACCGTTGTTTCAGTGCCCCTGCGAGAGCGGAGATTCTTGCGGAACACTTGGAAGAGCAGTTTAACCCTAATCCTTCCAATACTACTAACGCTGTCTTTGTCGCGCATCACAGACAGGTCGAAAATAGCGTACAGGAGTTTCTGTTGTCAATATACCGTTCGCGCCGATGTGGAAATACCCCCAAGTTCTGGATATCGCCCGAGCCACAACAGCAGCGTTCGTAGTGTACTATCGCCCCTTTTCATTCGAAAAGGGGTTGGTAGTACAACACACTTGTCGTTAACAGCTCATCCCTCTAGTCCCTCACGCCCCTCCCTGTTTGCGGGCACCTTGCTTTGGGCATCCCTCTCGGGTTTCACCTAGCACGGTTGCACGCACAAAGGGAGTAAGGCGTGAGTCTGCTATCGGATAAACAAATACCCCTGCGCTCAAAACACCAGCAGCAGCACCAACTCACCGCCAGCATAGAGAAAGGTGTGCCCCAACCACCATGACCTAGCAAGCAGACCGGGCAACTGCCAGTTGCAGACCGACCGCTTGCGGTCCGAAACATTTTCGACCAAGACGCGCCAATATGGCCCTTGCCCACCCTAAGAGTCGGCCGTTACCGGGAGGAAGCCGCCACCACCGCTCAGACGCAGCCTGGGTCACAAATGGCCGCGGCAACATCATGCAATGTTGCGCCACCCTATCTCATGCCCCAGTCCAGGCAAGCGAAGGCAAAGAGGCCCAGCACAACCACGGAACCGGAAGAGAAGAGGCCCAAGTACGACGTAGAGGATGAAGAGGTATACTACTCGTCGGACTCTTGAGCATCGACATCTTCTGAACCAGCCGTCCAGTCGCCGCTCATCGAGGGCCGCAAAGGAGGCCGAGTTCATAGCCAGCTGCCAAGATCGTCCGCCACAACCTTGTTTTCGAAGCCCGACCACTCGCCGGTCCAGGTGTCCCACGATGACGTTGGCGAGTACCTTGACCTCTCCGCCACCACTTACGCAACGTTGCCGCGCGAGCTGCTGGTGCATGGGACGTACTTCTCGCCGAGATCGCCGATGAAGACACAAGCACCGACACCAACCAAGCGCAACATTGTACACCAGCAACAACAACAGCCGCAGCCGGAGCCGATGTCGCCGACCCCGACACCACTACCAAGGGCCACAACACCACCCTCCTACGCCACAAAGGCGACAAACAAAGGTAAGGGGAAGGGAGAAACCTCAGCCACTACAACTATTAAGCAAGAAGACTAAGACACCGCTACGACATCTGGAACAAAAACAACTGCCACCACATATCCACCTATAGTGGTGGAGAATCTGTCGGATTGTACCGCTCACTTTGCCAAACTTAAGGAGGCTATTGGCCAGGCACCCAATACCCAATGCCAGACCGTATGGCCGAGGTGTGCGGTTCATTCCGAGGAGTGAAAAGGAGTACGGAATTGTACAGAGGTACCTCACCGAAGCATCTTCAAACAACCAAGAGATCCACTGGTACGCTTACTCCCCGTTTCAGCTACCAACGAAGGTGGGGATAAGAGGGCTGCCGTCCATAACACCACCGACGGAGCTCACGCAAGCACTGAGGGAAAAGGGGTTCCCAGTGCAGTTCACGAGATTGATCCTACCCATCCGAAACAGACCCCACTGCATCTTTTTCGTCCAGCTGGACAGGATGGACCAGACCAGCTTAGCAGCCCTGTACCAGCTAAACCGCGCAGACCAAGACTCGGAAGCGGCGGAGTCGTCTGCTGCTGAGTCCAGCAGCAGGCGACCACGTCGCCGAGCACGTAAAGCCAGTAGACCGGTAGTTGTAGAGGGCGACCGCGGATCAGGGCAGGCCTTCGACGGTACTGCTGAATCGTTTGCCGCTTTGATTGGCCGATTCGTCAGTACCGTTGCTGGCCTCATTCGCGACGTCCTCACTACAATGGCGACAGGGCAGGAGCCAGTTGCGGTGATCTGGGGCGCCATGCCCACCTTATAAGCGTCTTTCAATGGCTGACTCACTTAGGGTAATGTCCTGGAACCCGGGACGTGTTGGCTCGAGAGCGGCAGAGCTGCGCATCCTCGCCCAGGAGCATGACATCCATGTCATCTTACTGGGGGAGAAAAAATTACGACCGGGTTGAGTCTTCAAGGTTCCCAACTTCTTCGTGTATCGGCGCGACGAGATATCGCCACTAGGCGTGCCCTACCGTGCTACGGCCGTCTTATTTCGGTGAGATCTAGTACACGGTAAAATTGCCGCAGTACATATACACATATAACGGACATAGCAGCTAAATCCTATGCAACACTGTCGGGAGCAGGGACGCCCAAACCAACCGGTATCTGCACCGAGGACTTCACCACCATCCAACTACACCACCACCGAAGCTAAAGGAAAGGGAAAGGTGAGCATCATCTCTAATGTCGTCATTAAACCGGCTGACGACGTCAACATTGACAACAGCCAGGCCGGACCGTCAAACGCCGACAAAATTAAAACAAAAACGCAGACATAGCCCCCGATCATAGCCGAGAACCTACCTAAATGTACCATCCATTTCGCCGAGCTAAAGCGATAATTAGGTGCAGCTCCGAATGCCCGACCATACGGGTAAGGGGTTCGATTCCTTCGGATGAGAATAAAAACATCCACTGGTTCGCCTTGCACCGATGGCACAGATGCCAGCAAAAGTGGCCATTCGGGGACTACCGGCCGAGACAAACACGGACGAAATTGTGTCGGCAATAACAGAGTTGAATTTCCCGATAAAATACGTTAAGTTAATACCACCAATCAGAAGCAGACCGCACAGCGTATTCTACGCCCAGCTCGAGCATATGGAGGGAGATGAGCTGAATAGGCTGTATGCGGTCGAAGATCTACTTTACATGCCGGGCGTATTAATCGAAGCTTGGAGAAGCAGACCCGGTCCAGCGCAATGTTACAGATGCCAACAGATTGGGCATGCATCTGTGACGTGCTACAAGCCCATAGTCTGCGTACGATGCGCTGGCCACCACCCGGCACCTCAGTGTGATAGAGAGAAGACGGCCGCTCTGAAGTGCGCAAATTGTGCCCGTGCGCACACCTCAAATGACAAGAGATGCCCGACCTATGTACGAGAGGCCCGCAAGAAGGGGAATCCAACTCAATTCCATATCCCCCTAAGCAACAACCAAAAGTTGTCAAGACAAGGGATGGACGGAGTGCAATAGTGTCCAAAAAGACAAACAGATATGCCACCACTACCGGCAGTGACAGCGAGAACACACAAACCCGCACAAGAACCGAACACTCCACATTCATCGCAACAACATACTTCGCAAAACGAAGGGGACAATCCAAAGACGAACATCGCGACAAAAAGGAAGTTAATAATATAAATACAATACTATTTTTCCAACAATTTAAATTTATGTTTTATTATCAGTGTAGCTCATAACCACAATGTTATGGCCAATTACATTGATTTTATGATTCATATTTTTATTCCTTATGAAACCTTGTGTTGTAATTACATCGAAAAAGAAACATATACTGTGAGTTTCATTTATTATAAAGTTATAAATTAATTTTAATTATATTTTTTTATATCAAATGGCCAATTACTATAGTGTAACCATTGTATATAAATTTTAGCAGCATAATATCCAACATAAATCGTATGAAATGTGGAGCTTCAAGTTATGTTATGTACAAAAATTCAATATGTAAATTGTCACAGGAATAACTTTTTCTTGACATTTAGGAACTGTTTAGAAAATGCAACAACCAATCCTTATACATACATACAATTATTTTAAAGAGCCTCCATCAATTAAAATTAAACAAAGGCTAAGCAGGATTTAAATAAAAAATTCTCTAATAAAATAAAAAGAATTACCTTTATAATTTGATGTTTTGACTGTAGAGTACATGAATAAATTAACTTTTATTTTGCTTTATTTCTTTAATGCCACATGAGCCAATTGATAATAAACTATTTGCAATGTAATATATTTCATGATACATCTTTAGACAAAATTGAGTTTTTATAACTACAATAGTTAAAGTTATAAATTAATTGACAAAATCTTTTCAATTATTTACTTTAAATAAAAAGAAAAACCGAAAATAAACATTTTTTATAGATACCTACAATTACTACACATTTTTAATAATGATTTACTAAAATGGTGTTTATTACCATTATCAAAATTTTCTTCATAATTCATACACAAAATACACTTAATAATAAACTTACCTGAAGATATGAGATTCTGAAATAAACTGCAACAGATAAATCAAACAAAGTATATACTTAATAAAGACTTTTATATAATCACAACATAATATTTAAATTTTTAGCATTACTTTATATTTACATAATAATTTTTAACACCTGAAATATATAACTACAATTTTACATAACACTAATGCAATATCAATTATTTATTATTATGTATGTTTGTTACATATGCTTTGTACTTATGTTACAGACAACTACTTAAGCACATTACTACAGAAAAATAGTTTATTCTATCACTATTCCCTATTAACTAATAATAATTAATCTACAATCATGGGGTCGATGTCTCACACTCAGACCATGGGTAGATGGGAGGGCTAGAAAAGTAGCCCGCATATCATGTCACAACTATTATTAAATTTAATATTTTGTATTTATTACTTGGCTACAAAAAAAAAAAAATACAGCCTAATTAAACTCACAACTTCAGCTATAGGCAAAAACGGATGAGTAGTAATTAAAGCAAAATAAAATAATACTAGGTCAAGTGATTATTTTCGTTTACTTACCTTGATTTCAAGTTTTACATCTGATAACGGAGCAGACACGTGCTAGATTTTTCTCTCCACGCCCAAGTATCGCGTCACCCTATGAACATGAAGATAAGGGCTCAATTTCTTTATAACCTAATTTATCGAAAAACATTTAAAAACAAAAAAATCACCACATTTAAAAGTTACCAAGGAGTTGTACATCTATATTGACAATTAAAATTACGTAGGTAGTTCATAAATTATAAAAAAATGTTTATTCTATTCTATTGGGACTTAGTAAAATTATTATTAACAATTGTTAAAGCTCATAAAAATAATTTAAATATATTTGTCTGATATAGAACAACTAATTTCATAATCATGATATAATAAATTTCTTCCTATACTAGAAATCAAGTTCAGTTTCTAAATATTCAATCTATAATTTATAAAACATTAGCTTACCAAAACAGTTAAATAACATCGTCCTTTAAAATAAGTAAAATGATTGATAAATCAAGCATCGGAAGTAAGTTTCATAATATGCAAAGTACTCTTTTCTCTAATTTAAATATTTAAAAACCCCCTTCTAAGACCGACGGAAGGGATGGTATTTAACGAAAAAATAAAAAACATCGATGTTTTTTATTAATCAAGTTAATAAAACGGCATCAATTGATTCTCGAAATCGTCAATACTAATAAAAAAAAAACATTAAAAACATTTATTGTTCTTTTGGCCCGTGGATGGGCGTTTTTTAAAGGATAGTAACACGTTGTAAACGTGACAAATATTTTATTAAACCAAAGCCAAATAACCCTTAATGCCAAGTACTTTTTTGAATATAGTATTTTTTTTTATTAAATCTTGTGCAAAAATGTACAAGGCGGACAGTCAACCTTGGGGATGGTGATAAAGTGGGATCAAATATATTATCAAATTGAAACTTTTATTATAAATATTAATAAAAAATAAATAAAAATTAAACAAATGCATATATACAAAGTAAAATAAATATATATGCGAAATAAAATATTATAAATTAAATGTATCAATACATATTTCGCTAAGTAGGTTTAAAGGTCCCAATTCTCTCTGCCATCTTGATTTCGAGAGGTAGCGTATCCCACAGGAGGACAGATCAAGAGACAGGACAAAACAAGAGGAGTGATGTCAGAACGGTGAATAGGGCAATGAAGTAGACGAGTATTCGTCGAAAGAAGATTCCTGTTCCAATTAAGTCCTTTATAAAAGTTCCTTTCCCTTTTTGGAAAATAAACAAAACAATAGGAGAGGCTCTCGTCACTTTTACTTTGTAATTATTTTTCATTAACGAATTAGATTTGAAATTGGGTTTTTAATAATTAAATCAAAATAAATATTCGGAAAGAATAATTTTTATCATATTTTATTATATATATATATATAATATTATTTTTAATATTATATTCATTAATTTTTTAAAAATTTTAATTATATTCTGAAAAAGGTTATAAAACTAAAAGAAAAAAATTTAAAACGAACCAGCTATTTTTTGTATTGTTTTATTTTGAGGAACGAACACAAAGCTTATTAGGGAAAGGATGTTTCTCCCGAAACCCCACACCCATAACCCAACCATATTTAATAACAAAAATAAATTTCCGGCGCGCGTTTCGTTATGATTACTCAAACGTGACGTCACAAGCGACGACATGACAAAAAAGGTTTTGGGGAAATTTAAATTATTATTTTAAAATTGCTTTTTTCCCACTAAACTTTTAATTTCTGCAAAAATATCTCATTCATTTAAAAGTTTTATTTCGGACTTTAGGTCCATTTTTTCAACCCTTTTATCATGCCTATTGGGTGATTTCAAATTTGTCCTCAACAAGGGCTATACCACTAGGCTACGACGAATAAAAATTTGTTAATCCATAAGTCTTGAATATTTTTGTTCTTTTAAAAAACCAAACATAAAATAATAGACGAGAAAGTTACCATAAAATTATCGAAAAAAACTTCTAACGCGGGCATCCCTACCGATAGGTTAAATTTTAATGAAAAAATTATTAAATTTTCGATTGCCATTTGAAAAAAATAATTACACAAGAATTGGTAAAAGAAAAAGTAGTAGAATATGAAAGATCTTTATACATAATTGAAATTTATTTTTTGTTTAAGAAAAAAATGTCAACAAAACAACTTGTCTTAGCAGGTTTAAACAGCGCACAGCGTTTCGTGCCGTTTATCAGTAAAAAAATAAAAATTTGCATTGAAACTTAAGGTTCTTTTTCAAATATACTTTTTTTGAAAAACGGATATTTAATTCTTTATTCACAAATATTTAAAAGAAAATTATACTTTCTAAACCAAATTAATTTCTTGTTCTTTAAATAAAGTACTTTTGCTAGTATTACATGTGTATGTATATTTAAAATCACACGAAAGTCTGATTTTAGTTTTAAGATTCGTTTGAATCGATTTTTCTGAGTACATTATAGTAGACAATGAAGGTAGGATTATTAAAACACCGTTCTTTCAAATAATCGGTAAATTATCTATTGTTACTTATAATAATAGTAAACTTTATTTATAAATTATTATAAAGATGTGTAACTGTAATTTAATATAATATACGATCGATTTTGATGTTCTTTATAACATCAAGTAGAAACAAGACCAGATTTACTAGAAGTTTCATCGGAGTACCCAACCATAACTAGCTAATTCAATCGTTACCATCATGTACTCAATAGTTAAATTTTAGTTAAATCATTATATTCCTAATATTATAGTGTTGCGTTAACATATTGGCAACGTTAAGTAAAAATTAGCTTCGATTTTAAACCTGAAATCAAAAAAGTTATGTATTCGTGAGGGCGGGTATTAAGGGCAACATTACTTGTTATTTCTTTGAAAGTGTCGATTTGAATCAACGTACGGTAAATAATACGTTACAAAACTGAGCTGGATAGTCGATTGCGGTTCTCTATCGTCCATTTTGAGCTTAGCCCTGTGGGTGTAGTAATGTTCGAGACTAATCTATTTTTAACGCCGTAATCATGAAACCTGCATTGAGTAACTGACCTCTTAATCTGGGAGAGAATTTTTATATTATTTAGCCAATTATGTTAAACCTTATTTATTTAGTGTTCTTAATGATATAGCAGTTCAATAGATACTTATAAGTTCTAAAGTCAAAATAGTTGTGATTTTCATAGAAATGTTTACTACAATCTTTGACCAACTAGGTACATTGTTACTATGTAATTCTAATTATTTTATTATTAATTAGCCTACGAATTGCATGAACTGCCCTTGAGGTGTGATTTATTGAAAAATAGAGTAATAACATTTTTGTTTATGTTAAGTTTTTTGTTACCGCCTAGTTGTTTTTTCATTTTAATAACAAATGCGACATGAGTACAGCTCAATGTGTCGTTTGAGACTTGAATTTGTAGAAAACATCAATTTACTGTCCCAAAATGCGTCAAACACAAATTTACCATAAGTTTTTCAGTCATACCTTGACATCCTACATATTTTATTGTTCATTTATACTGGCAGGTTGTAAATGCAGCATCCATAAACCTTGTTGAGGGCCTGAACGTTGCAAAGGTATACATATCCTTCTAGTTATCCCTGTAGTTATAAATAATTACACATCCATTTAATAAATTTCTGAACATAAAGGGATTAATACTGTGGAATAAACTTATTAATGTTTTCATCATTTTTTCATATTATTTATTTAAAATATTTTCAATGAAGTCAATTAATTATAAGGACATAGTTTTATCTTAATGTTGTATCATTGTAATAAAGATAATAATAAATATTAAAAATTAACTTTTAGATTGATTTTTTAATTATTTCTAATGCATTATTTTAAATATCTTTAGTTATAAAGTTAAATTTATTTTTTTTAGTTATATTTAAATGGCTTAGTCTATGTTCATTTATTGAGGTCTTGAATGAATAAATTAAAATTTTGTTGTTTTAAAAAGTCTAAAATTACATTAAGAAATATCCTTGTTTTTGTGTGTTTATTATGATTTTGTGAATAAAAAAAAAAATTATGGTAAAGAATTTCGTTTAATCTTTGTTAAGATTAACCATTTTGCACTAACATGTTTCACTTTATGACATTCAGTAAATATAATTGAATATTTTTATAAAATTAAAGATTTAAAATTTGTTTATATTGTCTGTTTTAAACAGCTTAATATAGGTTATTACTATAAATTTGTTTGATTTTAAATTACCATAATTATTATTATCTAGTAATATTTGATCACAGAGGTTTTTTTTGAAAGGTAGGGTTTTTAACTTTTAATTGCATAGCTGTTTGGTGAACCACATTTATTGTTAGCTGTTTTTTTTAATGGTTTCCTTTAGATTTTTATTATTTTAAATGCAATTATGCAACTAAAGACTGCGGATTTAAAAGATAATAGGTAGATATATATTATTTACGCTGATATTTTTCTATTATTCATACAAGAAAACCATATATATGTCATATAAATTGAGGATAGAGTTACAAAATTGTAGGTAGTTGTTTAGTTTCATACCGAAATATTTTATTTACAGATACTCTAGCATTTGTGTGGGTTAATTGGCTTTTATGCATATTAAAGAATTACTGATGTTTGCTCGATCCGTATTGATAAACCATATTTTCATTGTCAATGAAACAACGCCATCTAGTCAAATAAGATTACACTTGTTCAAGATTCTACTTTAGTTCAGTAAAAGTTTGAATCATTGTTTTTTTATGAGATAAATATATTAGTAAAAACAACCAAAGTAGGTTAAAGTTATCTATTATAGTCTGGTCAATTTAGACCAAAAATGAAAGTGAAGTTAATAAAGTCCCATGCGAATTTTGTGAAGTGTTCTAAACATAATTATAAACAATGTCTGGAAGTTCCCATCATTCCAAGAAAAATTTAATTCATAAAAACAAAAAAATGAGTTTTTGATTTTCAGCAAACGTAAGTTTTATAAAAGTACTTCAGACAAAAAATTGAGATCATAAAATCTATGCAAACAATGTATCATACTTTTTCTACGACCACCGTTTCTGAGATATAACGATTCAAAGTTATAAAATTGTATTAAAACAACTTTTTATAACTGTGAATGCCGTTAATTAATAGGAAAACATACTAAATTAGTATGCAGATTTTTTCACGTTTTGATTGACGTTTGATCTTTAATAATAGAGGGTATATTTTTTAATTTAATTGTAATATTGTAAACTTAACTTAAACATGACCTTCATTTAATTTAATTTTAGCAATTATCCACATTTGCAGTAATCGTATTTAAAAGGTCGAAATCAAACAACTTGCTCGTCAGAATTTTATGTATCACACTAATTAAATTTAACATTATTCTCAATTGTAGCTTTGACTAATTTTCTCCGAATATTCGATTCATTCCAGCTTTCCGGGTCTGGTCTGGATCCTGGGCTAAACTGAAAATGAATTAAAATGTTATTGACGTATCACCTGTTTAATTGCAGATGACTCTGGAGACCAGACTTTCTCTTCTTCTTTGTACAATGAAGAGTTGAACTTCAAAGGGCATATTATTTTGACCATCGAAGAGTTTGACTTCAATAATAGGTGTGGAATACCTTCTACCGCCTCTGTTGAAGTCTAAAAATGGAGAGAAAACAATTCGATTGTTTTTAACATAAACCAACGATCTAAACAATCTGCGATGTTAAGAGGTAACATATTATTAAATCTTATTTTATTATTTATAATTGAACAGCATACTCAATGTTCTTTATATCGCGTAGCTTGTGACTTTTTTGAATGATTAATATTGCTTAGACCCTTCATAGCTGTTATAAGATAAGTTCTGGTGTAATATTTTAAGAAAAATTATTAAGTCAGAGCAAAAATAAATACGCGATTTATGTGACGCGCTTTCTGTTTCAACTCACATCATAAGTCTTATTTTAATGACGTACTATAACAATTATCTTATTTCACATTTACGTCTTACTTTCTTATGCTCCAACAAACTATCAAACAACGATAGCACTAAGCTGTTTCCCCGGATTTGAACCTGCGACTGTCGGTTTGTAAAACTAGGACAATACGCCAAAACCATGAACCTTAACAGTCTACATATGAGTATGAAAACTTGCTTATTATATTTTTTTATCTATTTAAATATGTTTCATCTCTCGCCATAAATAGTATTTTTAGAAAACATTAACAAAAAGGAGTCTTAGTATGACTATTTATTTACATTGTTATTGACCAATTATTAATAATCTATTAGTTGAAATTAAATGCAAAAAAAGACACTAACAAACCATGAAACTAATTCTTCCAGTGACGCTACAATAAGGCATCTTTTGACATTTGCACAATATTTCATGTTGCTTTTTAATATTAATAATTTAAAGAGCGTTTATTATTTCAGATGATGCGCTTCGACGGACCCGAATAAGATTGCTGTAGTGACAAGTGAAGAGCAAAGATAAACCGACGAATAAAACTTTAAGGTTTCTGAGAAGATTCCAGCCCCAGATTCAATGCTTTAAATCGTAAACAATGCTTTTATATTATAATCAATGTATGTATAGTAAAGCCTAATAAGACTCTAACAACATATGACTGTTACTCTTCACATAGGGATGGCTAACTTTAGGTATCTTGTTGCTTTTTATTTAAAGGCCATCGACGTGATTTCCAGTTTATCGTGGCACATATTTTTAGTACTTTTATGATATTTTTATTCATTGATAATGGAAAAAATTTAAGCGAAATCATGTAATCACGATATTGATTTTAGGTGCACATGTAATGTTTAGCTGTTTCTTGACTTGTTACCCTCTATATAGGATAAGGACAAGGAGGCTAATCAGGTGTGTAGGCAAGATTTTAATGACGCGGTTGGAAATTCCATCGGTGCCCGGGGCATTCCGTGGTTTGAGATTTTTAATTATCGACTCGACTTCGGTCTCCGTAACCGGTGAAGTTAAATCGCGCGGTGGTATTTTAATCAATCGGTCGACCTCGCTCTCTACCTTGCGGAGATGAGCGGCGTCCACCGGTTGAGTGCTGGGTGTGCATTGAGCCTCGAGGCTGTCGGCTAGGCATTCGGCCTTTTCTTCATCCAAAAACGCTGGGGTGTCGGAGTTGGGTTGGGTTAGTGGTGGCATCGCGGGGAAGCCGGTGCCGCCTTTTAAGCTTTTTGGGATTCGCCAGAAGGCGAGATGGGAAGGATGCATGTTGCTGAGATCGTTATCCCACCGATCGTTCCTGAATTCAGATATGCGCGTCTTGGACTGATGTTCAAGAGCGCGTAACTGCCTTCGGTTACGCTCGGTTGGATACCAATCATAGGCACGAAACGTCGCAAGAGGTCCTTAATGTCGCTTGGCATGGCCCAGCGGGGGTTTTCCTCCACTGGGACTTGCCTCGAGGAGGCCTCGACGACACTTTGGACGTGCATTGAGAGCGCATGAGCGGCAAGATTCGTGTCATTAGCGCTGAGCAGGACTTGGGGAATAGTATCAAGGTGGGGCGAGCTAGTGCAGTCTAGCTGTGACTTGAGCTTTCGCCAGTCGACAGTGGTTTTATTGATTATGTTAGGCAAATCCGCGGGTCCTAGCTTAAGTATAACGGGGCGGTGGTCTGAGGTGAGATCCTGGAGGACCTCTATGCCTCTGAATGTGAGGCTGATGTTTTTAAGTAGAGCAATATCAAGCACATCCGATTGATGTTGTACTTGTTGAGGAAAATGAGTGTGGTTCATAGGAGCCACTACACTAAGTTAAGTAATTCGGTATGGGCATCAAGCTCTCTACCGCGTCTATTTGTTCTAATGCAATTCCATCGGTTGTGCTTGCTATTGAAGTCGCCGGCCAAAATGACGGCGTCTCTTAGTGAGAATAGCGCATTGAAGTCAGATTCTATTGCGTGAGTGTTGTTGTTACACGGCAGATAGACCGAAGCTATTATTATCGGCGCGTGTCCTGTCATGGCTAGACGACAGACCGAGGCTTCTAAATGCACAGGAGTCGACGGCGTGTCAATTGCTACACAGTGCAGTGACCTTTTGTAATAAATGAGGGTGCCGCCGTTTTAGCGCCGGCCCTGTCGTTTATAATGATGGTAAAGTTCGCGATTTTAGGATCGGTTCTGCTAGGTTTTAGGAAGGTCTCCTGCACCAGTAGAATGTCTACGTCGTTTTCTCTTAAGAAATTTGCTATTTCGATCTTTTTATCTGCTAGACCGTTCGCGTTAAAAAAGACGATATTAATTGCGCGTGGCTTTAGACGGCCCGGGCCGTTGTTACTATTCATTAGGGGTGTATTATCCATGTTGTCCCGAAATTAGTTCGACTAGATGCCTATACTTCCGAAGTATGGCCAATCGCGTACTGAACTTTCCGACTACGGCACCGAATTCTTCAGTTAGTCGATCGAGTTCTGCGAAGTCGATCTGTCCGGCTACTTGTTCTAGGTTGCTCTCAGCGCTGCCATTGCTATGGCTAACGTACTGGGGCGCGCTACGTGGAGCGCTCGGCGCATTTTGCCGCGGTGGCTGATGTTGCCATGCGGTTGGTGGTGCGGTACGCGAAGCGCTAGGTGTCTGCCACGACGGAGCAGTGCGAAGTGGTGGGAAGGCGGAGGGTGCAAAAGATGGCACTGGTTGGCGCCTGGGGGGGGATGAGGGTGGTGGCGGTTTACGCTTGGGGGCTTTTGGGCAACCCAAGTAGTTAGCCGTGTGACCTGTGCTTTGGAAGTTGACGCATGCCGGCGGCTCATATGTGATATGGGTATCTTTGTCGCGAGGACGGGGGCAGTCAGGCGTGCCATGATCACCAAGGCACTTTACGCATCTAGGACGCGCGTGACAATTGCGGGCCGAGTGCCCATAGATTTGACAGTTATGACACTGTCCTGGGATTCCCTTTGAGTGTGGGGCTTCAAAGGTTATGCGACCAATGTCGCAAATGTGTTTGAGGTCGTAGACCTTTTTTCCCTCGGGGGAACGCTCTAGGGTCAGAAGGACCACGTTGAAGGGCTTCTTTGTTTGGGGGTGCGTGAGGCGCATGACTGAATATATCGGAATGTTTTCCGATTTTAGGAAATTATGTATTTCCTCAGTGGGGATCTCCTTCGGCAGCCCTTTGACTACTGTACGAAGGACGCGCTCATCCGGAAGCGCGTAGGTATGGTAGTAATAGTTATTACTATTTAGGAAGGTTGTGACTTGACGGTGCGCGGCGACCGTTTCTAATTGGATTTTGATTCCTGTTGCGGAATCAGATGCGGTGAATTTGACTCTATTTGACAAAGCTGACCGTAGCTCTGCCCATTTGTCTTTAGACCTGATGAAGATGGGTGGTGGTTTTTTGTCTCGGGGCGAGACATTGGTTGGTTGCCGTGAGGCGGCGGGTTGCTGTGAAGCAGCTGTTGTATTTGGCCGTGAAGCGGCGGTGGCTGATGGCCCTGGGGTTATCATGGGTTCATTTGCCGATGATTTCGGCGCTTTGGTTGGGGGGTCGTGAGTTGGCGATGACGCCGGTGAGGATCTGGATTTGCGCTTTTTCTTGCGCGAACCTATTGGGAGGAAACCTCACGTATCGGAGTCCTCGGCTTCATGGGACGCCTGTCCAATCTCCATTTCGGAGTCAGACGTGTTGGTGGTGGTGGTGTTAGTTGCACTGTCGGATTCTTCCGACTGCTCCGATGTGGCGCGCGTTTTTTTCGATCTATTTTTCTTCCCCTTTTTGGGGGTGGACGGAGCCGAGTTTTTTCCATGGCCGCGGCGAGTATGGCTGCGCGGATTGCTTCTGGTGTCATGTCCTTTAATTCGTCTATATTAAGACCTATGCCCTCTAGGGCTTCTTGCATGAGGTGCAACATTATGCTAATACTAATGTAAAATAAAAGTTAAGTTAAAGTTATATTAAAAGAATGATGAATTTATGCTATGAAAATAAAACGAAGATATTAGACGCGTGCGTAAGTACGTACGTGATTGAAGTATAAAAAGAATAAAAACGAAAATGAAATTTAGAAAAATGATAAGGAAATAAAATAATAATAATGAAAGAAATTAAAAGAAAAGAAAAGAAGATAAAGAAAAGAAAATAAAGAAAAGAATTGAACGAATTTAATTAAAATACGCGCGCATGCAAGCGCGTATGCAAATTAGTAATAACTAAATTAAAATTACAATATAATAAAAATTAATGTGTACGAAAATATTTTAAAATATAACGACGTCACGAAAATAACGGAAAAACCCGGTGAAGCGGGGGGTTGGGTGCCCTACCCTCCCCGCCTCAGTGCGCAGGGAGGTGAAAAACCGTTATGTGAAAAATATATACCACGCGGGTGGTGTATGTTTTTAATTTTAATTTACGTTCGCGTAACGTGTCAAAAGTAAATGTAAATGGCAAGAGTTAAACTACTGTACTATGGTTCCCTACATCTCAACAGAACAATATGATGACGCTGCAAAGACAGAAAACAGTTACGACTCACCGGACGGCTACGTAGCTTTCTACGCCATGCGCGTACGCCGAACGCGTCGACACTTTAACACCTTACGTCTTGCACGGCGAAACACGACGTCTTCTTTCTTCTTGCCTCTTGATGGCGTCGGGGGATGGCTTGGCCACAGGTGGGCCAGGCGGACTGCGCAGGTAGCGGGGAGGATCAAGCGGGCTGGTCCGGTCGATCCGGGAGCTACAAGCGCGTTATTGTTATTGGCACTTCTGCTTTTTTTTTGACTATGATGATCACTGTTGGCCACCGGGCCTCTACAGCGTACTCGGACTCGGGGGTGGCCGGCAACTTTAAAGTGCTAGCCTGCACCCCCTACCGAGCCTCGGCTTGGACCGTCACCGTATCTGCCGTTAGCAATCTGTGTCGAGGGTGCCCGCGAGGGACGCACCTCGGCTCGACCAGTCGCTTTTGTGGCTCATTCTTTGTGAGCGTGTATAGCTAATGATTACTACCCTTTCCACTAGCGCTATGGTTGAGGAAGAAAAGGCGAAACAAACCTCAACCCGCTCCTATGATTTGTGCAAGACGACGGCAAGTGTCGTATTTCGGTTAATTGCGTAAGTGTCATGTCAAATGTTGTTACGTGTGAGAATATGTATCGTTCGTCCGACGAACGATCTTATGTATCGATCTGTGTTGTAAAACTAACATCGAGCAAGTCAAAATTGTTTAAGCGCATCGATAAGCGATACGTGCTTAACAATCAACGAAAGCCTAGCCTGTACGTTACCAGCGGAGGCAACGTACTCATTAGCGAAGCTACAAAGCTCCGCCATGTCGATATTCTTCAGCGACGCTATCGTCGCTGCTATGTTGTCCGCGTGTTTCGCAAAATCGCTAGTAGATTGCGCAACTGAGGGCCTCGCGGGGGGCGCGGGCGGGTGTGCCCATATGGGGCGACGCCACGCATTCGGGGGCGGGACGAGGGGAATTCCTTTGAGGAAGGAGGCGGGGGGCGCTTCGCGGCCGGTGCGTTAGGCGCACGTTGGTTGCGCTTCGGCGCTTTCGGGCAGCCAAGGTAGTTGGCTGTGTGTCCCGCCGTGCCGCAGTTTACGCAAGCAGGCGGGGCATATGAAGCGAGTGCTGTCTTCTCCTTGGGGCGAGGACAGTCTGACGTACCATGATCATCGAGGCACTTGACGCACCTCGGTCGGGCCCTACAGTATCTGGCCGAGTGGCCGAATAGTTGGCAATTGTGACATTGCCCGGGGAGACCATTGGACCGCGGGGCCTCAATGGTAAGACCTTTGATGCCGCAGACGGCACGCAGGTCGTAAACTAACTTGGCCTCTTTCGTACGCGGGAGCGTTACGAGGACCATGTTGAAGGCTCGTTTCGAGCGGGAGTGGTACATACGTTGTACCGTCTTAAAAGGTATATCTTGCAACTCGAGAGAGTCGCTTATCTCTTGGATGGGGAGCTCCTTAGGGAGGCCCTTAATGACAACACGTAAGACGCGCTCTTCCGGAAGCGCGTACGTGTGGTAGAGATGGTTATTTTCTTGCAGGTGAGTCGTTGTAAGCCGATGGTCGTTCGCCGTCAGCATTTGGAGTTTGATTCCGTGGGCAGTGTCCACGGCCTCAAACGCGAAACGCTTCGACAATTCGCGACGAATGTCGACCCACTTCTCCTTTTCCCGCAAGAATATCGGGGGTGGTCTAATGTTACGCATCGGCAACGGCGTGGAGTCCTTTGCCGGAACGCGGCGGGCGGAGGACGCGAGCCTCGGGTCGGCGGGGTGAGGGCGCTTCGGGGGCGCGGGGGTGGGGGGCGTTTGCCTTGCCGCTACTCGCCTTGACTGACTTTAGAGTAGGCGATTCAGGGGATGATGAGCGGGGGGAAGAGGGCTGTTTGCGCTTCTTGGATCGGACGGTGGCACTTCTGCATTTTACATTTTACATGATTGACTTCCGTTGGTGGAGTTAACCATTACAACCCGGCGGAGTCGAGGGGCTGTGCAACTTTAAGCGTGCACAGGCTTCACCTCTTAATTTGTTGGCTTAGCTCCGAGGGTCCCCAGCGGGGAGACCTCGGCTCGGGCCGCCACTATTTTAAACCGTCAGCGATCTAATCGAGGGTGCCAGAATGGCCGAACCTCGGCTCGGTTAGTCGCTTTTTGATACTTTCTAACCCGTTAGCAACATGTATCGAGGGCGCCTGAGCTCGATCAGTTGCTTTACGACGTGTTAATTATTGAAGTTAAAAGCGTTCTATCTCGCGGGTGAGAATCGGCCTGGTACGTGCCGATATCTGGTGTATGGTGTATGCGTTTGCCCTCGACGGCGAGGACAAAAAGTGTTGCGTGTGAACGATTTAACGCGCGCTTGCACGATCGTTATCTCGTCATCCGGGTCCGTTAGTGCGTGGCGCGGTCGCCTATATTTAACGTGTTTCCTATGTATTGGATGAACTAGTTTACGTGGTACGTAATCGGCGGCGTTACGTACCAGTTCATTCGGATGTTGCGAAGCCGAGTCGAAATATCGAATGGAAGCTTGTTTCAAGTATTGACTTATGGATGGCAAATTCAGGTCCACGTGCAGGTCAAGGTTGCGCACGCACCAGTGCACACCCGTGGCCCTGCGTATGAACCTGTTTTGCAGGACTTGGAGTTTGTCGATGGTGGATGCATGAGCGAACACCGGGCTGGCGTAAGTCATGATGGGACGGATAACTGTTTTGTAGAGCAATACCTTGTTGCGCAGAGAAAGCTTGCTTTTGGGATTTATTAGGGGAAACAGGCGACCTAGGACGTAGGCCGCTCTGTTTTTGACCTGCTTGATGTGCGGGCCGAAGCTAAGGGATTTATCCAGGGTTACCCCGAGGTATTTGATTTTATCTACCCATGGAATTGGGTAGTCTAAAAGTCGGATCATGGGAGGGATCGTCGGCTTTCTGTGTGAAAACAAGACTGCCGCGCTCTTGGATGGGTTTATTTCGATTCTCCATCGACGAAACCAGTCACCGAAGCATCTGGCTGCATCTTGGAGACGTCGTTGGATATCGAAAGGACATGTACTGGATGTGAAGATGCAAGTGTCGTCTGCGAACAAGGCGATGCTTACTTTCTGATTATGAGGGATGTCATGGGTGTATAGGGTAAAAAGTACGGGACCTAGTACGGAGCCCTGCGGAACTCCGGCTAGTAGCGGGTGTGGTTGAGATTTTGTTCTCTCGACGCGGTATCTGAACGTTCGCTTCCAGAGAAAGTCTCGTATGATGAGTACGAGACGGTCAGGCACGCCGAGGTTATATAACTTGTATATAAGCCCGTCGTGCCATACTTTGTCGAACGCCTTCGCCACGTCGAGGAAAAAGCGCTCCTGTATGTTGGCCCCGTACCATGCGGGATTTGATGTGCTCCGTGATGCGGTGCACCTGATGTGTACAGGAATGTTTGGCCCGAAAGCCGAACTGGACTGGATTAGGAAGCCCATTAGCCTGCATAAAGTCATGTAGACGGGTCAAAACTAATCTTTCATAGATTTTCCCGAAGCCCTTAAGCAGGCTAATGGGGCGATAGGAGGTTGGTTGGTTGGGAGGTTTTCCCGGTTTGAGGAAACCTATAACTTCAGCTTCCTTCCAAGTGTTTGGAAAAATACCCTTGGAAAGAGCTGCGTTATAGATTAGGACTAGGAGATTGATGAGGTGAGTCGGAAGAATCTTTATGACGCGGTTTGGTATGCCATCGGTGCCCGGGGCTTTCCGTGGTTTAAGCTTTTTGATTAACGATTCGACTTCGCTTTCCGTTACGGGTGTGAGTACATCGCATGGGGGTTGGCGCATCAACCAGTCAACCTCGCTCTCCACCTTGTGGAGGTGAGCGTCGTTCACCGGTTGTGAGCTGGGCGAGCATTGAGCCTCGAGACTGTCGGCCAGACATTCGGCTTTTTCCTCATCGAGAAACGCTGTGGGCTTGTCGGGTTGGATAAGTGGTGGCATAGGTGGATGGCTGCCACCGCCCTTGAGACTTTTGGGGATGCGCCAGAAGGCTACGTGAGAGGGATGGAGGTTGCTTAGATCGCTATCCCATCGATCGTTCCTGAATTCAGCCACACGCATCTTGGACTGGTATTCCAGTGCGCGTAGCTGTCTTCGGTTCCGCTCGGTTGGATACCAATCATAGGCGCGAATCGCGGCCCTCTTGCGTCTCAAGAGGTCCTTGATGTCGTTTGGCAAGGCCCAGCGGGGGTTTTCCTCCACCGGGATTTGCCTCGAGGAGGCCTCGACGACACTTTGAACATGACTTGTGAACGCATGAGCGGCGAGATTCACGTCGTTAGCGGAGATAAAGCTATTTGGTATGATATCTAGGTGTGGGGAGCTAGTAGAGTCTAGCTGTGACTTAAGCTTATGCCAGTCAATTTTAGTTTTAAGAACTATGTTTGGGTGGTTTGGAGGTCCAAGCTTTAAGAGCACTGGACGGTGGTCTGAGGTGAGGTCTTGGATGACCTCTATGCTTCTAAGAGCGAGGTTGACATTTTTAATGATAGCAATATCAAGCACATCCGGTCGGTGTTCCACTATGTGTGGGAAGTGTGTTTGCATCAACGGCGCAACCACACTGAAATTGAGTTTATCTGAAAGTTCGTCTAAAGCTAGACCACGCGGATTAGTTATATTAGAATTCCACCGAGTGTGCTTGCTGTTGAAATCGCCAGCAAGGATGACGGCATCTCCCAAGGCAAACAGCGTCTCGAAGTCGGATTGTTCTATGCATGCGGTGGCTCTGCATGGTAAATAAACCGAAGCTATTGTAATCGGCGCGTGACCTGTCATGGCTAACCTACAGATCGAGGCTTCTAAATGCTTTAGGTTCGACGGTGTGTCGATCGCCACGCAGTGCAGTGACTTCTTATAATAAATGATAGTACCGCCGTGCGGAGCGCCGATTCTATCATTCCTTATGATGTTGTAATTAGCGACCTTTGGATCAGGTCTGCTTGGTTTGAGAAACGTCTCCTGCACCAGCAGCACATCGACGTCGTTTTCGCGAAGGAATTCGATAACTTCGGTCATTTGTTTCGCGAGACCGTCTGCGTTAAAAAAGACTAAATTTATTGCGCGTGGCTTTACGCGGCCCGGGCCGTTGTTTACAAAAATTGTGGGTGCGTTATTCATTAGTTCCCACGAATTAGTTCAATTAATTTTCTGTACTTGCGAAGTACATTTAGACGGGCTGTGAAGTTGCCAACGGTGGCATCGAGTTCGGCGGTTAGCCTATCAACTTCGGCGAAGTCAACTGTATTTACCAACACGTCGGTGTTGGTCCCAGAGCTGCCATTGCTATGGCTAGCTTGCTGGGGAGCGCTTCGCGGAGCGCTGGTGGGCGCGGCACGTGGTGCGGTGGCGCGCGGGACGCTTGTTGGTGCGGCGTTACGCGGGGGGTTTGTTGGTGCAGCGCTACGCGGGGCGCTGGGTGGAGGAAGCGGAGCTGATTGATGCCACGCTGGCATGGGAGCGCTACGCGGTGCGCTTGGAATTTGCCACGCCGGAGCAGGCCGGAGGGGCGGAAAGAAAGATAGCGAGGGTACAGGTGCTTGCGGGCGCCTGGGGGTGGTGGAAGGCGGAGGTGGTCTCCGTTTGGGGGCTTTGGGGCACCCTAAATAGTTGGCCGTGTGGCCTTGGCTCTGGCAGTTTACACATGCCGGTGGAGCGTACGTAGAAAGGGATTCGCGATCCCGAGGTCGTGGGCAGTCTGGGGTGCCATGATCCCCAAGGCATTTCACGCAACGTGGTCTTGCGTGACAATTGCGGGCCGTGTGTCCGAATAATTGACAGTTGTGGCACTGTCCTGGGAGGCCGCTTGAGTGCGGTGCATTGAAAGAAATGCGACCAATGTCGCAGATATGCTTTAAGTCATAGACTTTTTTGCCCTCAATAGAGCGTTCTAGCGTCAGAAGGACGACATTGTATGGCTTTTTAGTCCGCGGATGGAACAGCCTTTGCGCGGAAATTATCGGTATGTCTTTCGACTTGATGAAGTCGAAGATCTCTTGTGAAGGTATTTCCTTCGGCAGTCCCTTGACCACTGTCCGAAGGACGCGCTCTTCCGGGAGCGCGAAAGTATGGTAGTAGTACTGCTTCTCAAGCAAGTACTTGGTGACATCACGGTGTGCTTGCACCGTTTCTAACTGTATTTTGATTCCGGTGGCGGAATCATTCGCCGTGAATTTAACACGGTTTGAAAGGGCCGACCGTATTTCGGCCCATTTGTCTTTTGATCTGATATAGATCGGCGGCGGTTTCTTGTCTCGAGGTGAGACGGGAGTTTGCTGTGAGGCAGCTGGTGTGGGTCGCTGTGAAGCAGCCAAATTTGTGGGCCGTGATGCGGCCGGCTGTGAAGCAGCTGGTTGTTGTTGCCGTGAGGCGGCTGGGGCAGTTTCGAGCGGCCTTGGGGCCGATAGCTCAGCGGCCGATGATTTCGGCGCCTTGGTGGGTGGGTCGGGGGTCGGCGATGACGCCGGGGGGGATCTAGCTTTGCGCTTCTTGCGCGACTTAATTGGGAGGAAGCCTCCTGCGTCGTTTGCGGCTTCGGTTTCCGTCTCGACATCCATCTCGGATTCGGACGTATGGGTGGGGGAGGAGTCCTCGGGTGAGTCCTCCGTCATAGTGTCGGAGTCCTCCTCCGACTGCTCCGACGCGGATGTATTGGTCGGTGTCGTATCGCGCGACGACATTGTTTTGGCGGCTTTCCGCTTGGACTTTTTTGATTTTTTGGATTTTGCGCCTCCGCGGGCGTCAATAGCAGCGCGGATGGCGTCCAACGCTACATGGGCAGGCTTGTCCTTAAAGTCCTCAATGTTGAGGACGTCCGCGAGGGTGAATTCAAGCGAAGACATTTTAAAAATAGTAATAAGAAAATGAAATTAACGTAATAAATTAAAATTTAAAAATTTAAAAGTTTAAAATTGGAAGTTAAAAATATAAAAATAATTAATTGAATTAAAAATGAAAATTTTTACGTGAATGAGCGATAGTAATAATATTAATTAGAGTTCAGAAAGTAAGAAGTAAGAAGGTAAGATTAGTATTAATGTTAATAACAATTTAAGTTCAATGTTAAGATTAAAATTAAGATATGAATTAAAATTAAAAATAAAATTAAAGTCAAATTTAAGAATTAATATTAATATTAAACTTAGAAATAAAATTAGAAATAAGATTAAAAAGTAAAAAGTTAAGAATTAAAAAGAAAAATTAAAAAGTTAATGAAATTAAAAGAAAAGAAAAAGAAAAGAAATTAAAATTAAAAGAACGTGAAAGAAAAGTAGAATGATAATTAATATTATTGTTGTTTACGCACGATAACGCCAACGGAAAATAACGGTCAACGAGATAGCGGTCAGTACAGTCGTCGCGTCACGCGTGTGCAAGCGATCGCCCCCGGTGAGGCCGGGGGTCAAGCGTCCTACCCTCCCCGCTTCGGTGTGCAGGGAGGTGTAAAAACCGTTACGTAAAAATACCACGCGGGCGGCGTACGATAAAATTAAAATTACGTCTACGAACGTAATAAAATTAATGTTATTGGCAAGAGTTATCTACGAGACTATATTCCCTACATCGTAAGATAGCGCAAGATAACTAGACAATGAAAATAAATATTCAATTGGCAGACAGAAAACGATCCACTCACCGGACGGGCACACCACACACCACAAAACACCAGCACACACCGGCTGATAGCAGGTCTAGTACGGCGAATCGCGATGGCTTCTTTTTTCTTGCCTTTTGCAGGCGACGGAGGATGGCTTGGCCACAGGTGGGCCAGGCGGACTGCGCAAGTAGCGGGGAAGGATCGAGCGGGCTGGTCCGGTCGACCCGGGAGCTACAGGCACACTGTGTGTCTGTGGCACTTCTGCGTTTATCGTTTATCTGATGACTTTCGTTGATGGAGTCAACCATTACAACCCGGCGGAGTCGAGGGGCTGTGCAACTTTAAGCGTGCACAGGCTTCACCTCTTAATTTGTTGGCTTAGCTCCGAGGGTCCCCAGAGGGGAGACCTCGGCTCGGGCTGCCACTATTTTTAAACCGTCTGCGATCTAATCGAGGGTGCCCAGGAGGGCCGAACCTCGGCTCGGTTAGTCGCTTTTTGATCCTTTGCTAACCCGTTAGCAACATGTATCGAGGGCGCCCCGGTGGGCCGAACCTCGGCTCGATCAGTTGCTTTAGGACATGTTAATTTTTAAGCTAAAAACCGCTCTATCTAATTGGTGAAAATCGGCCTGGTACGTGCCGATATCTGTTGTACGGGGTGTGAGTTTGCCCTCGACGGCGAGGGCAAAAAGTGTTTCGGTAGTACGATTTAACACGTGCTTGCACGATCGTTATATCGTCGTCCGGATCTGTGAGTATGTGGCGCGGTCGCCTATATCGGGCGTGTTTCCTATGTTTAGGACGCGTTATTTTGCGTGGTACGTAAGCGGCGGCGCTACGTACCAGTTCATTCGGATGTTGCGAAGCCGAGTCGAAAAATCGGATAGATGCTTGTTTCAAAGTTGCTGTAGTGGAGGCAATTCCAGGTCCACATGCAGGTCAATGTTCGCACGCACCAGGGCACACCCGTGGCCCTGCGTATGAACCTGTTTTGCAGGGTTTGGAGTTTGTGGATGTTTTTGTCGGATGCATGAGCAAACACCGGACTGGCGTAAGTCATGATGGGACGGATAACTGTTTTGTAGAGCAACACCTTGTTGCGCAGAGATAGCTGCTCTTGGATTTATTAAGGAAACAGGCGACCTAGGGACGTAGGCCGCTCTGTTTTTGACCTGCTTGATGTGCGGGCCGAAGCTGAGGGTTTTGTCGAGGGTGACCCCGAGGTATTAATTTTGTCTACCCATGGTATTGGGTAGTCTAGAGTCGATCATGGGAGGATCGTCGGCATTCTGTTGGTAAACAAGACTGCCGCGCTTTGAAGGGTTAATTTCGATTCTCCAACGTCGAAACCAGTCGCATGAAGCATCTGGCTGCGATTTGGAGACGTCGTTGGATTATGGAAGGACATGTACTGGATGAAAAGATGCAAGTATCGTCTGCGAACAAGGCGGTGCTTACTTGTGATTATGTGGGATGTCATGGGTGTACAGGGTGAATAGGACAGGACCAAGTACGGAGCCTTGTGGAACTCCGGCTAGTAGCGGGTGAGGTTGAGATTTCGATCCCTCGACGCGGTATCGGAACGTTCGTTTCAGAGAAAGTCTCGTATGATGAGTACGAGACGGTCTGGCTACGCCGAGCTTATATAACTGCATATAAGCCCGTCGTGCCATACTTTGTCGAACGCCTTCGCCACGTCGAGGAAAAGCGCTCCAGTGTGTTGTCTCCGTAACATGCAGGATTTAATGTGCTCCGTGATGCGGTGCCTGATGTTGCAGGAATGTTTGGCCCGAGCCGAATTGGACTGGATAGGGAAGCCCATTAGCCTGCTAAAGTCCTGTAGGCGGTCAAAAGTAATCTTTCGTAGATTTTCCCGAAGCCTTTAAGCAGGCTAATGGGAGCGATAGGAGGTTGGTTGGTTGGGAGGTTTTCCGGTTTGAGGAAGCCTATAACTCAGCGTCCTTCCAAGTGTTTGGAAAAATACTCTTGGAAAGAGCTGCGTTATAGATAGGACTAGTAGGTTGATAAGGTGAGTCGGAAGAATCTTTATGACGCGGTTTGATATGCCATCAGTGCCCGGGCTTTCCGTGGTTTAAGCTTTTGATTATCGATTCGACTTCGCTCTCCGTTACGGTGTGAGTACGTCGCGTGGGGTAGATGCGTCAACCGGTCAACCTCGCTCTCTACCTTGCGGAGATGAGCGGCGCTCACCGGTTGTGAGCTGGGCGAGCATTGAGCCTCGAGACTGTCTGCCAGACATTCGGCTTTTTCTTCATCGAGAAACGCTGGGCTTGTCGGGTTGGATGAGTGGCGGCATGGTGGATGGCTGCCGCCTTTGCTGAAAGGCTTTAGGAATGCGCCAGAAGGCAACATGGGAAGGATGGAGGTTGCTCAGGTCGGATCCACCGATCGTTCCTGAATTCAGCTATGCGCGTCTTGGACTGATGTTCAGGGCGCGTAGCTGCCTTCAGTTCCGCTCGGTTGGATACCAATCGTGGGCGCGAATCGCGGCCTCTTGCGTCGCAAGAGGTCCTGATAGTCGTTTGGCAAGGCCCAGCGGGGTTTTCCTCCTGGGATTTGCCTCGAGGAGTCCTCGACGACATTTTGAACGTGACTTTAGAACGCATGAGCGGCGAGATTCACGTCGTGAGCGGTGTTTAAGGTATAGGTATGGTGTCTAAATGGGTGAGCTAGTAGAGTCTAGCTGTGACTTAAGCTTATGCCAGTCGACTTTAGTTCTAAGAACTGTGTTTGGATGATTTGAAGGTCCTAGCTTTAGAGCACGGGACGGTGATCGGATGTTAGTTCGTCGATGACCTCTATGCTCCTAAGAGCGAGATTGACGTTTTGTACGATTGCAATATCAAGCACATCCGGTCGTTGTCCCACTACGTGGGAAGTGTGTTTGCATCAACGGCGCAACCACACTGAAGTTGAGTTTATCTGATAATTCGTCTAATGCTAGACCCGCATGGATTTGTAGTGTACGAGTTCCATCGGGTGTGCTTGCTATTGAAATCGCCGGCGAGGATGACGGCGTCTCCTAAGGATAGTAGCGTCTCGAAATCGGATTGAATTATGCGTGAGGTGTCTCTGCATGGTAAATATACCGAAGCTATTGTAATCGGCGCGTGACCTGTCATGGCTAGCCTGCAGACCGAGGTTTCTAAATGCTCTAGATTCGACGGCGTGTCGATTGCTACGCAGTGCAGTGACTTTTTATAATAAATGAGAGTGCCGCCGTGTGAAGCGCCGGTCCTGTCATTTCTTATGATATTAAAATTAGCAATCTTCGGATCTCTCTTCCGGGCTTTAGGAATGTCTCCTGCACCAGTAGAATGTCTACGTCGTTTTCACGAAGGAATTCGTTGACTTCGGTCGTTTGTTTCATGAGACCGTTTGCGTTAAAAATGCTAAATTAAATGCGCGTGGCTTTACGCGGCCCGGGCCGTTGTTTAAAAAGTTGTGGGTGTGTAGCATTTAGTTCCCACGAATTAGTTCGATTAAGTTTCTGTACTTGCGGGTACAGCTAAGCGGGCGGTGAAGTTGCCAACGGTGGCATCTAACTCGGCGGTGAGCCTATCGACTTCTGCGAAGTCTACCGTATTAACTAACACATCAGTGTTAGTCCCAGAGCTGCCATTGCTATGGCTGGCACTTCTGCTATTTGACTATTATATTTAATGGCTATATCGGTTGTACAAGTCACGGGGGTTATGTGTATCCTTCGAATCTAATACACTTGTTATCGAGTACCGTTTTAATTTCATGATATTTGACTTATTCTTCTGAATTGTATTCTACAATTTACTTTTATTGTTAATATTATTTTTATAAAGTTTTTTGGATAATTTTAATAGTAGTAACTCTAGCAACTTACTGATTTCTTTTAAATTATTTTTTTCCCTCTTTAGTCGGTACCAGCCTTGTGAGGGCTGTTTTTTTTTGTTTACCGTGATGTCGCAACCGAAAAGGTTTTAAAGGTTTGTGTATCAATTACAAAAACAATTTCTATTAACATTTCTTTAAGAGATAACAAAGAGATTATTTAAAAGTTTAATTAATAAAACATATTATGCAACAAATTGTAACAGATTTTACTACGTATCTTTTAAGACTGTTGAAAGCGCCTTGTTTTTAATAAACGGTAAAGTAAAAATAGTTTCGTACGCTTAAGTACTCGACCGCGCCGTATATTAAACGATTCCGACGTCGACTGTCAAGTGCAATCAATTATCTTCTGCTTCTATAGTTTATACAGGTTTTCTGTAGTTAACATACTGAAGAATAATATTGTAATCCCGGTTGAAAGCTTTAATGTTATTATATAGACGTCTATAGAAAGTAAAGTATATCTTTTAACTTAAAAGATATACTTTAAGACATTCATTTGTTATAAGTATTACAATATAATTCGTATAACGAAATGATTACTATATCTATCAAGTTATTTTAATTACCCGGTTTATATAATTATTTATCACAAAATATGAAGTAAATAAGATACTCATGATAATTGTAAGTAAAAAGTATTGTTTAAAAAAATGTTTTGTGAAGTTTTAAGAAATAAAGCAGTCTATTGTTTGTAAACTTTTTATGTAAACTATTAATTAAAAACATAAATACAAATATATTTAGTTTTTTTTGTTTAATGTAAGCAAAGCTCACCGTAGCCAGCGTTAGTTTGTTTATCCTATACAAAAATTGATATTGAATATCTAGGGTCGGCAAGCGGACATGTGGTGCTTACGCAGGTGTCGGGGAGGCCCATCCTCATAGTATGGACGTTCCATGTCCCTATGCGCATGGATATGTTAGGCATGTATTTAGGGTTTCTTTGATTTTTATTTGCAGGTGTAGGGGATATCGGCACCAGTTGTCTAATTTTTGTTAGTGTTTCCCACACCCTAAAGCAACAAACCAGCATCGGGGCGGATCAACATCCAATTGGCCAGGGGCTGCCCAGCTGGAGCGGGCGGTAGTTGATCAGTGGGTCAACGATGGACCCTCCCACTGTCGGGAGTAACCCCTGGCACCCCCGCGTACGCCCATGAGCGCAGGCTTATAACCGGTCACTGCCACTTCCCGTGTTGTTATGAACTGTAACAAATATAAAGTTATGTATAAATAATTTTTAATGCTAAATAAAGTCTATATAATAAAATAGCATGAAGAAAGCGACATAAAAATTAATACGTGAATAAACTCATAGTAATGCAATTTATTGACATACTTATATTGGGAGCAGATTATGGGGATGTCCTTTATTTTTATAATTATTATCATATTCACTTGTGGAATGAGTTACCTCAGGAAATCAGAATGACTAAAAGTCGTAATGTGTTTAAACGGAAAATTAGCAAGAGACTCTTAAGTCAATTACAACAATGAAACAGATCCTACTATTTTATTTTAATCTGATATTTATGCCTATATATAAAATTAGTGTGTATGTACTTATGTATGTAAGTTTATGTAATTATTCATATGTATCTAGTATAGCAATATGTATTAAGTATATTTGTATTTTGAACATATTTATGTACGTGTAATACTTTTTTTTAATAGTTTGTCATTTAGTACTTTTTAAACGACCCAATTCTTATGTATAAAACCTTGTTTTTCTCTTTTTTTATTTTTAATTATTGCACCTAATTAACATTCTCTAAACCACCCAACGGTTGACTGGCAGAGAATGCCTTTGGCATTAAGTCCGCCACTGTACTCATTTTGTACAATAAGTGTAAATAAATAAATAAATCTTCTAAGCGAATTCATTCACTGCATCAGCAGATGGTCTAATTTTATAAAGTCATAGCAATTTACTGTATATTTTTAAAAATGTTAACTTTTTTAAGTGTTCTACGCAACAGCGCCTGCATAATGTTATTATTAAATTTTACTTTAAGATAGTTGCTATTGAAATATTAATAGAAGGCGGCTATTTGAGTTAAATTATATTTTTGTCATAAGCCGTTGTATAATGTTTTATTATCGTCAATTGATAAATATAAATCGACAGCATAATGTACTGACATGACAATTTTAAACCTAATTTAATCCTATTTTTTTTATTAAATATCTGTTAAATTATAAAAAACAAAAATGACGATATGGTATAATTATGTCAATATTATAAAAAAAATTACATAAATCAACGCCAATGTATTAAAACATTTACAATATGAAAAATCAGGTACAATTTAAAATTAAGATGAATCGGCGAAAAAATTGAATATATAAAGCTCAATATGTAAAAAAACGACACCTCAAAAAATTAACTTTGATTATTTCAAAAGACAACATGTTTTTAGTATTAGGCGATTAATTTTAAATGTAAAATTCAACAAACACGTTACAAAGATCGGAAATTACTTGAAATTTTTAACACTAGAGAAAGACCAATTCATTGAGTGACTCATAATGTTATATCTTTTAAAAAATCCATTAAAACTGCATAAAGATCAAGGTATTTGCAAAATATACATTTTCTTTGCAATTACGTACATATTATGTGAGGTGTAAACCTCATTTAATAATAAGCTGAAGTTAATTTTTAGTAAGATAAAATGCTATAACAAAGTGAAAATTTAACGTCAAAATCAGCATAAAACTTATATATCCCTGTTTTACACCTTTAGTTTATTTTAATATTGAGACTATTTCATAGCAATTCAATCTCTTTACTAAAGCATTATTCACAAGCTCTGCGCATTTTTTAAAGAATATCTCATAGAGAATAATTGTAAATCAGAAAAGGTGACCGATAAGCGAAACATGTGATGAATATAATGAAGATATGTTTTTAAAATCAATATAAAAATTCTTAATTCATAATACCTACAAAAAAAATACTAAAGTATAAGCTTATTATCAATATTACACCCAAATCTAAACGCACATCATAACAACTAAGAATGCTTTTACTTCTGACGCTTAACATTTTTCATTAGACATCTACACGTTAAACCTAAAAAATATTTATTTTCAAATTACTCATGGTACTAAAGAAAGTTATTATAATTTTATTCCGTATTAACTTTAATAATTCCATTGAAGTTATGTTATGACTGGCAACATTTAAACTTTTAAACACAACGGTTTGTAAAGATTCAACCGCAGCCGTTCTTTCTGATTTCATCTTTCGAGGGAGGAAGTACGTAGCATCTTCGAATACATTTCATAATTTATTTAGTTTATGTCAGTTATGGATCCAGAAGTGTTAAGAAGTCGAAAGTGTACGATTTAGTGAGTAAATAAATGCAATTTCTATGTGAACTAAACATTTATGTGTAATCTCCTACAACTTTTTTTTTAGCAATGTTTTTATTCTGTAGTGATTGCCTAAAAAGGTTTTAATTATTTATCGTGATAGATTACAGAATTAGATTCACAGAGATATTTTTAACATTATAATCAACTAACGGCCTTTAAAAACTGTTATTATTATTTGTCGTTTTGATCTCAAGTTACGATTTCAAAGGCCTCTTAGTTCTAAACCCTCCATTTAAATTGTAAAGAACGTGTTTTTCTATTAATTATATCCAACACTGCTCATATTTTAACCGTTATAATTTCTAATTTTTTTAATGCTTTTAAATAGAATAGTAATGTCTATGTGTAATTTAGTGCCGTAATTTAAAATAATAACATTTTGTATTTAATGATGCATACAAACCTATAGCAAGGCTTGTTAAGACGAATCATCTTATAAATTATTTTTAATCTACCGTCAACAGAAGTTAAGAAAACAATAATATTATAATTTTGTCACAGATCATATAAACACCGAAACTAAGCTGCAAGGAATGATGATAATATATATTAATTATATTTCCGGACAATTAACAAAACATCGTCTAGCCCAAACTAAGCAAATATTGTACAATGGAAACCAGAGGATTGATAGATACATAGACTTCCTTTACTTTAGTAAATAATATGGAGATGAAAAAACGGAACATGTTTCCAGTGGTGGGAATCAAAACCACACACCTGGGCGTAACAGTCAGGGTCACTAACCATAGTGGCCAAGCGGGTCAGCTGATATAAAAGGTAGATTTTTTACTTTCTATACAATTTAAGTGTATATGATACCGTTTGTTGCTAATAATATAATTAATTTAAAAATATACTATGTTCTGTAAAAATAATAGTGTCCTCCGAGCTGATTTCGACTACAACTAACTACGCAGAAGATATTACAGCGGACGCCGGTGGTAGGTCCTCTGTTTACAGGAGACCGTCTGGGTGGGTACCACCTCGGTGCCTACTTCTGCCGCGAAGCAGTAGTGTGTAAACACTACTGTGTTCTGGTTTGAAGCGCACCGTAGCTAGCGTATTTACTGGGTAAACGAGACTTAATACCCTATGTCTCACGGTAGGCAGCGCGTTGGCGATACCACTGGTATTGCTAATGTCTATGGGCGTCGGTGATCACTTCCCATCAGGTGGCCCGACTGCTTGTCTGCCTGCGTATGCCATAAAAAAACAAAAAAAAAACGCGCAAACTCTTCCTTCACTGTCATAGTCCAATGAGACGGAAAACAGACCAGACCAGTAAGAGAGAAGGCGCAGAAACAACTTGATCAGCCCGCATTGCCCTCACCAAGTAGAAAACAACTTAGTAATTTAGTTCCCACAGGATTCGAACCCACGTCCTCCGGTTTCTGCAGCGCAAGCTCACACCACTAGGCTACAAGACTCGAAATATATATAAACATTGAAGTCGCACATTATATTCTGATTGATGAATTGTCACAGAGATGTCGATCGCTGAGTGACAGTCGACTAATTCGAACCATACGTTCGACGTCGCTTCGTTTAGGTCGTTTCGTTGGGTTACTTTGTTTTATATATTCCCGTTTATATTATAAAACTTTATAATAAAGATGAATCTGACTCTAGTCTTAGTAAGGAAGTGGTCCGATTTTAATACTTCATTAGTTGTAAATAGATACTAATAAAAAGTTTATTTAGTATGGCGATTGCTCTTAGCACTGTTCTCTTAAGATTACTGTTATTTACTGAAACATTATTAACTTCCTGGATTTACAGGGTTCCATGGTGTTTGTTTTATTGAATGCTCTTTACCGATTATGGGTATATGACTGGTTACTCTAGGCTAATATTTCAATTCAGGTCAGATACTAATGTTCTTTCTTGCTACATACCAAAGCTATCGAAGTAATGGCAGCAATTCAAATTATAACTCCGCAATATCATCTGTGTCAATTTACCAATACCAGCGCAAGTTGTATTACCCCGCTTCGTTGCCCGTTTCAGTGTTAATATTTGTTATGTTTTACATCAATTGCATGGCCTTCTCGTAAATAGGACTAAAATAGAAAAACATCTTTATTTTTAATAGTATTTCAGTTTAATCTGATGGGTAATAAAGATTGGTACTCCCAACCTCATTTAAAATAATTTACCAACTTATATACAGTTTTATGAAAGTACAGTTAATATCTTAACTTTAATCCTTTTATCATTACAAATTTCAGAAGTAGCAGTGGGCTACCGGATATCGATATTGGAGACCGCTTGTGACCTACGCGCATCATGTGCATGTGTCAGGTGTCGTCTCCCGCCATCAACCGGAATATGAACCACGAAAGACGGGAGCCAAATGACTGAAAGAAGGTAAAACCTACAAATTTTATTATTTTATAATAAATATGAAGTTTTGTGAAGTTGTACGGTTGTTGGACTCTTTTCACTCAAAAACTACGTTTTAAAACGTAATGAAATTGAATAATAACGTAGCATATACATCAGAATAACTTAAATAAGGATATAATTAGTGTAGTTTATCCTTGCTTATAATGCCTCCGTAGCGTAGTGGTAGGCGTGTGCTTTAAAAACCGGAGGTCGTGGGTTCGAATCCTGCAGGGACTCAACTAATTTTCATTGTTGTTTCCAGAGGGACGATTTGCCAATCACCCATTGTCTAAAAGATGATGCATGCGTCGGATGGCAGGAAAAGTCGGTCCAGCCACCATTGTTGGACTAGAGTGATACGGTCTAAAAGACCCTGGTGAAGAAGGCGTTTATTAGGCAAGGCCTATGTCCAGCAGTGGACTGACACAGGCTGATAATGATAATATACAGACGATAGATTTGTATTTTTGTGTGTACGTTAGTAACTAATGAACTCAAAATTGCTATGATTTAAATTTCTTTATGCAAGAAACCTGTATTATCCTTGTAATGTACGATACTTTTAGTCCACAGAAATCAATTCCAAAATATAAAATTATACGGACAAAGCCGTGGTAGAAAAACCTACCGGCGAGCTATTCGGCACGAAATGCAAAAACCTTTGGGCCCAATACATCTACATACTGTAATTTTATTTAAAAAAACTAATTCAAATGAGAGATGGCACTTATTTAAACAAAATTTTATGACAAACTCAATTTGCTAGGTCGGTAACAACTGCCTCAGTAGCCTAGTGATAAGCGCTCGAGCTTTAGAAACCAGAGGTCGTGGTGTCGAATCACGTGGGAATTCTTTTTTCAAGCCAATTACTCATGTAGTGTGGATTATCACACTGCTCGGATCGCTCACTCACATGCGTCGGAAGGGCATGTAAAAGTCGGTGTTGCGTCTGATCTCTTCCCTATCGTGTCGGTAATCCGTCCCATTGGACAATCAGAGTTAAAGGAAGAGTAGTGCACCTGTGTTTGCGTGTTACCTTGAGCGCTATAATATTTCCCGTATGCATGAGGCAGTTGTTGATTTTAAACATTGACCGAATGAAGCAGTCGATATCGACTTGGAGGATGTTGTGTCTTTACACACGCGCTGTAACGGTCTAAAGAGACCGTTACAGCGCGTACAGTTACAGCGCTACATAATAGCAGATAAGAGTATTAGTAGTTTGGTGGTAAGTACTTGGTGCTGGTGGTAAATACTTGGTGCGCTGCCTTGCATTATTACCGAAAAAAGTGCTATATGTAATGGGGCTATTTGAGTCAGAATTTAGACTTCTTTACATAGATTACCTAGTACTTCTTGTCTAAACTCGAGTAGGATTTTGAGGGTCTTAATTGTTTAAACTCCATAAATACATGAAATTTCAAGAATTAATTGGTAGCCATCGAATTAAAGAAAAATATTAGTTTATAATAGTTTTCTAGAACCAATTGTTGCATAATTAAACAAAAATATTGATACGAACAGTCCGTTCACGGCTTTGAAACAGATTTTTTAATCAGATTTGCCTGGAATAAAAAGTGGCTTATGTTGCCCAAGCATAATACCTTTCTAGAAGTAGTAAATTTAGTTGTTTCGGAGTCTGTTCAAGACAACAAACAACAAAATGTTTCCTTTTCATAATACAGTACAGATTAATGCAGCAAACTTGTATGGTTTGGATGTCATACCCATTACCAGAGCCAAATATTTTAATGGAAGGTGACGAGTAGAACGTTCACCGATATCAGTGATATCCACTGCCCATAAAAAGCGGACGTAAGACGTCGCAAATCCGCTCATCGTCCTGAGACAGGCCTTACGTCTCGTTTATCCAGTAATCACATTGTCTACGGTGAACTTTAAACCGGAAGACAGTAGTGTTTACGCAGTACTGATTTGCGGCAGAAAAAGGGCACCGCGATGGTCCTTCCCCGGACGGTCGCTCGTAAAAGAGCGACCTACTTCAGAATGACTATGATATGACATGAAAACACAACGGCAAACATGTCAACTGGGTCTAACGTCAAACACAAATGACGCTTATAGTGCGCTTCGAGTTAACTGACAACTATTTGGTTGTGGAGGTCAGACGTCAGTCACTTTGCGTAAAAACTGTTATTCCCGTATGGGGTCGAGAAGCCATATAGCCAATACCATGATAACATGGGAAAATGGCTAGGTAACAAATAAAGTTAGCCTTTTTGGCTTGAATTACTTGAATTAATAGCCATTTTGGCAATAACACCATTTTGTATCCTGCCTCTTCCTGCCCCTCTCAGGTTATAATACTAAGTTAAAGCGATGTAGTTTGAGGTGTAACACACTGATTGCGCCTGTCGATCGAATTGAGTCGAAGTCGAAGAAGTCCTTCTCTCGAAACCATTTTCTCGTGTTTGTGCTTCTGTTTCTATTGTTAGGGCAATTTAGAGATAGCATTTACCTTATTTCAAGTTTTCTTTAAATTACCGAAGCTACAGATCAAAATCTAATGTAAAACTCAATTGGCACCAAAACATCGGGCGTTTTATTGGTTAAACATCGCTTGAAGATAAAAATAGCCGCATCTAGATCTGTTTAATTTTTTATTACTTTTAAATCTAGATTCCGCGGTACAAGCTTTCGTCAGCTCGGAAATAGATGGCGTTTTATAAATGTTAATATTAAAAAAAAATATTTAATAAAGATCACATTCTTATTAAAAATCTTTTTAATTCCAGATGGACGATGAACGTGAAAATGAATACCTTACCATTTTCGAAGGCCTTTTGCTCAAAATATATGCTGCAGATGGGCATCTTAATAGAGCTTTAATACCCTTCAAACCAGTTCCTTCAAGAGTTATCTTCGTTGGAGATTTTTGCAACCAAGAGGGTACTTTAGCGATAATCACCGTTTCAATTTTATCGATCATTTTCAAATTATAAATTTGATATCAAAATCAAATGTATTTATCAAGGAAATAAAGGTCCATGTTTTTTTTCAATACGTAACCAACCTTTCGATGTATACTATGTCAAATAATGGTAAACTAAAAATTTATTTGACTGCCTCCGTAGCCTAGTGGTATGGGCGTGTGCTTTAGAAACCAGAGGTCGTGGATTTGAATCCTGCGGGACGGAACAAATTTTCATTGTTGTTTTGTTGGTAGGGGCAATTGGGCCATCACCCAATTGTCTGAAAAGTAAGATGATCCATGCGTCGGATGGGCGTGAAAGTCAGTCCACCCACCAACCGCATTGGACCAGCGTGGTGGATACGGTCCAAACCCCTAATGGACAACAAAGTTGTTGATGTGTGATGTAACAAATTTAGTGTTGTCGCACTAATACTAAAACTTTAACAATTGATTTACATTATTACGCCATAGTCTTTTCATTGGTATGTTTGTTATTACACTATAAGGCAAAACTTAAAGCAAACTATATAAACATACACATCATGTAGTATTCGATATAACTAAAGAAATTTGAAGGTCTAATACAGCAAAGTTTCGGATGTTAGAAAAGACATTTATGCAGAAAACATACTGCTATCGTTCAAAATAGAATTCCTGTGTATATAAATAATAAACAACGATAAAATCTTTGTTAACATTTTCACAGTATGATGATATTGGTTACGAAAAATATTAGATTTATTTAATAAGTTGTCAAAAATTAAACAAAATATTGAGTTTATGTTGCTCAAAGCCTCAAAAGTTTCAAAAACGCGTTTTTCGGATTTCAGGTGACCATATAGTGCCTGCTTTTGGTGTTAACGAAGTGGGCGCGCGGTTCGTGGTACTAAGTTATAAGCAGAAAGTTGGCCATTCATGTCTCGTGACTTCAAAGTGTGATGCGAGTAGTACTGAGTGGTAACTCCGGAGAGCAACTGTATGCGACTGTAGCGGCGCTGGCGACCTACAGCGCGGCGATGTTTTCGCATCTACCCTTCTTTTTTTAAGGTTAGGTAGAGTAATAAAGGAAAAACCGAGGACAGGCGAAAAGGAGCGTTTTTTGTAGGAAGAAAGAAGAGGAAGCTTCTAACTAATTTGGTTTGTATAAAGAAGAAAACAAGAAACGAGGAAACATAAGTACTTTAAAACAGCGCTACTGAAGAGTGCTTAAGGATATTGTAAATAATTCTAATTTTATGTTGTTAAACCCTTTGAAAATTATTTGGATTATGAAATTGTAAAAAAATTATATTCGGATTAATGATCTAAATTCTATAAAAGGAACTATTGTAAATTTTTGTGGTCTGATTTGGCAAATGTTACACTGCATAATATGAATAGAGTTATCGGTTTTGAAAATAACTAGCTATTTAAACACGCTTCGCTACAACCATTGTTTATATTGAGTTTCGATTATGCTTACTTCGAATGAAGATAATCAATAGCTATGAAATTGAGGTTCATCTCGTTATATCACAAAAATACTATTAAACAACGAAAGTAAGTTGATCCATCGAGCATTTTTAGGTTACACTTCAAGTTCTGCCAGTAGGCATCAAACGGTGGTCTTAATCCTCTTAGATTATTTGGCTATATATCTAACGAATAATACAATTATTGGATAAAAAGAACTTAAAACTCATCATTTCTCTATTTTATTATACAGACGATCTAACAATGCGGAGGTGAGTGGGCGAGCATTGCGCCTCGAGTCTGTCGGCTAGTCGGCTTTTTGCTGATCGAGAAACCCCAGCGATTTTATTTATTGGGTTAGATTAGAGGCGGCATTAGTAGACGACATCAAGGAAAAACGCTCCCGTGTGTTGGTTCCATATTGTATGGGTGCGGGTATGTTCCGTGATGCGGTGGATCTGATTGGTGCACGAGTGTTTAGCTCGAAAGCCGAATTGCACAGGCACAGGTAGACCTCTTGAGACCATAAAGTCGAGTAAGCGGGCTACGATGAGGCGTTAACGATGATGCCGCCGCTTAACCAACCCAAATGGTTGGGTAAGCGGCGGCATCGGGGGGAGGCCGCACTGCTTTTCTTTCTTTTTTTTGGAAGTCGCCAGAATGCGACACGAGAGGGTTGCATGTTGCTAAGATCGCTATCCCACCGGTCGTTCCTGAACTCCGCTATGCGCGTCTTGGACTGATGTTCAAGGGCGCGTAGCTGCCTTCGGTTCCGCTCGGTCGGATACCAATCGTGGGCGCGAATCTTTCCACCAAATTCCGCGGTGAGACGATCGAGCTCGGCGAAGTCAATCTTTTCAGCTAGCTGTTCTAAGCTGCTCCCAGCGCTGCCATTGCTATGGCTAGCGTACTGGAGCGCGCTACGCGAAGCGCTGTTTGGTAGTTGCCACGCCGGAGCAGGTCGGAGTGGCGGGAAGGATGTGAGGGATGGCACCTGGGGGCGCCTGGGTACGGATGGAGGTAGAGGCACCTTACGTTTACCCAAAGCGACCTTTGGGGCACCCTACGTAATTTGCCGTGTGACCTGGGTTTTGGCAGTTGACGCATGCCGGCGGCTCAAAGGTGAGCAGGATGTCCTTATCCTTAGGACGCGGACAGTCGGGTGCCGTGGTCAGAGACATTTGACGCAGCGAGGTCTAAGCGTGACAGTTACGGGCCGAGTGCCCGACATTTGCAGTTGTGACGCTACGCGGGGAGTCCGTTCGAGCGAGGTGCTTCGAAGGTAATGCGAGTGATATCGCATATGTGTCTAAGGTCATAGACTTTCTTACCCTCTGGGGAGCGTTCTAGGGTCAGAAGGACCACGTTGTAATGCTTTTTAGTTTTGTTGTTGAATAGCCTGATTGCAGAGTATATCGGTATACCCTGCCTTGATGAAGACTACGATGTCCTGGTGCATCTCCTTCGGCAGTCCTTGACGACCGTTCGAGACGCGCCTTCCGGAGCGCGTGGTGTGATAATAGTAGTCGTTCTTCTGCAGATACGACGTTACGTTACGGTGTGCTCACCGTTTCTATGCGATTTGATCCCTGTAGGATATCAGTTGCTGTGAATTAGAATTTATTTGATAGTGCCAACCTTAGTGGGCCCACTTCTCCTGGATCGGATGTAGTGGCGGTGGTTTTTGTCCTTAGGTGAGACAGTTGGTGGTTGCCGTGAGGCGGCTGATGTCGTTGGCTGTGAAGTAGCACTGGTACTTGGCCGTGAAGCGGCGGTTAGTTGGCTGTGAGGCAGCGCTTGGTGGCCGTGAAGCGGCGGAGGCGACAGGCTGTGATGCAGCACCAGAAGATGGCCGTGAAGCGGCTGAGTTTGGCCCTGAGGTCGGAGGAGGCCTGCGGCCGAAAGGTCGTCGGCCGATGATTTCGGCGCTTGACGAGCGGGTCAGGTGATGGCTAGGACGCCGGGGACCTATTTTGCGCTTCTTGCGCGATTTAACGGTAGAAACCCTCCTGCGTCACTGTCATAGGCTTCGGCTCGACTTCGTCTCGAGCATCCATTTCGGATTTGGACGATGGGGTTGGGGTAGAGTCTCGGGGAGTCCTCAGTCATTGTGTTGAATCTTCTTCCGACTGCCCGACGCGGACGTGACACTAGGGGTCGCGGCGCGAGATGATGCGGACTTTACTACTTTGCGTTTGATTTTTCGAGCACAGCGGCGTCGATTGCAGCGCGGATGGCGTCTACTATGGCGTTAATGGGTCCTACATCTACAGAAACCTGTGAACGGAGGAAAGATCGGAAAGGACTCACCGGACGGCTAACAGCTACCTACGCTCAGGCGCGTACGCCGAACGCGTCGACACTGTGCTTCCGGCACACACGACACTTTCACTTGACGATGCACGAACCCTACTACACGGCGAGCACGATGTCTTCTTTCTTCTTGCCACTTGACGGCGTCGGGGAGAGCGTGGCCACGGGTGGGCCAGGCGGGCTGGTCCGGTCGATCCGGGAGCTACAAGCGCACTCTTGACGCTTCTGCTTTTTTTTTCGGATGAACTCACGTTGGTGGAGTTAACCGCACAACCCGGCGGGTTCGAGGGCTGCAACTTCCATTGTGCACAGACTTCCCTCTATTCTGTGAGCTTAGCTCGAGGGACCCCAGAAGGGGACCCTCGGCTCGGCTGCCACTTGTATTTATACCGTGAGCGTGCTTGATCGAGGTGCCCACGAGGGCCGAGCCTCGGCTCGATCAGCCGCTGGTCTGGTCCATGCCTACCCTTAGCAACACTTATCGAGGGCGCCCCGGTGGGCCGAACCTCGGCTCGATAGGTCGCTTTAGGACTTATTATTGGGAAGGTTTGTACCGCCTATCTAGATGGCGAAAATCGGCCTGAACGTGCCGATATCTACTGAACGGAGTGAACTGTTGCCCCTCGAAGGCGAGAGCGGTGCGTTTTGTCTAAGTGTTTCATACGTGCTTGTATGATAGTTGTTTCATCGTCCGTGTCGTAGAACAGGCGCGCTCGCCATGTTTTTTACGTTTACGTAGTGAGTTGATTGGTACGTAAGCGGCGGCGCTTCGTACAATTCATTAGGATGTTGCGAAGCTGAGTCAAAGTATCTGATGGATGCTTGTTTGAGGTATTCGCGGATTGTGGCAATTCAGATCCAGTGCAGGGTCATGGTTACGCAGATAACAGGCGCACCCGTGGCCCTGCGCATGAATCTGTTTTGCAGGACTTGGAGCTTGTCTATGTGGGATCGTTTTGCAAGGCAAAACGGACTGGCATAGGTTAGGATTGACGCGATCGTCTTGTATACAGCACTTATTGCGCAGAGACAACTTGTTTTTGGGATTGATAAGGCAGAACAGGCGACGAGGACGAGGCCGCTCTGTTTTCACCTGCGTTATGTGCGGCCGAAGGTTAGGTGGTGGTCTAAGATTACCGAGGTATTTGGTCTGGCTGACCCAAGGGATGGGGCAATCAAGGAGGCGGAATTTGAAGGAAGCATCGGCTTCCGAGAAAACAGATAGCCGCGCTTTGAAGGGTTGATTTCGATCCTCATTTCCGAAACCAATCCCTAGGGTCTTGGCTGCGGATTGGAGTCTCTCGGATAAGAGGATAGGACATTTACCGGAAGCATAGATGCAGGTGTCATCTGCGAATAAGGCGGTGTTTACAAGTTTGAAGGATGGGATGTCGTTAGTGTAAAGGGTAACAACACAGGCCCAATACAGAGCCTTGAGGACGCCAGCTAGGTCCGGGTGTGGTTGCGACTTAGTGCCCTCAACGCAGTATCTGAACGTTCGATTCCGGAGAAAGTCTCGTATTATGAGTACGAGACGGTCGGGCACGCCGAGCTTATATAACTTGTATATAAGCCCTTCGTGCCACACTTTATCGAACGCCTTCGCCACGTCGAGGAAAAGCGCTCCCGTGTGATGGCCTCGTATTGTTGACTTAATTTTCTCCGTGATACGGTGAATTGGTGAGTGAAGAATGTTTGGCTCGAAAGCCGAATTGAATAGGGTAGGGGCCTTTAGATTTCATAAAATCTAATAAGCGGGCTTGGACAAGTCGTTCATATATTTTCCGAAACCCTTTAGGAGGCTAATGGGACGATAAGAACTGGAAGTGCGGGTGGTTTGCCGGGTTTGAGGAACCTTACTTCAGCGTCCTTCCAGTGTTTGGGAAAATACCCTTGGAAAGAGCTGTCGTTATAAATTAGGCTAGGATGTTAATTATATGTTCCGGTAGGATTTAATGACGCGGTTGTTTATTCCGTCGGTGCCTGGGCTTTCGAGGTTTGAGATTTTTGATAATCGACTTGACTTCGCTTCCGGTCACCGGTGAAGTTACGTCGCGAGGAGGAAGTTGAGATACGCTCGACCTCGCTCTCCACTGTTTGGCGGTGAGCGGCGTCGATCGGTTGAGTGCTAGGCGTGCATTGTGCCTCGAGGCTGTCGGCTGACATTCGGCTTTTTCTTCGTCGAGAAACGCCAGAGGAGCATCAGGAAGGTTAGGATGGATAAAGGCGGCATCGGAGGGTTCCGATTCCGCCCTTTAGCTTTTGGGAAGTTGCCAGAAGGCTTGATGGGATGGGTGCATGTTGCTTAGATCTGTATCCCACCGATCGTTCCTGAATTCAAGCTATGCGCGTCTTGGACGATGTTCAGGGCGCGCAACCGTCTCCGGTTCCGTTCGGTTGGATACCAATCGGGCATCGAATCGCAGCCCTCTTGCGTCGCAAGAGGTCCATCGTCGTTTGGCGGCCCAGCGGGTTTTCCACCACGACTTGTTCGAGGAGCCTCGACAACACTTTGGACATGTCTTGTGAGCGCATGAGCAGCGAGATTCGCGTCATTAGCACTGTGCAGGACTTTAGAATGGCATCTAGGTGCGGTGAGCAAGTGCTGTCTAGCTGACATTTCAGTTGCGCCAGTCAATTATAGTTTTGGTTTGATGTTTTGGGAGTCAGGTGGTCCTGGTTTGAGGATGACTGGGCGATGATCGGAGGTTAGATCTTCTATGACCTCTATGCACTCTATAAGTGAGATTGACATTTTAAGGAGGGCAATATCAAGCACATCCGATCTGTGGCCTACCGTGTGCGGGTAGTTAATGTTCAAGCGAGCAACGATACCGAAGTTAAGTAGTTCAGATAGTGCATCTAGTGCTGCACCTCGAGTTGGTTTGTAACTGTTCCATCGGGTGTAGCTTTGTTAAAGTCGCCTGCCAGAATGACGGCGCCTCCTGGAGAATAGCATCTCGAAGTCGGATTGAGTTATCTCGGAAGAGCTTCTACATGGTAAATAGAAAGGCTATGGTGATTGGTGCGTGTCCTGTCATGGCTAACCTACAGACCGAGGCTTCTAAGTGCAGTTAGCGTCGACGGCGTGTCGATTGCTACACAGTGCGGGGACTTTTTATATAAATGAGCGTGCCGCCGTGTGAAGCGCCGGCCCGATCATTTCTTCGATATTATAGTTAGCTATTTTCGGATCTCCTCTTCCGGGCTTTTAGAAACGTCTCCTGCACCAGTAGAATGTCGACGTCGTTTTCGCGTAGAAATTCTGAGATTTCAGTCTTTTATCCGCGAGACCGTTTACGTTGAAAAATGAAATGTTAACTGCGCGTGGCTTTAGACGGCCCGGGCCGTTTCTATTATTTAGTATGGGCGTACTATTCATTTACGTCCGTAATTAAGTCGACTAATTGCCTATACTTGCGAAGCGCGCAAGGCGGGCTCCGAAATTTCCGACGACGGCGTCGAATTCGCGGTAAGACGATCGAGCTCTGCGAAGTCGATCTGTCCGGCTATGTTTCAGTTGCTGCCATTGCTATGGCTAGTAAGCTGTGGAGCGCTACGCGAGCGCTTGGTTTTGGTGCGGCGCACGCGGGCGCTCGGCGCTACCGGTGTTGTTGTTGCCCGCGGGCATTGAGGCGCTGCGCGGAGCGCTTGTTGCGTTTGCCACGCCGGAATAGGTCGGAGGGCGGGAAGGAGTAAGGGAGGCACCTGGGGCGCCTTGGGACGGATGAAGGTGGTGGTGGTTGCGCTTGGTGCCTGGGGCAGCCAGATAATTAGCCGTGTGGCCAGCGCTTGGAGTTAACGCATGCCGGCGGTCTGAAGTGGTGAGTACTTCCTATCTCGGGTCTAGGGCAACCAGGATGCCATGGTCACAAGGCATTTGACGCAGCGAGGGCGTGGTGACTGTTACGGGCCGAGTGCCGTACATTTCGCAGTTACGACACTGGCAGGAAGGCCATTTGAGTGTGGCGCTGAGTGATGCGACTTATGTCGCATATGTGGTGTAGATCGTACACCTTTTGCCCTCGGTGGAGCGTTCTAGGGTCAGAAGGACCACATTAAACGGTTTTTAGTCTTGGGATGGGTTAGGCGGAAGGCCGAGTAAATTGGGATGTTTTGTCCCTTAATGAAATTATAGATGTCCTCTAGTGGCATCTCCTTCGCAGTCCTTTGACGACTGTTCAAGTACGCGCCTTCCGGGAGCGCGTATGTGTGATAATAGTCGTTCTTAAAAGATACGACGTAACTTGACGGTGTGCGTCACTGTTTTCCAGTTGCAGTTTAATGCCCTGGCTCGAGTCGGCTGCTGTGAATTTATATATTGGACAGCGCGGACCGTAGTTCTGCCATTTCTCCTTCTGACCGAATATAAATCGGCGGAGGTTTCTTATCCCTAGGTGGGATTGATGGTCTGAGAGGCAGCCGGAGGTTGCTGTGAAGCAGCGGATGGTGTTGCTGTGAAGCGCGGGTTGCCTTGATGAGGCTGATGTTGGCCGTGACGCGGCCTGAGATGACCGTGAGGCGCATTTGGCTCTGTGGCCGAGTTGTTGGCCTAGGGGCGATAGAATTTCCGCCGACGCTTCGGCGCCTTAGGTGGCGGGTTGGTGATGCTAGGAGGCCCTGCTCTTGCGCTTTCTTGCGCGAACAACCGGCAGGAACCTCCTGCGTCTTCGTCCTCGGTGACCGGACGGGATTGATCGAGCCCATTTCGAGTCGGAGTTGTTAGTGAAGTTAGCGGGATAGGGGTGTCCGAATGGATGGTTGACACTTTCCGACGCGGGTGTGGTTGCTCGCGTCTGAGCATGGTGTGCGCTTATAGTGGATCTGGCCCCTTGCGCGGTGAGAGCCTCGCGGATGGCACGTACTGTGTCCGCCGGCGGACGATTTTAGGTCCTCGGTCGAGGCCTAGGGTCACTAGGTGACTGAATCCATGCTTGATTTTAATTTAATTAAGATGTTAAAATTACACGTGCAAGCACCCCGGTGAAGCCGGGGTTGTGCTCAACCCTCCCGCCCAGTGAGCAGGGAGGTGTAAACCTGACGTGTTTAGAAAACCTCAGCGCTTTAGGAGGCTAGGTGAATCCCACTGCTGCCTAGTGCAGCAAGCGACGTTAAATTGACTCTCAATAAATACCACGGGTGGTTAATTTAATGAAAATCACGGTGTGACGTGCTTAATTGAACAGACTATAGTTAGATGGGTCCCTACATCTCAACAGAAGAACTTGTGGACGCTAAAGGGGAAAATTAAATTGATAGGCAAAATCGAACGACTCACCGACCAGACGGCTACACGTGGAGACTTGTTGTTGCCGCTTCTGCTTTTTATTTATGATGAAATCACGTTGGTGGCGTGAACGCTCACCCAAGAGTCGAGGGCTGTGCAACTTTAAGGTGCACGACTTCACCTCTTATTTTGGCTTAGCTCGGGCTGCCATTTGTTTAACCGTGAGCGTGCTTGATCGAGGGTGCCCACGAGGGCCGAGCCTCGGCTCGATGCCGCTTATCTTGTCCTTTCCTATGCCGTTAGCCACATGTATCGAGGCGCCCCTGGGCCGAACCCAGGCTCGATCAGTTGCTTTTAGGACTTAATTGTGACGAGTTTTACCCGACCTATCTGCTTGGTGAAAATCGGCCGGCACGTGCCGGTACCAGTGTACAGGTGAATGGTTGCCCTCGTCGGCGAGGGCGGTATTATTGAGTGGTTGGCGTTTGCACGAGCCTGCATGATTGTGGTTTATCGTCCGGTTCCAGAACGGCATGCGCGCTCGCCTGAAGTGTTTGTGTTTTATGAGACTTATGCTTGGTACGTAGTCGGCGGCGCTACATACCAATTCGTTCGGATGCTGCGAAGCCGAGTCGAAATAGCGGATTGACGCTTGTTTACAGTATTGTTTATGGTCGGTAATTCCAGATCCATGTGCAGTTTTCATTGCGCAGATATAATGGCGCGCCCGTGGCTCTGCGCATGATTGTTTTGTATGACTTGTAATTTGTGAATATGGTTCTATGGGCATGAGCACAATAGGGCCTGAGTAGGTCATGATAGGACGGATTACGGTTTTGTAGAGCAGCACCTTTTACGCAGGGATAGCTTGTTTAGGATTAATGAGGGATATAGGCGGCCTAGGACAAATGCCGCTCTCTATTTTTGACTTTGGTAGGTGAGGACCGAAGGATAAGGTTTTGTCGAGTGTTACCGAGGTATTTGGTTTGATCTACCCAAGGATTGGGCAGTCAAGGAGGCGGATTTTGATGGGAGTGATAGCGCTGCCGTATCGTAAAAGTACAGCTGCGCTTTGAAGGATTAACTCAATCCTCCATTTCCGGAAACCATTCCCCTAGGGTCGTGGCCGCGGCTTGGAGTCTTTGAGCTATGAGGATAGGACATTTTCCGGATACATAAATGCAAGTCGTCTGCGAACAAGGCGGTGCTTACGTGTTTGTGGAGTGGGATGTCGGTATATATGGGTAAATAATATAGGGCCCAATACGGAGCCCTGTGGTACGCCAGTGCTAGGACCGGTGGGGTTGAGATTTTGTACCCAACGCGGTAACGGAACGTTCGTTTCCGGAGAAAGTCTCGTATGATGAGTACGAGACGTCAGGCACGCCGAGCTTATATAGCTTGTATATAAGCCCTTCTGTGCCACACACTTTGTCGAACGCCTTGCCACGTCGAGGAAAAGGGCTCCGTATGTAGCCATATCTCATTTTAGATTTGATATGTTCCGTGATGCGATGTATTTGATTGGTGCATGAGTGTTTGGCTCGGAAGCCGAATTGCACTGGAACTGGCAACCTCTCGAATTCATAAACTCGAGTAGGCGGGCTAGGATAAGGCGTTCGAAATTTCCCAAAACCCTTGAGGAGGCTAATGGACGATATGATGTAGGTAAGGATGGTGGTTTACCAGGTTTGAGAATCCTATAACTACAGCTTCTTTTTCAAGTGTTTGGAAAATACCATTGAAAGGGCTGCGTATAGATAAGGACAAGGAGGCTAATCGGGTGTGTAGGCAAGATTTTAATGACGAGTTTGAAATTCCATCGGTGCCCGGGGCTTTCCGTGGTTTGAGGTTTTAATAATCCGACTCGACTTCGGTCTCCGTAACCGGTGAAGCTAATCGCGCGGTGGTATTTTTAATCAATCGGTCGACCTCGCTCTCTACCTTGCGGAGATGAGCGGCGTCCACCAGTTGAGTGCTGGGTGTGCATTGAGCCTCGAGGCTGTCGCTAGCATTCGGCCTTTCTTCATCCAAAACGCTGGGGTGTCGGAGTTGGGTTGATTAATGTGTGCATCGCGGGAGGCCGGTCCGCCTTTGCTTTTGGGATTCGCCAGAAGGCGAGATGGGAAGATGCATGTTGTGAGATCGTTATCCACCGATCGTTCCTGAATTCAGATATGCGCGTCTTGGACTGATGTTCAAGAGCACGTAACCGCCTTCGGTTCCGTTCGGTTGGATACCAATCAAGGCACGATCGCTGCCCTCTTGCGTCGCAAGAGGTCCTTAATGTCGCTTGGCAAGGCCCAGCGGGGTTTTCCTCTACTGGGACTCTGCCTCGAGTAGGCCTCGACGACACTTTGTACGTGCATTGAGAGCGCATGAGCGGCAAGATTCGTGTCATTAGCGCTGGACTTGGGGAATAGTATCAAGATGGGGCGAGCTAGTGCAGTCTAGCTGTGACTTGAGCTTTCGCCAGTCGACAGTGGTTTATTGATTATGTTAGGCAAATCAGCGGGTCCAGCTTAAGTATAACGGGCGGTGGTCTGAGGTGAGATCCTGAGGACCTCTATGCCTCTGAATGAGGCTGATGTTTTGGAGAGCAATATCAAGCACATCCGATTGATGTTGTACTTGTTGAGGAAAATGAGTGTGGTTCAAGGAGCCACTACACTAGCTAAGTAATTCGGTATGGGCATCGCTCTCTACGCGTCTATTTGTTCTAATGCAATTCCATCGGTTGTGTTGTATTGAAGTCGCCGGCAAAATGACGGCGTCTCTTAGTGAGAATAGCGCATTGAAGTCAGATTCTATTGCTAGTGTTGTTGTTACACGGCAGATAGACCGAAGCATTATTATCGGCGCGTGTCCCGTCATGGCTGACGACAGACCGAGGCTTCTAAATGCACAGGAGTCGACGGCGTGTCAAGTTGCACGTGCAGTGACCTTTTGTAATAATGAGGGCGCCGTTTTAGCGCCGGCCCTGTCGTTTATAATGATGGTAAAGTTCGCGATTTTAGGATCGGTTCTGCTAGGTTTTAGGAAGGTCTCCTGCACCAGTAGAATGTCTAGCGTCGTTTCTCTTAAGAAATTTGCTATTTCGATCTTTTTATCTGCTAGACCGTTCGCGTAAAAGACGATATTAATTGCGCGGTTTTTAGACGGCCCGCCGTTGTTACTATTCATTAGGGGTGTATTATCCATGTTGTCCCGAAATTAGTTCGACTAGATGCCTATACTTCCGAAGTATGGCCAATCGCGTACTGAACTTTCCGACTACGGCACCGAATTCTTCAGTTAGTCTATCGAGTTCAGCGAAATCGATCTGTCCGGCTACCTGTTCGAGGTTGCTCCCAGCGCTGCCATTGCTATGGCTAGCGTACTGGGGCGCGCTACGCGGAGCGCTTGTTGGTGGTGCGGGGTGCGCGCTTACGCGGAGCGCTCGCGCATTTGACGCGGTGGCTGTTGTTGCCATGTCGGTGGTGGCGCGCTACGCGGAGCGCTAGGTACTGCCACGCCGGAGCGTCCGAGTGGTGGGAAGGCGGAGGGTGTGAAGGATGGCACTGGTGGGCGCCTGGGAACGGATGAGGTGGTGGTGGCTTACGCTTGGGAGCTTTGGGCACCCCAAGTAGTTAGCCGTGTGACCAGGTGTTTAAGGTCGTAGACCTTTTTTCCCTCGGGGAACGCTCAGGGTCAGAAGGACCACGTTGAAAGGCTTTTAGTTTGGGGTGCGTGAGGCGCATAACTGAATATATCGGAATGTTTTCCGATTTTAGGAAATTGTGTATTTCCTCGGTTGGTATCTCCTTCGGCAGCCCCTTGACTACTGTCCGAAGGACGCGCTCGTCCGGGAGCGCGTACGTATGATAATAGTAATTGTTTGCATTTAAGAATGTAGTGACTTGACGGTGCGCGGCGACCGTCTCTAGTTGTATTTTGATTCCTGTTGCGGAATCTGACGCGGTGAACTTACTCTGTTGGACAGAGCTGACCGGAGCTCTGCCCATTTATCTTTAGATCTGATAAAGATTGGGGGTGGTTTTTTGTCTCCGGGTGAGACGTTGTTTGGTTGCCGTGAGGCGGCGGGTTGCTGTGAGGCAGCGGATGCAGTTGGCCGTGAGGCGGCGGTGGCTGAAGGCCCTGGGGTTGGTTGGGCAGTAGGCCCTTGGGTGGCTGGGGCAGATGGCCCTGGTGGTTGGCCTAGTGGCCGAAAGTTCGTTAGCCGACGATTTCGGCGCTTTGGTTGGTGGATCGGGGATTGGCGATGACGCCGGTGAGGCCTTGACTGCGCTTCTTTTGCGCGAAACACAGGGAGGAACCTCCCGCGTCGGAGTCCTCGGCTTCAGGGGACGCCTGCTCAACCTCCATTTCAGAGTCAGAGGTGGTGGTGGTGGTGCTTGAGTTATTGTCGTATTCATCCGACTGCTCCGGTGAGGCACGCGATTTTTTATTTTTCCTTTTTCCCTTTTTGGGGGTGGACGGCGCGGATTGATTATTGTTAGCCGCGGCGAGAATCTAGACGTATTTCCTCAGGCGACTTGTTTCACGTTCCTCCATGTTGAGGCCTATCCTTCAAGGGCAACTTGCATGAGGTGCAACATCTTGGTGCGTTATACTGGGTTGACTATTTTTAACAATGAAGCATGCACCCCCGGTGAGGCCGGGGGTTGTGTAACCTACCTCCCGCCCCAGTGAGCAGGGAGGTGTAAACCAATAGCTAATAGAGCTCTAGCGCTTTAGGAGCGCTAGACAATGCCTATGTTGCCGCCTAATGCAGCAAACTAACGTTAATAGTAATACTAAAATACCACGAGGGTGGTGAGCGTGTTATTTAACCACAATTTAATTTAAAACGTGACGTGGCTTAATTAGAGCAAAACTGAAGTTAAAGGGTCCTACATCTCAACAGGGTGTCTGAACGCGTAAAGGGGAAAAATTGAATAATAGGCAAAATCGGAACGACTCACCCGACCGGACGGCTACACAGCTTTTGCGCTCAGGCGCGTACGCCCAACGCGTCGACACTTTACACCGGCACACACTAGCACTATCACTACACTGTTGCACGGTGACACGATGACTCGGCGACTCGGTCCACTCTTCTGCCACTTGTAGGCCGGGGGAGGGCGTGGCCACGGGGGGCCAAGCGGACGGCAGGTAGCAGGGGACGAGCGGGCTTGTCGGTCGATCCGAGAGCTCTGAGCGCACTGTTCGTTCTTGTGCCGCTTCTGCTATTTTATTTATTTATTTGATGAAATCACGTTGGTGGAGTGAACGCTACAACCAACGAGTCGAGGGCTGCAATTTAGTGCTGACTGACCACCTCTTATTTTGGCTTAGCTCAGGCTGCCATTTGTTTAACCCGTGAGCGTGCTTCGATCGAGGGTGCCCACGAGGGCGAGCCTCGGCTCGATCAGCCGCTTATCTTGTCCTTCCTATACCCGTTAGCCACATGTTCGAGGGGCCCGGTGGGCCGAACCTAGTCGATCAGTTGCTTTTAGACTTAATTGTGACGAGTTTTACCCGACCTATCTGCTAGGTGAAAATCGGCCCGGCACGTCCCGGTACCAGTGTACGGAGTGAATGGTTGCCCTCGTCGGCGAGGGCGGTATGTATTGAGTGGTTGTGCTTTGACGAGCCTGCATGATTGTGGTTTATCGTCCGGTTCTAAAGGGGCATGGCGCGCTCGCCTGAAGTGTTTGTGATCTATGAGACTTTTGCTTGGTACGTAGTCGGCGGCGCTACGTACCAATTCGTTCGATGCTGCGAAGCGAGTCGAAATAGCGGATTGACGCTTGTTTAGATATTGTTTAATGGTCGGAATTCCAGATCCATGTGCAGGTTTTCGTTGCGCAGATATATATGCGCCCGTGGCTCTGCGCATGAATCTGTTCTGTATGACTTGTAATTTGTGAATATGATTCTTGTGGGCATGTGAGCAAATACAGGGCCTGAGAGTCATGATAGGACGGATTACGGTTTTGTATAGCAGCACCTTATTACGTAGGGATAGCTTGCTTTTAGGATTAATGAGGGGATATAGGCGGCCAGGACAAATGCCGCCTCTATTTTGACTTTGGTGAGGTGAGGACCGAAGGATAGGGTTTTGTCGAGTGTTACCCGAGGTATTTGGTTTGATCTACCCAGGATTGGGCAGTCAAGGAGGCGGATTTGGATGGGAGCGAAGCGCTGCCGTATCGTGAATAGTACAGCTGCGCTTTGAAGGATTAATTCTCAATCCTCCATTTCCGAAACCATTCCCCTAGGGTCGTGGCCGCGGCTTGGAGTCTTTGAGCTATGAGGATAGGACATTTCCGGATACATAAATGCGTATCGTCTGCGAACAAGGCGGTGCTTACGTGTTTGTGGAGTGGGATGTCGGTGGATATAGGGTATACTAGGCCCAATACGGAGCCCTGTGTACGCCGCTAGGACCGGTGGGGTTGAGATTTGTACCCTCAACGGGTAACGGAACGTTCGTTTCGGAGAAAGTCTCGTATGATGAGTACGAGAGTCAGGCACGCCGAGCTTATATAGCTTGTATATAAGCCTTCGTGCCATACTTTGTCGAACGCCTTTAAGCACGTCGAGGAAAAGGGCTCCTGATGTAGGCCATATCTCATTTTGGATTTGATATGTTCCGTGATGCGATGTATTTGATTGGTGCATGAGTGTTTGGCTCGGAAGCCGAATTGCACTGAACTGGCAACCCTCTGAATTCATAAACTCGAGTAAGCGGGCTAGGATAGGCGTTCGTAAATTTTCCAAAACCCTGAGGGAGGGTAATAGGACGATATGATGTAGGTAAGGATGGTGGTTACCAGGTTTGAGAATCCTATAACTACAGCTTCTTTCCAAGTGTTTGGGAAAATACCATTGGAAAGCTGCTTATAGATAAGGACAAGGAGGCAATCAGGTGTGTAGGCAGATTTTAATGACGCGGTTAGAGATTCCATCGGTGCCCGGGCTTTCCGTGGTTTGAGGTTTTAATAATCGACTCGACTTCGGTCTCCGTAACCGGTGAAGCTAAATCGCGCGGTGTGATTTTAATCAATCGGTCGACCTCGTTCCTACCTTGCGGAGATGAGCACGTCCACCGGTTGAGTGCTGGGTGTGCATTGAGCCTCGAGGCTGTCGGCTAGGCATTCGGCCTTTTCTTCATCCAAAAACGCTGGGGTGTCTGAGTTGGGTTGGATTAATGGTGGCATCGCGGGGAGGCCGGTGCCGCCTTTTAAGCTTTTGGGAATTCGCCAGAAGGCGAGATGGGAAGGATGCATTTTGCTGAGATCGTTATCCCACCGATCGTTCCTGAATTCAGCTATGCGCGTCTTGGACTGATGTTCAAGAGCACGTAACTGCCTTCGGTTCCGTTCGGTTGGATACCAATCATAGGCACAAATCGCTGCCCTCTTGCGTCGCAAGAGGTCCTTAATGTCAGCTTGCGGCAGGCCCAGCGGGGTTTTCCTCTACTGGGACTTGTCTCGAGGAGGCCTCGACGACACTTTGGACGTGCGTATGAGAGCGCATGAGCGGCAAGATTCGTGTCATTAGCGCTGTGCAGGACTTGAGGGATGGTATCGAGGTGTGGTGAGCTAGTGCAATCTAGTTGGGACTTGAGTTTACGCCAGTCTACTATAGTCTTATTAATGATATTAGGTGAATCCGCGGGTCCTAGCTGGAGCATTACGGGGCGGTGGTCCGAGGTTAGGTCCTGGAGGACCTCTATGCCTCTGAAAGTGAGGTTAACATTTTGAAAAGTGCAATATCAAGCACATCCGATTTTGATGCGTTGTGTGGATAATGTGTGGTTCAGGAGCACAACACTGAAATTAAGCAGGTCTGTGAGGGCATCAAGCTCTCTACCGCGTCTACTTGTTGTCTCGCTATTCCATCGGATGTGCTTTTATTGAAATCGCCGGCCAAAATGACGGCGTCTCCTAGTGAGAATAGCGCTTTGAAATCAGATTCATTGCGTGAGAGTTGTTGTTGCACGGCAGATAGACCGAAGCTATTGTTAGCGGCGCGTGTCCAGTCAGGGCTAGACGACAGACCGAGGCTTCTAAATACACAAGAGTCGAGCGTGTCGATTGCTACGCAGTGATGACTTTTGTAATATTGAGAGTGCCGCCGTTTTTGGCCGGCCTGTATTCTGATTATGTTAAAGTTCGCGATTTTAGGATCGGTCTGCTAGGTTTTAGGAAGGTCTCCTGCACCAGTAGAATGTCTACGTCGTTTCTTTTAGAAATTTGAGATTTCGGTCTTTTGTCAGCCAGACCGTTCGCGTTAAAAGACTATGTTTATTGCGCGTGGCTTTTAGACGGCCGGCGATTATTACTATTCGTTAGTGTACTACCCATGTTGTCCCGAGATTAATTCAACTAGATGCCTATACTTCGGAGTATGGCCAATCAGCGCTGAAGTTTCCGACGACGGCGTCAGAATTCTCAGTTAATCTATCGAGTTCAGCGAAATCGATCTGTCCGCTACCTGTTCTAGGTTGCTCCCAGCGCTGCCATTGCTATGGCTGCGTACTGGGGAGCGCTACGCGGAGCGCTTGTTGGTGGTGCGCGAGGTGCGGCGCTACGCGGAGCGCTCGGCGCGTTTTGACGCGGTGGCTGTTGTTGCCAGCGGTGGTGGGCGCTGCGCGGAGCGCTGGTATGCACGCCGGAGCAGTCGAAGTGGTGGGAAGGCGGAGGGTGTAAGGATGGCACGGTGGGCGCCTGGGAACGGATGAGGTGGTGGCGGCTTACGCTTGGGAGCTTTTGGGCATCCCAAGTAGTTAGCCGTGACCGTGCTTTGGCAGTTTACCATGCCGGCGGCCCATATGTGAGCAGGGCATCTCTGTCTCGTGACGGGGCAGTCAGGCGTGCCGATCACCTAGGCACTTTACGCATCGAGGACGCGCGTGGCGGTTGCGGGCCGAGTGCCCAAAGATTTGACAGTTATGACACTGTCCAGGGATTCCGTTTTTACGGGGGGCTTCAAAGCTAATGCGACCGATGTCGCAAATATGTTTAAGGTCGTAGACCTTTTTTCCTCGGGGAACGCTCAAGGTCAGAAGGACCACGTTGAAAGGCTTTTGGTTTGGGGTGCGTGAGGCATAACCGAGTATACGGGATATTTTCTGATTTTAGGAAATGTGAATTTCCTCGGTGGGGATCTCCTTCGGCAGCCCTTTGACTACTGTCCGAAGGACGCGCTCATCCGGGAGCGCGTATGTATGGTAGTAATAATTATTACTGTTTAAAAATGTCGTGACTTGACGGTGCGCGGCGACCGTCTCTAGTTGGATTTTGATTCCTGTTGCGGAATCTGACGCGGTGAACTTTATCTATTTGACAGAGCTGACCGAGCTCTGCCCATTTGTCTTTGATCTGATGTATATTGGGGTGGTTTTTGTCTCCGGTGAGACGCTGTTTGGTGCCGTGAGGCGGCGGTTGCTGTGAGGCAGCGGATGTAGTTGGCCGTGAGGCGGCGGTGGCTGAAGGCCCTGGGGTAGGTTGGGCAGAAGGCCCTTGGGTGGCTGGGGCAGATGGCCCGGTGTCTTCCTAGTGGCGAAAGTTCGTTTGCCGACGATTTCGGCGCTTTAGTAGGGGGGTCAGGGATTGGCGATGACGCCGGTGAGGGCCTTGACTTGCGCTTCTTTTTGCGCGAAACTACAGGGAGGAAACCTCCTGCGTCGGAGTCCTCGGCTTCAGGGGACGCCTGCTCTACCTCCATTTCGGAGTCAGAGGTGGTGGTGGTGGTACTGGAGTTGTTGTCGGATTCATCCGACTGCTCCGGTGAGGCACGCGATTTTTTAGTTTTCCTTTTCCCCTTTTTGGGGGTGGACGGCGCGGATTGGTTGTTGTTAGCCGCGGCGAGGATGGCTAGACGTATTTCGTCAGGCGACTTGTTTTCAAGTTCCTCTATGTTTACGCCTATCCCTTCAAGGGCAAATTCTGCATGAGGTGCAACATCTTTGGTGCGTTAATTACTGGGTTGACTATTTAACAATGAAGCATGCACCCCGGTGAGGCCGGGGTTGGAACCTACCCTCCCGCCCCAGTGAGCAGGTGGTAAACCTAATAGTAATACGAGCTCTAGCGCTTTAGGAGCGCTAGACAAATGCCTATGTTGCTGCCTAATGCATGCATAAAGTTAAAGGGTCCTACATCTCAACAGAAGGTGTCTGAACGCTGTAAAGGGGAAAATTGAATAAAAAGGCAAAATCGGAACGACTCACCCGACCGGACGGCTACACAGCTATCTGCGCGCAGGCGCGTACGCCCAACGCGTCAACACTGACACTACCGGCACACACTGACACTAACACTGCACTGTTGCACGGTGACACGATGACTCGGCGACTCGGCGTCTTCTCTCTTCTGCCACTTGTAGGCGTCGGGGGGAGGGCGTGGCCACGGGTGGGCCAAGCGGACGGCGCAGGTAGCAGGGGGGATCGAGCGGGCTTGTCCGGTCGATCCGAGAGCTACGAGCGCACTGATTTTATGTACGAGCGCACTGATTTTATGCGCTTCTGCTATTTTACTATTATATTTAATTGCTATATCGGTTGTACAAGTCATGGGGGTTATGTATGTATATCCTTCGAATCTAATACACTTGTTATCGAGTACCGTTTTAATTTCATAATATTTGACTTATTCTTCTGAATTGTATTCTATAATTACTTTTATGGTTAATATTATTTTTATAAATTTATTTCGATAACTTTAATACTTGTAACTCTAGCAACTTATTGATTTGCTCTAAAATCTTTTTCTCCCTCTTTAGTCGGCACCAGCCTTGTGAGAGCTGTTTTTTTTTATTTACTGTAATGTCGCAACCGAAAAGGTTTTAAAGGTTTGTGTATCAATTACAAAAACAATTTCTATTAACATTTCTTTAAGAAATAACAAAGAGATTATTCAAAAGTTTAATTAGTAAAACATATTATGCACATACTTGTTATAGCGCACTTTATCGTATCCGATGCAATAAATTAAAACTGTTTACAGGATTTACTCGATCTTAAGTCTGTTAAGGCGCCTTTTATTAATAACTAAAGAAGAGTACCAACGTTTTGATTCCTCCACAAATTTTCACATTTAAAAACTCATAATATTTAACCACTAAAATAGATCAGCCATCTTTGACCTAACACGATCTCATTCGGAAGGCGCTGGGCATTGCGACTCGAGTTTAACCCGCGACAATGCTGTTATCTCTTTGTCTCTTCATCCGTCACCTTTTACCACCAATTGTCCCTCAGATCCATATCTTTTTTCTATCATTTCCAACTCGAAAAACCCCCAATTGTACAACTCAAATCGGTTATAAATATCCCATTTTATTTAATAAACACCCATCCAATCCGGAAAAGGCAAAAAGGTCGTCACCAGCATCCGCCGACACCGGACCCGCCCAAAGCGCCGAAATCTCGGCCCCGAATTATCGGGCCCCGAGGCCATGGAAACCCCGCCGCCTCCGGCAACCACCATCCCGCTTCCGCCGGCCGCACACGGCCCTCCCGGCTGCTTGCAATCCACCCCGCCCCAGCAAGTACCCGTCTCCCAAAGACAAGAAGCCCCCCTATATACATTAGTCGAAAAGTGGGCCGAACTACGGTCTGCCTATCCAACCGGTAAATTCGGCCAATGATTCCTAGTGGGACAAAATCCAACTAGAGACGGTGCAAGGCACCGCAAATACAAACTTCTGCTCGGGGTATTATTTCACAATTCGGCCCAAGGCGCGTCCTTGAACAGGGTCAAAGGGCTGCCAAGATTGCCAACCAAGAGATTTTAATTCAAAATCGGAGAATAACCGATCTATTCCCACAGGGCGTCACCCGCAAACAAAAAAGCCCCCAACGTCCTTTGACCTCGAACGCTCCCGGAGGGCAAGAAAATTATGATTTAAAAACCATGGCATCGGTCGCATTTCATTTTTGCCCGCATTCGAACGGCCTCCCGGGCAGTGCCAAACTGCAATTATTCGGACAGGCCCGCAATTGCCTACGACCGTTGCGTGAAGTGCCCTGGGGACCGGCACCCCGCTACGACCTGGGGACCGAAAGCCCTTGCGTACGAACCGGGCCAGCGTAAACTCCGCCCAGGCCACGGCCAACTATCTAGGGTGCCCAAGGCGCCCAAGGGCCCCCCACCCCACCTAAACCCCACCGGTGCCATCCCTCACCTCCCCGCCCCTCCGGCCTGCCCCGGGCGTTCCCCGCCCGCGTACCCCCCTAGCGTGGGCCCCGGCCCGCCCTGGCCAGGCTCCGCGGCGCCGCCCGCGCCCGCCCTCCGCCCGCCCCCAGCAAGCCAGCCATGCAATGGGCTCTGGGACCACATGTTATTAATGGTAGTTTCGCGAAGTCGATGGCTCACCGGTTGATGCCCCGTTGGCAACCACGCCCCGCTGTTCCCGTAATACAGAAATTAATCGAACTTATTCTGGGAACTAAATGGCGCACACCCCAAACTTTTGAAACAACGGCCCGGGCCGCAAAAACCCGCATTCAACGGTCTTTTTCGCAAACGGTCTCGAAACAAACACCGAAGTCAAAAATTCCTTCGGAAAACGGCGACATTCTCTGGTGCGGAGACATTCCCTAAAGCCCGGGAGGAGACCGAAGATGCTAATTTTAATATCATGAAAGCAGCCGGCCCACGGCCTTATTTAAAAAAATCACTCCTGCGTTTAACGCCGTCGAATCTAAAAATTTGAAGCCCGATTTGGGGTTAGCCATTAGGTCCGCCGATTCAATGCTTCGGTATACCTCCATGCGAGAACGCGCATCCTCAATCCGATTTCGAGACGCATTATCCAGGAACGCCGTCATCCCGCCGGCGTTTCAATAGCAAGCACACCGTGGAACTCTTTCCTACAAATCCGGGGGTCTGGCATTAACGTTTCGCAACCAATTTCAGGGGTTGCCTTGATGAAACACCTTCCCCACACAGGGGACAACGACCGGATGGCGATATTGCTATCGTAAAAACGTCAATTCCTCTTAGAAGCATAGGGTCATCATTTCCCAACCTGACCACCGTCCCGTGCTCTTAAAGGGGAACCCGCAAATCCCAAAACAAGTTCTTAAACAAAGTCGATGGCATAAGCTCAATCAACAGCCTACTACTCACCTCACCGACACCATCCCAATCCAAACTGCCGACGGAATCTCCCGCTCGCGTTCAAAGTCTGTCCAAATTGTCGGGTCTCCTCGAGGCAAATCGTGGAAAACCCCGCTGGGCCTTTTAAACGAATCAGGACCTCTTGCGACGCAAAGGCGCATTCGCCCCGATGGTAAACCCCGAGGCGAAAACGCTCGCCCTTGAACATCGGTCCAAGTCGCGCTGGTTCAAAGAACGATCGTGGGATCACGCTGACAACCGCATCCCCAGTGGCCTTCGGCTCCCTCAAAGGCGGCGGCACCCATCCATCTTGCCGCCCCATCCAAACCACAAGCCCCCAGCGTTTCTCGATGAGGAAAAAAGCCGAATTCGGCCGACGTCTCGAGGCTCAATGCTCCCCGCTCAAAACCGGGTGAGCCCGCTCATCTCCGCAAGGTAGAGGCGGGGTTGACCGGTTGACGACCACCCCCAGCGATTCCACCCGTAACGGAAAGCGAAGTCAATCGATAATCAAAAACCACGGAAAGCCCGGCCCGGGCATATCAAACCGCGTCCAAAAAGATTCTTGACTCATTCATCAACCTCTTCAATCTTTAACGCCTTTCCAAGGGTTTTTTCCAAACATTGGAAGGATGCATTATACTTCCTCAAACCAAACCTCCCAAAACCCATCCCACCTTTTGCCTGCTTAAGGCTTTGGGGAAAATCTATGAAAACTAGTTTTGACCGCCTCAGGACTTTATCTTGGCTTTTCGTCCAGTTTGGCTTTCGGGCCCAAACACCCCTCCTCATTCCCCATCACGGAGCAAAAATCCCCCTTTTGGGGGCCAACACACAGGAGCGCCTTCCTCGACGTGGCGAGGCGTTCGACAAAGTATGGCCGACGGGCATATACAAATTATATAAGTCCGGGGCCTACCTCGTACTCATCCGGACTTTCTCTGAAGCAACGTTCAGATCCCGTCGAGGGGAAAAATCCCAACCTCACCGCCATGGCCGGGTACCGGCTCAGTGTTGGCCCGTCCTATTCACCCTCTACCAACGCTCCTCGAAACTTAAAGTTGCCCGCCGCGAACACCCATTTTCTCCGGCATATGTCTATATCCATCCAACACTCCAAGTCCGCCGCCTTGGGCTGGTTTCGACGTTGGGAAATCAAATAAACCCTTCCAAAAGCGCGGCGGTCGGGACACAGGAATAAACGATCCTCATGATCCGACTCCTGCCCCTTCAGGGTAAATAAAGTCAAAACCCGGGAACCCTCGATAAATTCACTTGGCCCGCACATCAAGCGGTCAAAAACAGAGCCTCGTCCTGGTCGCCTATTCCCTCAACCCCAAAACAAGCTGTCACTGCCAACCAGGTGTTGCTCAAAACAGTTATCCGTCCAATCTGACTTACGCCGTCCGGTGTTCCTCATCACTAATTCCACAAACCCAAGCCCCGAAAAAAGGGTTCTTACGCGGGCCACGGTGGCTGGTGCTGCCAACCTTGACCTGTGGACCTGGAATTGCCTCCATTCATAACTTTTAAACAACTCTTAAATTTTCGACCGGCCGACTGGTGAGCTGGTCTAACGCCCCGATTACGACCACGCAAATTAGTTCATCCTAAAACCCAAAGGAAACACGTCAGATAAGGCACCGCGCCATATCACAGATCCGGGCGATATAACGTCTTTAAAACGTTTCGTCTTCGAAACACCTATTCCCTCGCCGCCGAGGGCAAACCAACCCTTACAACAGATTTCGGCGTACCCCGATTCTCCCCTAGATAGGCGGTTTTGGCTTAAAATTGTCCCGCCGTAGGCCGGGTTCGGCCCAGGGCCCCTCGAACATGTTGCAACGGGTTAAAAGGTCAAAAGCGACTAACCGAGCCGAGGTTCGGCCCCCGGGCACCCTCTTAATCTGACGGTTTTTAAAAAATAGTGGAGCCCGGGGGCTCCCCCCGGGACCCTCGACTAAACCAACAAATTAAAATTGAACCGGCACGCGTTGCACGCCCCTCACTCCGCCGGGTTGTAAAGTTTACTCCCCCAACGGAAGCCCAAAAACAAAAACGATTAAATAAACCTGCTGAAACCTTTCCCAACAACAACCAGCATCAAGCGCCTTTTTTCGATAAAGCGGCCGTTTTTCCGCGGCGATCGTGACTTAGGTAATTAAACAAGTTTTGGGGATCGGTGGAAAATCATCATCGTCATTAATTTTGGCCTCAACCATCCACTGTTTGTCATATTTTTCAATGATAGCCGCGGTGCCCCTGCTACTCTCCCGGGCAAGGGTTTAATATTAAGCCCAAATTTACCTGATTATTATTTAACTTATAAGGTGTTAACTCTACTTTCAACCAAATCATCTTTTCTTATTGTGTTATTATAATAAATACATTTGTTGGGTTTCCCAAAAAAAATAATTCTTATTAAGTTATTTTTTATAAATTGGATCATTATCTGGGTCTTTAACTAATTACCTATGTTTATCCCAGGTTTTCTATAGTTAATACTGAAGTATAATTTGAAACCGGGTAAACTTAAAAGTTACAATATGTTGTCCAAATTTAATTATCTTTTTAACTTAAAAGACATACTTTGAAACAATAATTTCTTTTAAATTAAATATAATTACTAAAAGTTTACTATATCAAGTTTTAATTAATGGTTTATATAATTATTTTTACAAAATATAAAGTCAATTAAATATGAGATCATTATATAAATATTCTTTAAAACTGTTAAATTTAAAATGGTAATTTTAAAGTTTTAGAATAAAGCTTATTGTATTAAATTTAGAAACTATTAATTAAATCTTTTATAATATTTTTTTTTTTTATTTTATCAAGCTCCCAAAAAGTAGTTTGTTTATCTAAAACAATACTTAATATAGAATATCTATGGTATATACAAACGGACAAATGGTGCTTACGCTTAGGAATCAAACGATTCTCATTTTTTAGCAAAAAAAGTAATAAAATCGACGTTTTTGTGTTTTAGGACAATTTTACCGGCCATTAGGACGTTTTTGATTTCCTGATTGGGGGCACCAAAACCGGCTCCAATGCGAAAGGAGGTCAAACCTATTTCTTATAATTTTGGGAAAATAGGTGCTACGAAATTGATGCATTGTTTTTGGGTATTTTTGCAAATTTTTTTTCAGAGACGGAACAGTGTATCCTTTACACGCTGCAATTTTAAAGCATTGCAGCAAACATTTTAAATCAAATAACTAATTGTCAATATTATAAACAAACCACTCAATAATACACATTACTAGCTTATTAATTAATAAAAAGATTGCATCGATTTTTTCTTGTATCTTTTTCGTTTAGTGAGAAGCGTTTGACCTAAAAGATTATAAATTAGCATTTGGGGATTAGACACAATTTAGAAAGGACGATGCTATTCCTAAACATGATTTTTACTATTTTAAAATTTAGAACACCATTACCAAGGTATAAGAAAGTTTAAATTTCTGATAGTTCTCTAGATAACTAATTGTATTTGGGAAATTTCGGTTTTGGTTTTCCCAATTTGGTTTCGGCGTTTGGCTTTTATCCCGAAACTGGGGTTCAGGTTGTTCAAAATTAAAAGATTTAAGGAAACAAACTGTTCGAAAGTTAAGTGACAAAAACTAACTGGGCTCTCAGTGGATTTTAGCAGACAACAATTTTAAGTTTAAAAAAGATCAGATTCTTCTAGAAGACGAAGGGGATCAAAAAGTAGAAAGTAAAAAAGATACCCTTGGTAAAAAAATAAAAAACGGAAGGCATAGCTTATTTGCTATGTTAATAAAATATTTATTCTTTCTTTTTTAAAAGGGTATTTGTTTGCCTTCCCACGTTTTTTCTAAATTGTAAAAAAAATGGGCTTATTAGCAAAACCTCGTTAAAAAAATTACGGCGCATAATATTTCTACGATTGTGAAAATAAGAGTAGTTCTCTGCGTACCCACCAAAAAGGGTCCCAATTTTGGTGGAACGGCACGGAAGACAAATACTTAAACCCATCAACCCATTTTTCCAAGAAAATTTTAAATTAAAACTGTTTTAAACCTCAAAAATTCCATCCGATAGTTAATTCGGGAAAATTTTTTAAAATTCAAATTCTAAATAAATTTGAAAGGTTTGAAAGGAACATTTGTGTTTAAAGGATATTATTCTTAATGACTTGATAGATAAACGCCCTGGTAAATGAACTTTCGCTCAGGGTATTCAAACTCTTATAAAATAATCTTTACAAAAAATTTAAAATTAATCGAAAAAGAAAAATAATCCTCAGAGTTTCTTACGCCGGTTTTTCAGTTTAGAGACATATCCAAACCGGTGAAAGTTTAAAATCAAAAGAAAATTTAATTTCTAAATTAATAAAGATAGTTTTGACTTTTTGGAGGTGTTAATCCAATTGAAACCTTTTTATGAGGAAAGTTCCCAAAATTTGGAATAAAACAATATCATTGACATTTCAAATTTTTGGAAGTTTGGATTGGGAAACTTTGTTGTCTCGTTTTGTAACGTCGTAAAACATGATGATGGGTTCCTTTTGGACCCGGAGAAAAACTGAAATTTCCCAATGAAAAACCCCAGTTGCGGGTTATGGCCCTATAATTGGGACCGTGATTTTTTTTTACCTAGGGAACTCATTTAATTCCTAAGGGAATGCCGTGAATGATAAAAAGGGAATCGTGGGGTGTCGTTTACGATTCCCCAAAAAGTTGGGTTGGTAGAAGCGATGGGCCATTCCACTTGGTTTGGGAAGCCCTTTCCCAGATCTGGGACAGCAGTTTTTATCTTGTCCCAAATTTCTACAATAATTAGAGGAAACATATGCAGAAGATAAGTATGCTGTCAAGTTCTTTTTGCAGGACTTTGACAATTTTTGCGCCTCTTCTCATCTTGGAACAAATATTGGCTTAATGCTAGTGCTTCTAAAGGGAAGTACTATGCTGATATCCAGCCCCATATTCCTACTCGTCCTTGGTTCTGCAACTTCAAAAATCTACACAAACGTAGTACCGTAGTATCATCTGCAGATTAAGACTAGGACATGCATGACCCTGTTCATCTTGCAAAGCTACACATAAAGACACCTCCCTCTGTGAATGTGGACTAGATGAAGGAACACTCGACCCATATTTTCAATTATCCCAGACAGACCTCTTCTCTCTATGACCTGCTCCTCCCCAGAATTCCGCGTCCCACTAATTTAAAAACTTTATTATCCTATGTTGATTCCCCATTTGTTCATATTTTTTGTTCTTACATTAATCATAATAACATTAAACTATAGTTTGTTTGTCTCTTAACCAACTAACGCTGTGTTTGTGTGTCTCTTTTTGTTTTAGATACATCAACAGAAACTATTGTGGTGAATTATCTCAGCCCATAATCAATTCTTAGTTGTCAACTGTGACCTTGTTCATTTACGAAGCCTGTTACATATAGCAGAGTCTAATCGAAAAACTTGACGTTGGCGAAATCTACAAGGAAACGCCATCAAGCCAAAGAACTGAACTGAACTGAACTGACAATTTTTTTTTTAAGTTTGAAGCCTTGAAAAAACGCTAGATTTAGTGTGTAAGGGAATATGTAGAAAAATCAATAATTAAGTTATTAATACTCATTATATTGTATCTCATTCCTACTACTTTTTGATCCCTCCTCGAAACTACAAATACAAACTAGAGTATTAATTAGTAAGATCTCAAAACACCATTAGTAAGTTTTTAACGCAACAATAACAAATAGAAATTTGTTTATTGATAACTGATATTTATTTCGCTATGAGAATATGATTTAAAAAAGAAAAACAACTTAAATAAATCAATACCAGACACTAATTACACTGTGTCTCCCTTTCATGTCTTAGTTTATGTAGGAAAATGGCTAAAAAGCATTAAATTTCAGTACTTTAAGAACTTTGGTACTCGACCACGTGAGTTTCGGTTTCGGTTTCAGTTTCGGCCGAAACTAAACTCATGGCCGAACTTTCGTTTTCGGTTTCGGTTTCGGCTGTAAAACCAGTTTCGGTCGGACTCTACTAATTAGATTAATATTATTATTATTTAGAAATTTCGCTATTATCGAAAACCTGAAAATCTTCCTGTTGAGCCACAGACTTAATGATTAGGGTTTGATAATTAAAAACATTATGTAAAACAACTTGACCGTAATTAGCTCATATATTGAGATAGGCAGTTCCGTTTTCCGTTGCATTTTCTATCCTTTTCTCTCATTTTGCCGTCTTTTTCGCACAAAAAAATGTTTGGACTTTACAAACGACACCATTTTCGACTTGTGAAAAGTTGTCGAGCTGTTGGCACAGCAGGTTGTTCTGTCAGTACCTTCTAATTTATTTGAAACTATGTTAACTGTGTAGTTTCTATGTTTTGTTTTGAAACTTGACAACAGTTGTTTGGTTTCATTGATGTCGATATTACCAATTTAAAAACTAGATACATTAAAGAGATAGGTTACGTCAGCCCGGCAGGCGCCACTGTATCTCAAACTGCCTTTTGACCTGACGCCTGAACATTTCTGTTCAGGCGTCAGGTCAAAAGGCAAACTACAATATACTAAGGGCATATTACAATATACTAATGTTAGATAAGTAACCTAAGTAAGAATGTTATTTCCAATGCGGGTACTTAGAAAAAAAAAGGAGTCTCGATATTGAATTTTTGACCGAGTGTAAAGTCGGAATATAGCGGTACTCTAATATACTGTAAGCCGTCGCCCGGAACGAAAGTCTGCTCGTGTGATGTGTTGTGCATCTGTGATAATGTTAGTGAGTTAAGTGGTATACGGCGGTATTGCGCATCGATTCATCCCGTGCGAGACATCTGGTGACATTTGTCGGGGCCACGTAAGCCGTTTCAACGAGTTTAACTATAAGAGATGATCAGTTCACGTCATTATCTTAATTTTTTTTTTGAATTCTATTTGAGACTGCTAAAAATATACTAATAGTACTAGTTGGTTTCTTCATTTTTTATGGGAAATCAAAAAAAATATGCATTTAATGCGAACAATTTCTTTATTGTATATTTAAAAACAAACACGCAAGAATGTAGTCTTTAACAAATAAACAAAAATGTACTTACTTTTTAAAATAACTAACTAAATAAATAACGTACAATAAAAATGATTATGTTTAAAGGTTCACGTAACGCATAATATTTGCAAATTGTTCGTTATACATTTTTTACATGTACAACATTACCTTATTATAATTACGTCTAAATATAAAATTTCACATTAATAGGGAAATATGTTTTTTTTACACAGCCTTACAACTAAACAATGCCTTACGTAAACAAAATGTGAAACTGACCATTATTGAAGAATCGGTAAACTAGCCAACCACAACATTTTCTTCAAACCAAATTACATTATAGCTGCCAAGTAAATGTGCAAAATAAAGGATATTATTGTAATAAAAAAAACATCTTTAAGAACTCGATAATCTCTGATTTGTTGGATTTTTGCAATTTGTTTTTCTCTATAGCCATTGTGATGCAATTTTTCTTCCTCTGAACGTGGTCTCATTTTATACGCAATATTAGTGACTATAGTGTGAACGTATCCTGAAATAAGAGGTATGCTTTAATGACTTAAAAGACCAAGACACAGATTTCTTCCTACGGGGCAACATGTTTGTGTTAGCCTTGTTTTCTGGTTGGTTAGGGCTATACACATATCACCCAATTGTCTCTAAAGTAAGTTTATCCATGCGCCGGAAGGGCATGTAAAAAGTCTGTTAAAGTTGTCAAGACCATCTTTGGCAGACGTTTCAAGACATCAATACTGTCAGATTTACTAACATCCATTTATCATCAATTCTAATTCGGTTTATCTTTCGGATTGTAGAGGTCGGATGGCATTCGCCCTGCATTAGAACTGGTAATAAGGTGATATCAGATGAATTAAGAGCCGTCTCAATATGACTTACTAAGAAAGATATAAACTAGGATTATAAGACAGGCGACCCTACAATAACAATTGAAAATGCTAGACGGTAGAATATATTATTGAATTCTAACCTTTGCGAATGCTGTAACAATGTTGATTGTGTTGTTCTCAAGTCGTCAGCTTCAATTTTTAATATCTTATCAGAATTTTCCTTTATTTGTATCATCATCAGCAGCAGCCTTAATCCGTCCACATAAGCCTCTTTCAATGATCGACAAGACGGCCGATTCTTTGCTACTGGCTCTAACTTGAACCGGGTACTACACAGAGATCGGTATCCCGCCTGGTCGGGGTTAGCAAACCATTTGATCCATCAGCCACCTGTCCCTCTATGTGACCTTTATTTTGTGTATAACAAAAATAGATTTTAGTATGTACAAAAATATCGATTTCCATTTTACGTCTACATGCTTTTAAAAAAAAAATAATTTGTAATATTTCTTTTGGATTCTGTAAGTTAGTTTAAGAATCTCTTCATCTTGGAAGTACGTTTTCTTCTTTAATTTGTTTTGTTCGCGTCCAAAATCATGGGTTGATTGTGGAGTGACGCACCCTCTACTATACAAGCATTCACTATGAAATAATGATTATCTCCGTGGAGAAAATATAATCATCGCCATTGCTTCTACACGGTACTGTATCTCAGACAATTGCAGAATAGATATTTTTTCTTATTAATAAAGTCTCAACAGAAACTTGGCTTCAGTAGATCTCTCTCTCTTCAACCGCTTCATATTATTTTAACTCTTTTTTAAACATGCATGAAGTTACGATTATCATTATTTTCTGCCATCCATGTTCGTTGGTTGCTTTGTTCGAATAATAATCTGATCACACAAAGTTCATTTCGTACGTTTCTGCACATTGAAGTAACATTTACATTATATTACATTTATTGTAACAACTTCATAAACTTATATAATAACAACAATCAAACATAATATATGATTGATTTAATTATACAGGAAGTAGTTTGACGAGTGACCAATTAGCAACTACTTTTAACAACAATAAAAAAATCTACTTATAGTAATTATAAAGTTATTTGGTTTCACAAAAAGTTGACCCTGAGAATAATAAAAGTATTTCCAAATATCAGATAAACCAACTAAGCTTTATTTATTTTATATTTTTTTGTACCATGTTGTTTTAAAAGGATCACAACAACAGTCGGTGATGTTCTACACATTTTTTTTTCTCCATTTGGATATGCAAAATTCATAAATTTAACACATAACATAAATGTTTACCATAACTAAATTACAAATTTTATCACTTTTTAAATACTTTTATGTTGCACCATAAAATAGTAATAATACAAATACTCTAACAACGTGAATAATTATTAAAAGTACTATACAAAAGACGGCCTTTACGCGGCTCTCCTTACGGTAGGACTTCAATGGTAAGGTCCAATAAAATGAGATATAATAGAAGTACGACGTAAACAAATTAGCCACCAGAGAGCCGCAAGTACGGACAGCGCCCGGGGGGACTGTGTGCCCCCTGCGTTGCTACTCGGGTCATGGGGATAACCCCCGATACCCGTACCTGCACCTTCCCTGTCCCCAGGGCAGCGTGTAGACGACCCTCATGCAATAGAAGTGTATCTATCTGGAGCCGAAGATAGTGAACTACCCTCAAGCTCTCGTGACCACTACTCAACCGCTCCACCGTATATGCACCTCCTCTTTTCGCTTCGAAAAGAGGCAGGCAGTACTGGCGCAGCTCCTGCGCCGTGAATCACCTCAAGCTCGATACCCTCGCGCACTCTCCTCGCTTGCAGGCGCCTTGCTGGGCCTCCTCTTAGGGGGTCTCACCCGGCACGGGCTGCACGCAACGAGAGGAGTAGGGCGCGAGCTGCGATCACATTAGAGAATCACCAAGTACCAGCCATCAAGGCGAACGCCCCACCGTAATGGAGAAGAAGGAAGGGGAAGCACCCAAGCCGAGGAAGCGGGCAGGTATCACAGCCGTGATAGACCGTCCGCTTGCGCTCCGCAACATTTTTACCAACGAGCCGCCTGTGCCACTGCCGTCGGTAAGAATCAGTTCCGAAACAACCCAACGCGCAGCGAAGGAGAGTGATTCAAGCTCTCAGACTGCGTCAGGTGTGCAGATTAGCACCGCAGCATCAGACGATGTAAGCGGACTAAATCTGTCACCCAAGCCAAGACGCGCAAAAGCGTAGTAAAAGCTATACTCCACCTGAACGCGAAGAAGATAAACGCCCTCGATATCTGGACGACGTAGATGACGACGGCTATAGGCCATCATCATCCGCGCTATCAGTATCACCACCACCATCAAGGACGAGAGAAGGAAGAGTCCACTCAAAACCGCCGGACTCACCATCCTCCACACAATCGATGTCCATTAAAACGACACCAACTTACTCGTCAACACACTCGCCTCGTAGACTAAGCTACGAAGGCTTCGAGCAAAAAGGCGAAGAAGCAGACATATTGAACCAGACGACCACAACGTGTGCGATCATACCTAGTGGGCCACTATCAATAACACCAACACCAAAACCGCGTACCAACGTCTCACCATCATAAGCAACCAAGATGCGAGAGAGGTACGCCGAAACCAGGAAAACACCAGCTGAGGCTAATAGTGTACTAGCTCCAACTACTTGTGCAACCGAACCAGCGATGGCCTCCGCAAACTCCAACGTAAGAAATTCTACCCTCCAATAGTGGCAGAAAATCTGCCCGACTGGACGATGCACTTCTCTAATATAAGATACATCATTGGAATGCCACCAAGCGCGCGCCCCCTCGGAAAAGGAATACGGTTCCTTCCAAGGACTGAGGATGAATACCGAGTTATACAACGATACCTAAGCGACGCATTCAGTAGTAATCCAAACACTGGTACGCTTACACACCTGCCCAACAACTACCTACAAAAATAGGTATACGCGGACTACCACCAACAACGGAGCCGGACGAAATAGTGGAAGCCCTTAACAAAAAAGTGTTTCCGGCTGCATACGCCAAATTAATACCACCACTTAGAAACTGCCCTCACTGCGTGTACTACGTACAGCTGGACCATCTTGAGCCAGAGGAGCTCAAAATGCTGTACCAGCTCGACGAACTGTTGTGCATCGAAGGCATAACCATAGAAGCGTGGAGGGGGAAGAAGGGCCCTCTCAATGTCATCGGTGCCAAGCATTTGGCCACGCTTCTATGCACTGCCATAAGCCACTAAAATGCGTTCGGTGTGCAGACGAACACCCAGCATCCGAATGCACACTCGCAACTGGCGCACCACCAAAGTGTGCCACTTGCAGTAGGAACCACACAGCCAATGACCGTAATTGCCCCGCTTACAGGAAAGAGGCCAGAAAGCGAGGCATTACGCTCCCAACACCCATACCACGCAGAAGAATTAACACAGATAAAGAAGGATGGACCACGGTGGGGCGTTCAGCCCCAAAATCAACCAACAAAAACAACATCAACAACATCGTACCAACAACAGCCGTCCACATCCGAAATAATATGGCGAACTTCATCACGGCAACCTCAGCAAGATGATTTATCAACCGTCATCACAACGGAAGACGAAGAGGTCTCCGGAGGCAAGACCAACAAAAAAAGAAGAAGGAGAAGAAGAAAAAAGAAACATGCGGGAATCGAACCCGTGACCGAACACTACGCTCACATTCGTACCAGGTTTATGCCGGCAAATGTGGCACGCAATACCGCCAAAATAACAAGGAAAACCCAAGGTGGGAGCGATAACAACGCTCCCGATAGCACAGCTAAAACTGTTAAATTTAACATACGCCACCTGGAACCAGAAGCGGACTCCTCAGGCACCGAAATCGGATGCAGGAGACCAAACCGTAGCTCACGGAAGGTGGACGTGACAAGTGGCGTCAAACCATCCTCATGGGGAGCCTGCGACGGCACAGCAGCATCATTCGCCGAGATACTCGGCCGAATTGTTCGTATCGTCGCAAATATATTCACCGACATCATCACCGCAATAGCGGCTGCGATTAAATTTGCAGCATCCTGATAACATAACACCAGTGATCGGTGTTACGCAGCCCGCCAATGAATTGCTTCATATGAGGTGTATTGCTGACAAGCAATATCACCTCCTCTATAAGTAATTCAATATTGCGATATCCTTGCTCAGTAAAAACTGAGAGACGACAAGCATTGCGTATGCAGTCAACTCCCGGCGAGGCTCTCGGAGGTGTCCGTGAACACGGATGGCTTCGAGCGCCATACTGAGCAACGACACTACAGCTTGCACCCATCACTGGATGTGCAAGAGTAGGCATTCTAGAGCCGCAATTAGGCAAGATCCCGGGCGGTTAGTATGCCCTCCGCGTTTCAACCCGGGTCATGAGGTGTTCCTCGATACCCGCACCTGCTTCTGCTCATGCTGAGCAGAGAGTGGAAGTCCCGATGTATATATGTAATAGAAGTGTATCTATCTATCTAAGAGCTACCATTGGTCTGTCAAGGTTCGCCGCGATTGGCCAATGTTGGTGCGCTCATCACCGTTGTTTTCCTCTTCCACGAGCATCATCAGTGATTAGAGTGCAAATATGTAAAATTCTTTTGTGAAAAGAATTGACAGTGCAGCTGGAGTGACCCACTCATCTTGAGACTCCGTCCCTCCTGTGTTTGCGGACGCTGCTGGCCTCCTTCGGGGTCTCATCCGGACGAGCTGTCCGCACAGGGAGAGGCCGACTTGCACGCTCACTGGCACACTCCACTGCTGTCACCCGCCGCCGCCATCGGGCAGGAGGCCACCACCGCCACGCCAGCGCTCAGCTCACGGAGGACAAGCCGGCACTGGACAATTAGTCAGAAACCGTGGAGATCGCACTTTAGCTCATCGCGAGCGTCCGGTGGTAACCAATTCTCAAGACAACACCTGCAGACGCAGCCGACAGCCGGCATCGATGGTGAGCTGACCTCATTGGATGACTCGCCGCCCTCGGACGCCGTTACAGCGCGCCAAGGCGCGCAGGCGTATCCAACCTTCAGGAAGGACAGCGCCCAAAATTGCCACCGTGGATGAGCTACCAATGCCAAATCAACCGCTCGCTAAGCAGGTCCCTCAAGTCACCATCGGTTACTGTGCCAAACGCAGCGAGTGGTTCTTCGCCTATGCATCACGTCTGGATCCGAAGTAGTTAGGGTATAGCTTAACGCCACGTCCCTACGCGGCTTGGTATGCGTTAATCTCCTCATCAGAAACGACACGGTCCAGCAGAATTTAGCCCTCACTATGTCAGCGTGACGTTATCGCAGAATGCTCGTTGCAGGCTAAAGTGCTGTCGAAACGTCGCGCGTATCGCGGCGCGCAATGTGACGAACGATTGGACCACACCACTTGCAAATTTTGCCCTTGACATGCACGTCCACCATACGACGTCCTACTAACCACGAGAACTGCACTGGGGACTCACTAAACCGCGAGAGTTAGAGGTTCTAGAACTGACGACCAAAGTTTAAGACCGTCGAACATGACCGTTATAATTGCTCGAAGTGGTGCGCTCGAGCGCTGTATATACTGGAAATTTTATATATGCGATGCCATTGCTTGAGAAAGTCAGAGGAGATAAGCGTCGTTGTTTATATACTGCATGTCGTCCTGATAGCTCAGTAGTGTCGGTTAAAACAGGAGCCCTCAGCGCCATCTTAAGACAATAAAGATAGTCACGAGTTATCATCTATGATGTCAAAGCTATACCGACTTAATCAAGAACATTGACCGGGGTCAGTGCGCCTCCGCGTTGCAACCGGTCATGGGGAAAAGCCTGAGAAGCATCTGCCGGGACCAAACATCCACTGGTATGCTATACGATACAGCAACTGCCGACTAGATGGTATTGCGATATAGACGTCAACTGTACCGGGAGAAATCACAGAAGCGTTAAAACTAAAGATTCCCGGACGTTTACAAGTAATTCCACCACTGCGCAACAAGCCGCACTGTATATTTTCGTCCAGCTGGACCTCTCAGCCAAGGAGAGCTCAAACGACTTTACCAGCTGGACGAGGCTGCTGCCAGCCGGCATACAGTCGGAGGCATGAGGAAGTCCGGGCCAGCACAATTTCACAGGTGCGGCGTCGACCTCTCGATGCACTGTCACCGCCACGCTGTGGTGAAGTGCGGGGGTCACGGGCTCTGACTGTCCCAAACCGAGAAACACTACCTGCCATCTGCGCCAGCGATGGGAAGTCGCACACTGCGACAAAGATGACAAAAGATGCGCAGTTTCTAAACAAGCTGTGAAGACGGGGCATCACTACCGGCCCATGCACCTAAAATAAATCGAAACACGCAATGTAACTACGTCCGACAGATAGCAAGTCGGCGTTCATCATCAGAAGTTCAACGTGGATATGCGACAGATACGAAGCGCGCCAGCAAAAGTGACGGCGTCCGCCCAGGGATGGCAGAAGCGGCACCGCCGCGACAGGGCGGGCAGGGACGAAATGGCGGATTAGTTCTCAAGTCGGTAAGACTACCGCCTTTTTTTCGACCTTATCTACCAGGCTCCGCCGCTACTTGGCAATCCGCCGGCAAAGCATTGTTAAAAACGATAATTATCTCGGATGCAAAATAAACCGTACGCTAAGCATGGGGACATGCGCCGGAAGCTCGCGCGCGGTTTTGCGGCCTGTTTTGACGTCACACCTACCACCCGGTCTAGTTATCTGTCGCATATGTGCGTCGCGATCGACCTATGCGGCCCCGGCTTGGTACGTGTTGGCATCGGCAAATCAGCGGAAACGACTACAAGTCCAACAAATCTGTCCTTCGCGTCACGTTTGGCGCGGCGCTACGTCAAGAACGACGTGATTGGAGGGACTTAAGAATTGAAACAGTCGAGGCGTTTGTTGTCCGTTTGGCGCGCAGTCTGTTAGACGCGATAACGGACCACATGAACCACGCTTAGCTCCCTTGCACGCACGCCTCCTGATGGGCGCCCGTCACCAGGAACTACTGCCTTGGTGATCAGCCGAATTGCGGGGGATGGGCTGGACACCCAGAACTGACGTAATAAAGATATTCACAATGCCTGCCTCGCATGTTCCTAAGTAGCTCCGGGGTCCGTGTAAAAGCGGATTCAGCGCCCTCTTGCGACAATGATGCGGTTGCGTTGCTTTGTATAACGCGAAACATTTACCCGAACGTAAGGACGTTCCGGGGACGGTGTGCCCCTCGTTGATACTCGGTCAGGGGATTACCGCCTGCCCTACCCTGTCACCAGGGCGGCGTAATGACTTCGCACATAATGCCGATTACGGCGGCACCCTTATCCCCACCTTTCAGTAGCTCTTGGAAGGGCGTTGGCTCAGTGTTCCACTGTTTTGGCAACCTTCTGTGAGATAGCGCTGCACAATCATACTCCTGCTCCTTCTCGGTATGGAATCGTACACCTCTGCCTAGGTCCGGCATTGGGTGCCTGTCCAATCGAGTCCTTCAATTTGGCAGGGTTCGCAGATTTCCACCACATTGGTGGATGAGTCTTCTGTCTTGTTTTTGAGATGTTGCTTCTGATGTTGGTACATCTTGTTGTTGGAATTGGCTGCTGTTCCGGTGTGGGTTGTCAATCTCCCATCCGGCGCGTCCCCAGGTTCGGATAGGCACGCCCCAGATATGGAAATTACCAGCTCGAGGCGCGGACGAAACGGACAGGTGCTCTGCCCGTTAAGGGTGGAGATGTGGCGAGGCGGTTGCCGAGGTGAGCCTTCGTGGCGGGCTCAGCTCACTCCAGTACCTCTTTGTTACGGGAACAGGGATGTCGGTCTACCCTGCGAGGTGAGTGAAAGGCAAAGGTATGAAGAGCAAAGGTACGAATGTTGTGGGATTGGGCAAAGGGTAAAAATGCGGAGTATGAATGGAAGTCCCGAGAGGGACGGTGTGATTCGTTCGGTGTTTGCACTCGGCAGCGAACACCGGGCGATCTCGGCCTGTCGTGGTGTCGTGGATCACGTCTCGCGGCCTGCGGCGGTGCTGGGGTCCTGCCTTCATTAGCCGGACCGCGAGGAGACAACCTCTCTAAAAACATCTTTGGTCCGGGAGCCCATATCCCCGCTGTCCCCTCACTTTGGCGGCTAAGCTGGATTTTCAACGAAAAGGTTGGCTGCTGTTGTTGTGTTGGTAGTACTAGTAGTCTACTTCCCCTTTCATTTATTCTTCGTCGCCGTCGACGCGTAAGCGGCGTGGTGGCTCTGGGTTTGGGACCCGCGACCGCCCACTGTGGCTGCGGTGTTGAATCTACACCGTTTGGATACAGTCAGCGCTTTAGGTTTGTTTGGCGATGAGGTGGCGAAAGTATTGCGTCAGTTGGGGCAATTCTTGCGGCAGAGTGGCGTATGTGGTGGTGGAGAGATTGGTGGTCCTGCCCCGAAGTGCTCACCAACGTCTCCAAGGGACACCTGACCGGTGAGTGGTCACGTCGATACTATGGACGTGAGCGATCTCGGCGGTTAGAGGCTACCACCTCTCGGCCTTCGATGGGTGGTGGTGAAGCGGTTGGTATGCGGATGTTGTGGACGATGATGAGGTGTCCGTTGAGTGTCAACCGTCTTCATTATATTTGGACGTTTCTCCTCTGGTTCCGAGGGCGCGCTGCGTCTCTTCGCTTTGCCCGCCCTCGGTTGGGGCCGAGATGTGTCAGCTGGGCATCATCGGATGACGCTGGCTCCATCTGCGTCCTGGCTGACTGAGCGGTGACAGTTGTGTCCTCACCGGTTCCTCGGCGTCGTACTGGAGGCAAAGGTACAGGCGGGTCTCTATGAAATAAGTCTCTAGCGACGACGGGGCGATCGACCAGTGGGATCGTCCCCGTGCGCCGTCTAGGACGCGGATGTTCCTGATCTCCTTTGTCCAACATCGGCGGAGACTGCAGCAATGGTATGCTGGTTACGGCGCAATTGTGGTGCGCGGGTGTGAAGCGCCGGGTGAGTGGATCTCACGCCTCACCCCCCTTGTGCGGCCGGCCCGTGCCGGGTGAGACCCCGAGGGGAAGCCCAGCAAGGCGACCGCAAAAAGAGGGCGGCGGTGATAGGCTCTGCAGGAGAACGGGGTCGAATGGGTGCTCACAGCACGTGATTGCGTGTTCCCAACCATGCGGTGTTGCTCGACGCCCCTTTGGTTGGACAAAGCGGATTAGCCCTCGGCAAGATACCAGATCCCCGGTCTGCGCCGTTACTGGCAATCTGCGGAAAAGCATCGCCTGGGTGACCGATAACTTATCTCGGATCAAAAAACCGTACGGGCTTTTTGGTCGGGGTCGCATGGACGCCCAGAGCTGCGCGGGGTTTTACCCTGTTTGGCATCACCCTGCCACCCGGACTGTTATCTGGCCCGGGCTTTTCTGTGGACCACGCGGCCCCGGCGGCGCGATCATCGCCAATGCGGAATCGACTTCCACAAAATCTGTCCGTTCATCATCTTGGCGCCGGGCGCTACTCCCGGAACGCGTATTGCGAGGACAGAATCGATATCGGGCGTTTGTTGTCCGTTTGGACCGTTTTGACCGCCGAAACGCACATACGGACCTACACGGCTTTGCGCCCTTGCGCTACCCTTGCGGGCGCCCGTATCCCGGGAATTACTGCTGTTGGGTGATCGGCCGGTTGCCGGGGGATGGGGCGTCATCATCCCCCCCCTTACCGTTGCGGGCAACCCTTTTATGAACAATCCAACATGGACCTCGTTGTCAAAAAGCCGGGGTCGATGCGCGCGCTCCCCATTTGACCCTGGTGAGGGCTACCGGGGTGTCCGTGAAACGGATAAGCCCCTCTGTGACAACGATGCTGTTTTGTTGCGTTGTCATTTTATAGACGTAAACAAGTTACCCCAAGAGCCCTGGTACGGACGTGGGGGGTGTGCCCCTGCCAAACCCGGTTTGAAGAGATTGGAACCACCTCGGGCAATACAGGAGAGGTGTGCCATTCCCGCCGCCAGACGTAAATATGGTTAACAGAAGCATCTGCCAGACCCAACCATTCATTGGATGTATACCCCCGGGCTTCCCGAAGATGTAGAGAGGGTGGGATTACCAACTCAACTGTCCGGAAGTCCAAAGAAAATCAAAAAGTTCCCGTTAATTTAAACTGATACCACCACTGCGCAACCGGCCGCACTACTAACTGACTTTGTACTCCGGGCATCACGGTTGGGCATGAAGTCGGGACCTCCGACGCCGGGCACCTTTGACACTGTCCCCGATACGTTGTGTGAAATGGCGGGAGTCCGGCCTCCACCAGGCCGAGGACACCCGCCTCTGCGCCAACTGCGGAAGTCGCACCCGAACATAAAATGCGGTATTTCAAAGGAAAGGAAGACGGGCATCATTACCGGGCCCCGGAAAAAGGGAAAACAACTAAATACGGGACGGATGGACCGGTCGGCCCTTATAAAAATCTAACGTTAGCGATTACATACGAACGAAGCGCGCGCCACAAAAGTGACGGCCTCCGGCCCGCGGAACCAAGGGCACTGCCGCGACAGGGCGGGAACGCGGATCGCGCCCGGAACGACCCCCCAGCCATCCCGGGGCCAATCAGGCGTGCGACAACACAAACCACCTAATGACCCTGCGCCGCTCCCAACCCAAGATCCTGGCTCTGGCGCTTGATGGGTTTGTCTGGGATGCTCACGTGGCCTCGGTCTTTATTCGACGGCCATTTGGTCCCCCTCAGCCGAAGCGCGGGCGGGCCCTGGCACCCCCTCCCTTATTCTCGGCCTCCTGTCGGGGTGGTCGTGCAGGCCGCCCCCAACTTAGCCAGCTGGTTTATTTGCCGCGACGCAAAATCAATGCGGCGCGGCCGCCGTCTCTTTGGTGGCCCAGCTGGCCCATCGGTAAAGGCACCTGCGGTGACCCATGGCCTCTCCGCTACGTGCCCGATTTCAAACGTGGAAGCAGCGCTGGACGCGCCGCAAGCAGTTTCACCTGCATGCACACCACCTGATCGAAGGCGCCCCCTGATTACCTACTGCCCGGGCAGCGCACCCTCCCCGGACCCGTCCGGTTGGGCGGCCTCCTTTTGGAAGACCGGGCGGCTGCCATTTGGCCGCCTCCCCTCCGTCTTATTTCTGGTTTGCCACCTGTGGAAACCAGTTGGCGGCTTTTTCGAATTGGTTGGCCTTTTCTCGCCTGGGGCCCCGGCCCCTGGAGTGGGGCCCCGTTGCCGAATGGGAACCGGGCCTTATCTGTACCATTCGGCATCGTGGGGGATGTCAGAATATGACCCCCGCCGCCCGGCCGGCATCCAAACCGACGGGTGGGGCCTTTGTTTTGGCATCCTCTTCTTTCTCCCGGGGAAGCGCCAGGCTAGTTTTGGCGGGCCCGGTCCCCTCGTGAAATGCCGGTGCCGCCGACCCCGCTTGCGCAGCGCCGGTCACCTGGCCTGGGTTGGTCAGGGGCCCCTCCTTCCGCCCCCTTTGGGAAGGTTAGAAGAAATCAACCTTCGGCGGGGCCCCACTCCCTTCTCTGTTGCCCAAAAGCGGGTGGGGCGCGGGGCGGCAGGTCACCACTGCCCACGTGGGGCCCCCGTTTATCGGCGGCCAGTGGAGGACGGCCGCTTCCCGGCTGGCGGTCTGCAATGTCGTCGCGGTGAGCCTGGAACGCCAACCCACCATTTCCCGATGGCCAAGGTTTGTTCTGGTCCGTAGACGTCCCTCACTGGACATCATCCCTTGGCCCCACGCGGTTCTCCCCAAGCGGCCTGGGCGTCGCCCCTCTTCGGGGCTTCCACCCGGCTGGGGCCCTGTCGCTGGTTTTGCGGATTCCCGCTGGGTGGAGCGCTCCCGTCCACCAACTGTTTTACGGCGGAGGAGCCTCTTTAAAAGGGCAAACGTAAAGTCCCTTAGTTCCCTGGCTTGTGACAACCTGGGGAATGTCTCGATTTCGAGCGCCATCTCCCCTCCTGGTTGGCTTCCTCCTCCGCCTCTCGCTCGTTGGGCGTTTTAAAAAAACCTCCGTTCATCTCGCATCAAAAAACAGGCGGTCGCCCCTCTTCTTCCCCCAACCACCTTTTTCCCGGCTGTCCCCTTCGCTGGAAGCTTTGGAACCAAATTATCCTCTCTTCGTTTCTGTAAAAAATTTGGGAAAAACCCCCGCGCCTTCACTATAGGCCCCTCACCTGGTCCGCGCCTCTCCTTTCACCACTCCTTCCATGGGTTATCAGTGTCCTTTGTCCCTTTCATCTTTTTTTCGATCCTCTCTTTGTTTTTTTTGTTTGTGTCCTTAAATCCAAGGTAATGGTAATGATCCACCGGGCGGGGACCATTAAACCCGGTAACCCTAAAATGCGGGAATCAATCCGGGGGTTGGGCCGAACGCCGCGTGCTGTGAACAGCCGCTACCCTCTCCGCCGCCCTCTGTTTGCTGACGCCGCTGGGCTTCCCCTGGGGCTCCGGCACGGACCGACCGCCGGGGGTGAGGCGTGTCTCCGGGCGCATCACAACTGCGCTATTCAACACCACCATCGCTCGTTCCTGCCGATGTCGGACAAAGGACACGAACTCCGCGTCTGCGACGCCCGAATTCGACGTCGAGGGCCGGTGGATACTGCCGTCCCCCAGTCACCGCCCGGTGGACACCGCGCAGATGGAGGCGACTCTTCGTGGCCCATCCCCGCGGGGCGACACCGGTCTGAAAAATTTTGCGCCCTTGCATGCGTCCGCAGAAGGACGTCTATCCATGAGCTGCAACTGGGGACTCCTGCAAGACCGCGAGAGTTAGAGTCTCTCTAGAAACGACGACCAATAGCTTAATGACCGTCGAACTATGCTACCGTTGGTAAATTGCTCGTTAGAAAGTGGTGCGCCTCGAAGCGCCTGTCACTTTATGCTAGCCCAATTTTATATAATACGATGCATTGCTTGAAAAGAGTCGGGGATCGTCCCTGACTTTTCTTCGTTGTTTATATACTTCGCATATCGTCCTCGGACGGGAAGCTCTCAAAGAGTGCTCGTGTAAAAACAGGTAGCCCTCCGACTTCAGCAGGCAGCGTAGATGACCCTGGGGTGAGTAGGTAGGGCCACATCTAAACAAAAAGCAATAAAAGAAATCGTCGTCGTCACTTAAAGTCAGGGAAGTGGTTTACTTCCACAGGCGAGGCAGCAACGATCGTGAAGACCATTGCGGCGCTGGCCGCCGGCGACAGGCCACCAAGGCGGAGCGTTGTGCGGGCCCAAGCAAACGTTCAACAGCCACCACCACCACTTCCATCAACAAGCAGAGGCGAGCACGACGCCGAGGCTATTGGGGGACAGAGGAGGAGGAAAAGCACACAAAAACCTGTTAAATCGGTAAATTTCGTAGATGACCGCGATAACCAAGACTCGGAAGCGGCGGAGTCGTCTGCTGCTGAATCCAGCGGCAGGCGACCACGCCAACGAAACTGCCACCGCACGAGTGGGTGCGAGCTAAAGGAAAAAATCACATCGGGGCTGATGCCTTAGGTATGAAGAAGAAGAAGAATTACCATATCTGACGGGCAGAAGCCTCCTTAAAAACCACATGACAGTCACTGTCAACCCATCGACAAACCGCTCGCAATGAGAAACCTGCTCAATGAACCACCAAACGCCGATCCCCACCATTAGGCAGTCGAACAAAACCGCGAGACGCGCCACTCCCGGAAGCCGCCAGCAGCTTCGACCAACGAGCCTGCATATGATTGTGGCGCGCCTCGATCACTATTATACCGAGGCGCAATAAAACCAGGAGGAGGAGCACGCCTAAGGAGGAAAGGGAAGAAAAGAAGCCCAAAATAAATTACTCATCCTCTGATAAGGATAATTATCCTCCCATTGGGCAGAGGAGCAAGCGTGTGTTCAGTCAACCGCCCGAGTGGACCACCCACTTCGCAGAGCTCAAGCGGCGATTGGGAGTGGCACCGAACGCTCGACCGTACCGGAAGAGTTCGCTAACGCGCGACGAGCGTGAATATCGCATAGTACAGAGGTACATGTACGAGATCTCCGAAAACAATGCTAACATCCATTGGTTTGCGTACACCCCGAGAGCACAGATGCCAACGAAAGTGGCCATCCGGGGACTACCTGCCGACACCAAACATGAAGAAGTTGTGTCAGCACTAGCCGAACTGAATTTCCCGGTGAAGCGCGTGAAGCTGATACCACCGATAAGGAGCCGGCCGCACAGCGTCTTCTATGCTCAGCTCGAGCACATGGAGGAAGACGAGCTGAGAAGATTATATGCGGTCGACGAGCTCCTGTATATGCCGGGCATCACTATAGAAGCCTGGAGGACCAGACCTGGACCAGCGCAGTGTCACAGATGCCAGCAGTTTGGGCATGCATCTCTGACCTGCCACAAGCCAATCACCTGCGTAAAGATGGCATGGTCATCACCCGGCCTCCCCAGTAACTGACAGGGGATGAGTTGCTTTTACTCCAGGAGTGTGCCAACTGCGGAGAGCACACACTTCGAATGACAGAGTGCCCTATCTGCGTCCGGGAGGCCCGCAAGAAGGGGATGAAATTACAGGGGTTGCTCCCCTACCCCCCCAAGGAACAACGGCCGAAAGTCGTCAAGTCCAACGACGGGTGGAGCACCATTGTTTCGAAGAAGAGAGGAGATGCCACCACGTCTGGCAGTGACACCGACGCGTGCAACCGCCGAGTACAGCAAACCAGCTAAAATCGGCCGCAACAGACCATACATCGCACAGCGAAGAAGAAACCAACCCATCGCCAATGAAAAGGCGCCGTAATAGGAGGCGTAAAAATAAAAATAAAAAACAAGCGCACTCCGAACCGGAACATACCACTACAGCGAATACCACTAATGCCGCCGCCAATGACGCAACACAAAGAGGCGGGACCGGCAGAAGGACAACAAACCGCAAGGGGACGACAGCTGGCACCAGCATGCACGAGGCTGATGCAGCAACATCGGCTCGCGGCAAAATAAGTTACCTTCGCAGTGACACAGACTCCCGAGCGGCAGGTCGTCCGCCTGTTACACGTCGCGCCGACCACGCCGCGCGCTCTCCGCACTGGTAGGTGGCCTTGCAGCTCAGGGCAAAGATGGGAGTGGCGGCCCGGACACAACGTTCGCCGAACAGCCGGTGGCAGTTGTTGGCGATGCATTCACCTCTCATAGCGTCTTACAGAGACTAACGAAACCATAAGATTAATGTATTGGAACTGTTAGCGCAGGTTTGAAAAGCAGCAGAACACGCACCCTCACCCAAATGTATGACATTCATGTCATCCATTTGAGTGGAATATCTTAGACCGAGTTCAATCTTAAGCTACTACTTCTACGTGTATCGGCGCGATGAGGTCGCGGCCCAGGGACGTGCGTACAGAGGTACGGCCGTTCTTGTGCGTCAACGACAAAGCGAGAACCTGTTTGGGGGGAACTAAGGAGATACATTTTTTTTTCTGCCGTAAGAAACTACACCCACTAAAAACTTAGTATAGCCATCAGCGCCATCTCCGGACAACGAGTCATCTCGCCTGCTGATGACGTAGGGGCTACATAGGCCGTAATTAATTAAATTACATTTGCTCGATACGGATTTTATCCCTTTGCGTTGCTGATGGAGAGGTTTGCACATACGCAGTGTACCGCCGTGCCGCATTTTGACAGATATGGTTCTGCGGGTAATGACTAATATTTTAAAAGTTCGGTACTTGTTTGCTGCTTTGTGGGTCTGTAAAAGTGCGCATAATGTTCCTAATATCTGAATTGGGTTTGAGGAATTCTCTCGAGGAATGACTATTTTGTAAAATCTTGCGTGAACCGATTCTGCACTTCGGTAAGTCTACTTAGAATATATGAAAATAATTTGTTGTTTATGATTAATCATAATTACAACAATTCTTTAAGAATGATTAGTCTCCTTGAACCGTCAAAAGAACCGGTGGTTTAATAATGGATTTCAGACATGATTATTACATCTTCCACTTCCAGTTTCGTCATAAATTTCGGTAATAGAATTTAAATTAATTGAGTCTGTGTTTAAGGTTATAATTTATTATACAGACGAATGTTAAGCGGTGTAATTAATACGATGTGAGAAAGTGTAATCGATTCTTTATAAATAGTGCATTTAACGACTGCCCAATGTTTGTTTTCACTAAGACTAGAAACTTGTAAACACGGATCGATTACGATTTTATGTAAATGATTAGACTGCATGAGATAAGAGATAGAACAATAATACGACGCAAAAATTTATGATTCTTACGATACACCATGGGTGGAAATAAAAATTTTTTAGATATAGAAATAAAGTAAAAATTAATAATTGGAATTTAGTTCAACTTGACTCACAGGACTGGCAGGAACAATGATATTTCTTACAGCTACCTGGCTCAGGAGCAGCACCTGGACCTACCGTAAATGGCAGGAAACAGCGGTCTTCTATGTTCAGTGGAGACGGCTCAGCGACATGAAACACGGTGATCACTATACGGAGATGACGACACGGTGACGACAATGCAGTGATGAGATTCAGTGTAGAAGATACGGCGATGGTTACAGGGTGATGGTGACACGGGGATGATGATACGGTGATGACGTCACAGTGATGAGGAAACAGTGGTGAAATTCCGTGTATAAATACGGCGATGACGATACGGTGATGATGCAGTGGTGATTTATATTGAAGTTAATAAGTCTCTATAATAAAAATCCACGCGTTACTCCTTTTATTAACCATAGGCCTGGTCAAGGACGGTTCGTAGCTTGTTTAAAATATCATCTAAGTTTAGTACCTACCTGCCCTCCCTACCTAGCCTGCGTGTTTAAAAGAGACTAAAAATGCTTTTTTATAATAAAAGAATTCTTTACGGGTGAAAATCTGTTAGACGTAATTCAGGAATTTGGTTTCTGAATGCCATACTAGGAATGCCTCTAAAATTAAAAGGATCTCTTTTAAAAAAACTATACAAATAATTAAATTTTCAGAAGTAATTTCAAAGATTCCATTCGTAATTTCAAACTTTTTCAACTTTTGAAATTTCTAGATTAGCTATTGTAAAAAAAGAAATAGGAAAACAAGAAAACGAAAATCAAATTCAAAAGCATAGAAAGCGAGAGGAGAAGGAAAATGATCTAAAAACTAAAAAAACTTAATCATACAAAAGAAGTCAAAAAAGATTAATTATAGACGAAAATATTTACATAAACCCTGAAATAAGAATGTTAAACTGGGAAATATTAAGACTGTAATAAAAAACACTCGTAAACTGAGGATTTTATCACATGTTGTGCTGGTTTCTTGTAACATGTGTTGGCATCTGGCTGACAAAAAGAAGTTCCAATAATTATGTAGTTTATGTAAAAATATTATCATTATTGCCGTATTCCTCAAAGCGACAATGAAATGAGCCTTTTGGCCCAATAATATACAACTATTTTTTCTTGAATGATGACTCTGATGCAAATTTTAATGTTTTAAAAATAAAAATGAATTATGAAAGACATGTTTCAGTTATTTATTATATAAATACTTTTATGTAATGTTCTGTTAATTATAGTTTTAATATTAATATTTTAATTCTTTCGGAAACCATGTTTTTTAAATACATTAATAGAGAAACATATGCTGCGAGTTTCATTTATTTTAATGTTATAAATTAATTTTATTTTTTTCAAATAGCCAATTTACTGGCCAATTACCATACTGTTACTCCCATATAAGTTAAGCAGCACAATTTGACATAAATCCTTTGAAATGTGGAGCTTCAAGTCATGTTTTGTACAAAAATTCAATATGTAAAATGTCACAGGAAGAACTTTTTCTTGACATCTAGTAACTTTTTACAAAACGCAACAACCAATCCTTATACATACAGACAAACATACATACAATTATTTTAAAGGGCCTCTATCAATTAAATAAAACTTAGCTAAGCAGCCATTAAAAAGAATTTACTTTATATTTGATGTTTTGACTGTAAAGTACATAAACAAATTAATTCTTATTTTGTTTCATTTCTTTAATGCCAAATCAGCCAATTGATAATAAACTATTTGCAATGTAATATATTTCTTGATACAACTTTAAACAAAATTAAGTTTTTAAAGTAATTGACAAAATCTTTCACAATATTTACTTTAAATGTAAATAAAAAACAGAAAATTTGCATTTTTTTATTATAGAGACACCTACAATTACACATATTTAATAACGATTTACTAAAAAGGTGTTACTTACCTGACATAATGAGATTCTGACATAAACTACAACAGATACATAAACAAAAGGATAAATTAACCAAAGTATATACTTAATAAAGAATTTTATATAATCACAGCATAATATTTAAATTTTTAGCATTAATTTCTATGTGCTTATTTAAGAGTTTTTCAGAGATTTCTTAAATAAAGTCTCATAGAATATTAACAAAGCCTCATGTAAAATTCTAAATTAAAAATGTCTCTCAACAAAATTCACACCCAACTCTTAAACTATGTTTGACCAATACTTTTAGCACTATTACTGAGACCTTAAACTGAGTTATCAAAAGTTTAGGTTTCATATGACTTGGCTATAAAAACTGTTAAAGGCTGTTTCATATTGCAATTAAAGCAAAATCTCTTTGGTAAAAACTGTTAATAATTAAAAGTAAAGTAAGATCTGCAATATATAACTACAATTTTAAATAAGACTAATGCAATATCAATTATTTATTATTATGTATGTTCATTATATATGCTATGTAGTTATAGACAAATACTTAAGCACATTACGACAGAAAAACAATTTATTCTAACACTATTCCCTGTTAACTAATAATAATGTCATGGGGTTGATGTATCACACAGACCATGGGTACATTAGAGAGGTAGAAAAGTAGCCTGCATGGCATGCCACAACTATTATTAAATTCAATATTTTATATTTGTTACTTGGCTACAAATGAAAATAAATAACACAGCCTTAAAAACTCACATCTTCAGCTATAGGGAAAACAGATGAATAGTCACTGAAAAAAAATAATACTCGCTTAAGTGATTAATTTCGTTTACTTACCTTGATTTCAAGTTTTTCATTTGATGACGGAACAGACATGTGCTTGGAAAATTCTTTCTCCCCACGCCCAACTATCGCGTCACCCCGTGAACATGACGATGTGGGCTCAATTTCTTGATTACCTAATCAATCGACAATTATCATATAAAAATCCATCGAAAAACATTTTGAATGAAAAAACAGCACATTAAAACAAAAAAAAAGCAGCAAGTTACCAAGGAGTTGTACACCTATATTGACAATTAAAATTACGTAGGTAGATCATAAAATAATAATAAAATGTTTATTATGTTCCATTGGGACTTAGTAAAATTATTATTAAGCAATTGTTAAAGCTCATATAAATAATTAAAGCATATTTGTCTGATATAGAACAACTATTTGAATAATCATATAACAATAAATTTATTTCTATTCAAGAAACCAACTTTTGTGTGTAAATATTCAATCTATGATTTATAAAAAAACAGTAGCTTACCAAAACAGTGTTAAATAACATGGGCTTCCTAGAATATGTATAATTGTTGATAAATGAAGCATCAGGTAAGTTTCGCAATATTATAAAGTTCTCTAATTTGAATGTAACGATACCCTAATTTATAAGACGTTTTCTACTATGGGATAGGGATGCGTTCCAACGATAAAATAAAAACATCGATGAATTTATTATTAATTAAATTAACAAAAACATCAATCAATTGATTATCGTTGAAATAGTCAATTGTAAAAAAAAATATCAAAACGTTTATTGTTCTTTTCGGCTCCATGTTGCATGCATGCGTATAAGCAGTTTTAACTAAATGTTAAATAGTCATTAGCAGTTTAATGTCAAATATATTTTGAAATATTTCTTTTTCATTTCTGAAAGAATAAAATAAAATTATTTAGACGATTTGTACGTTTACTCGTGTCAATTTTACTTTATGTTTTTATTTAATTGAACGAATTAGATTTGAAATTGATGCTAAATAATAATTCGTTTTATTTTATAATATCAGTACTTCCATAGAGGTATTATGCAATATTTCCAATAACTTACAAATTTCCTTTAAAAAATTAATTGTAGCCCAAAACGTAGTTGAATCGTAAAATAAAAAATATGAATACGTTTAACTTTTGTAATTTAGCAAAAACAATTACAAAATATAATTCGAGGTTTTAAAGGGGTTACCGTAAATATATTAACTGATTATATTAAAACTAACTAGCAGTTAAAAATATTGCAATGGTAAAAATTAATTAAATATTTACTGACAATGCCATATAAAAATAATACAAATGAATTGGTAAAAAAGAAGATGAAATAAAATCTTTATTTATAATAGAAATTTATTTTCATAATTTAAGAAAACATACTTCCAACAGAATAACACCTCAACCATTAAATTTTACATTGCGTTTTGTGCCGTATGAGGAAAAATTTATTAATAATAAAAATATTTGCATTAAACTTCAGGATTTGTTACGCAATATAAAGATTTTTAATTAATTCCTTTTTAATATCCACAAATATTTAAAAAGAATAATTATACTTTCTGTTCTGTTTATATAAAAAGTACTTTACTACTATTACATGTGTCATGGATACAAAATGCATCACAAGAAAGTCTGATTTTTATAAAGATTATTAGAATCGTTTTTTCTGTAAGTAACATTAAGAGCAGCACAATAAGGCTCAGGATTATAATTAAATTACCTACGTCTTTCGATAATTTGGTTAACAATACTTGGCTACTGTACTAATAATAATAGTAAAGATAATTATTTCTTCTATTTATTTTTTTATTGCCATAATTATACATCGCAAATGAATTTACGTGTTTTTCACGTTAGTTATATCTATTTATTAAAATATAAAAACTACACAGCCACAGGACAACATAAGTACTTTTTGTCAAACCCCTGTTCGAAATTAAGAAAATGGAAAAAGATATATCAATTTTAAATAAAAACTGACGGTTATTCTAAAACCTTGAGATACTGTTATATACCAAATTATCCTGCCCGAGATCATGGATGCTGGAAAGAATCCGAAACGTCGGAAATAAATTTATATAATTATCGCGAAAATGCCGTAAATTAGTAGATTTATTAGTAAAGATTTAAAAAAATGCATATAAAGATTTGATTTATTATACTATAAGATCCATTTTGACTGCTCTAATATAGCATCAAGTAGAAACAAGCAGCAGACTTACCGAAAGCTACATCGGAGGACATCTCAACTTATAACTCGTCTATGCAATAGCCATTACAAAATATTAGAATTCATATACACAGTAAAATTTCTAGTTAAATTATTATATTCCTAAAATTTAACGAGGATTTATTATTCTCTGCATTGTATAGTTTTATAGTGCTTGCGTACTACATAATTTTAACATTAGTAAAATCAAACACCGCGTTCAACAAATCAGGCTTAAAATAAAAAAAATCTTATTTATTAAGAGGGTCAAAGTTATACTAAAATAACATTTTAATTGTGTGAATCAATTTCTATACGCTGTGATGTATTATAGGAAATCTTAAAACCACATTTGCCCAGTATCCTGTTCACTCTAAGCCATTACATAATATAATTTATATTATATTATCGTGAGGAGGGTGGTACACTAGAGAACTAACATTGCTAACTTGCTATTTCCCGTTTTAGAAGTGTTTTTGAATCAACGTACGGAAAAAATACTTTAAAAAGCAGGCTGTTCATAAAATTGATTTCATCCACACGGCTCCTGTAAGGTAACTGTAGAACTAATGTATTTTAACGCACTACTTAATCATGAAACCTGCATTTGTGCTAACTAACCTTATTGTTCTGGTGAGTGTATGTGTTTTTTATTTACGTCAAATTAATGTCGTATTTACTTGTAACTTTCAAAGTTAAAATAGTTGTGATTTTCATACGAAATATTTATTTACATTCTTTCGACCAACTACATTGTGTTATCTAATTATACACTCTACTTATTAGCCTACTAATTTGCATGAGCTGTCTCTTGTGTGTTGTATGTGAAAACTACGAGTTTTAACATATTTCGGATCATGTTATGGTAATTTTTTACGTAAGCACATTATTTTTCAATTGTCAATAACAGAAATGGGACATAAGTACAGCGCAATGTCTCGTTTGAGCCTAGAATTTTTATTTAATTAAATTTACCAAAAATAGAACTGCGTAAAAGCACCATAAGAAAAGTTTAGATAAGGTTTTTAGACATAGACTTTGACATCCTACATATTTTATTGTCCATTTGTCACTGGCGGGTTGTAAATGCAGCATCTAGAAACCATGCCAGTGGCCCTGAACATTGCAAAAGAGTATTTAACCCATATCCTTCCTAGTTATTTGTATATAAATATTTACATATTCGTAAATAACAATTCTGATCATAAAATGGGTTAATAATGTCATATTTCCTATGTAATATTTATTGATTATGTATGCATAATTTTTCTAATATTATTTATTTAACAATATATATTTTCATCCCACTGTCAAATCAATTAGTTATATGGGAAATAGTTTTTTCTTAATGTTGTATCATTGTATATAAACAATAATAATTAATAAATAAAGAAAAATAATGCTTTCAGATTGAATTTATTCACTTATTATTATAATATAATATAATTTTTTTTCTTTTGATTATTCCTAATACCTTTATTTTTGAATACATTTAGTTAAAAAAGTTAAATTTATTCTTTATTTTGTTAGTAATATTTAATATGGGCTTAGTTTAAGTTGAATTGATTGAGGTATTTGAATAAACAAATTAAAATTTTATTTTTTTAAAATGTCTAATAATAAAATAGAGAAGTTTCCTTGGTTTTTGTGTATTTATTATATATTTTAAATAAAAAAAATGGGTGCGTGTACTTATGTACGAGCGTGAGAAGTTATACTTCTTTGGCATCATTAAAAAATAGTTTTTAATTGCAGCAAATAATTAATTACAATAAAGTATTAGAAGAGTTGGAAAGGATAATCAACAAAGTTCAGTTTAAATTTGAAAAATTAAATACATAAATATTTATTTTCTTACATTAAGTCTAACATAAATTGTCTTATTATTCGAATTGTATTTTTAATTAAATGACTTCATACAAACTTCAAACTTCCATAGTATCTTCCCGTAATGTCTGAATCGGAACTTCAGTTATCATTTTTATCAAAAGTTTTCATTAAATTTATTTAGTTATTTTTATAAATATTTATTATTTATTCAATTTAATAGCAAATATTAAAAATTAATATTATAATTTGATGTTCAATTTTAATTTTTATCACAAACTTTTTATTAAATGTTTAATTAAATTTAATTCTTTATTTTGTAAATAATTAATAACCAATAATAAGTATTTAACATTAATAATTTAATAATATTTAGTGTTAATTATATTAAATAAAAGTATTTTAATTTCTATCAATAAATAATACATACGGATAGTTAACCTCAATTATATTGGAGCACTTGAAAAGTATATAAGCACAATATTTTTCACTAATATTCACAAATAGTAAGCAATATCAATCAAAAATAATTAAGATAATTAAAGATGATAGATTTGACAAGAACTAATCATAAATAATTCGATTAAGAATTTATGGATTCACAAGACGTACTTTGATATATCATATAACTGGTAGTTCAGCGCCATCTGTTGCTTACAAATGTAGAATTCTAAGAGATGTTGGCTTACTTGTACAGCGGTACTATAAATCAGAAGCTTTGATTATGTGTGAGTAGATGGCGCTTATCTAAAACGTATTACATAGATAAATCACAATGTTGATATATTAAATGAATAAAAATATTACCATTATATCAAATTGAATAAACATCATTACAAATATTACTATATTTATATAATAATATATTTAATATATATATGTAATATAAATTTAAATAATATAAAATATATTATTAATAATAATATATATATATATACATCACATACATCATACATCATCAGCCTGTTTTAGTCCACTGCTGGACATAGGCCTCCCTAATACACCCCTATCCATTAGGGTTTGGACCGTATCCACCACGCTGGTCCAATGCGGGTTGGTGGGTGGACCGACTTTTACATGCCCATCCGACGCATGGATCATCTTACTTTTCAGACAATTGGGTGATCGGCCCAAATTGCCCTAACCAACTAGGAAACAACAATGAAAAATTGTTGCGTCCCGCAGGATTCGAACCACGACCTCCGGTTTCTAAAGCACACGCCCATACCACTAGGCTACGAGGCAGTTATATATATATATACCAAAACGAACCTTAATCCTAACTTATAGAGCACATTATGCAACAACTATCGCAAATAAAAACGACAACTCCATTATCACTACACAAAAATCAACCTTATCATTATGTAATATGGACCTTATTACATTTTCACCGTTTCATTATAAACTGTTAATTTGTGTGACAAATCGTAAAATTTCACTCTCATCATTTTTTCATAACGCGCCTAAAGAAGTATAACTTCAAAATATTTTTACTAAAGGCTGGTTTGAGTTGATTCTTAGATGAGATTAACCATTTTGGACTAACATGTTTCACTTTTATTACATTACATAAATATAATTGAATAATTTGTATGAATTTTTTCATAAAATTAAAGAATTAAAATTATTCTTATATTGTCTGCTTGTTAAGCATAGGTTATTACTATAAAGTGGTATGATTTTAAATTAATATAAATTTTATTACCAGAGTAATATTTAATCAGAGTTTTTGTTTGAAAGATTGAATAGCACTTTGCTGAACCTTATTTATTCTGTTAGCTATTTGGCTCAAAATCATCGACACATAGCTCATGCATCTGAATGTCATCCTTAATTAAATATAACATTTTTCCTGCTAATTAGATAGCTTTGACTAATTTTCTCCTGAATATTCTGATACTTTCCAGTTTCTGGGGCCTTGGTCTCAGGATCTTGGGCCCTAAAACTGAAATGGATTAAAAAAAATGTCATTGGCATTTTGAAAGAAAGAAAGAAAAGCATTTATTTGGATCATAAAAATTAAAAAGGAATAATAAAATATATTGGTAAAAGTATAATTTTGTAATGTAGCAAAATGGTATCCACTCAGCTCTGGATCACGAAGTTAGGGAAACTCTGCAGTGGCTGGTTTTCAGTTTTTCCCACGGTAAAAAAAAGGCTGGTTTTCAGTTGCTAGGGACTGAGGTGGCGCTCGAAAATCCGGGGCCCTTTACTTTTACGGGCCTCGAAGCTTGCCCACCTGCGTGACGCCCACATAATTGTTTGCAGGCGTCCGCGTCGACGTCAAGCCGACGATAAATTATCTCGGCCTAGACCGCCGATGGAAGTTTTGCGCCCATTTTGAGCGCCCTCGCGCCTAGAGTGGCGAGAGCAGCGGGCTCTCGGCAGACTGCTTCCCAACACCGGAGGACCCAGCAGCTCCTGTCGCCGCCTGTACGCCGGGGTCGTTAGGTCCATGGTCCTGTCGGGGCACCGTGGGCCGACACCTCAAAAGGAGGTACGGCTGTATTAAGAAGAACTCAGAGGTGTTGGCGATCCGGGCCAGTACGGGGCTACCGGACCATCTCCGGCGAGGCGGCGTGCCTCAATGGCTGGCTTCTTGCCCTGGGACCTAGACGCAGAAATCCTCGCGACACTCTTCTTCTGGCGCGAGGAGGGAGGTCCGGGGCTGCAGGCCAGCCCGGAAGAGATAAGGGGCGCAGAGACGAATGCGCTCCTCGTCAATACAGGAATGGGAGCTGCGCTGGAGCACCCCAGTTGCCGGCTCGTCAAACTATAGAAGCCATACGCCCCTGTATTAAAGTGGTGGCTAGAAGAAGACACGGCTCCTAACATTCCGCGCGACGTAGGTTCTCTCGGGACACGGCTGTTTCTGGGAGGTACCTGTGCCGCGTGGCCGGTAGGGAGCCTAGCAGAGAGTGCCACTCACTGTGGCGTATGTGCCGAAGAGACGGCCCAACACGCGCTGGAAGATGCCCAGCCTGGGTCGAGCAACGCCGAGAGCTGCGTTAGTCTGGGGCACGACCTTTCGCTTCCTGCTGTAGTACGCAGGATGCTAGAGAGCGAAAGGTCGTGGGGCGCCGTCCTTGCTTTTTGCGAGGACGTGATGGCCCGGAAGGAGGCCGCGGAAAGGGACAGGGAGGCCGAGAGCGCCCTGGCTATCCGCAGAAGAAGGCCAGGGCGCCGAAGAGTGGCGTACGCGCGCAACCTTCCCCCCTGACACTGAGCCCCTGGGCGGCCGGCAAGAGGGTGCCCGCCGCCCAGAGAAGGGCTCAAGAGGGAGCGCCGTGCTGTTTGTTCCGGCACGGCGCCTAAAGCACGTTCGGGTGTCCCAACAAACACACGAGAAGAGGCCGAAAGAGGCGAGGGCCAGTCGCGCCGGGTCGCTGAAGACTGTCATCAGCGCCCGCGGCCCATGGCTACAGCGACAAGAGAAAGGAACAACCGTTGGTTTTTAGTGGGTATACCGGCGCTCCATCTTGGTCCGGGGAGCCCCATATCCCGCTGCCCCTCACTTTGGCGGCGGAATCCGTAGCTGGATTTTCCAACGGCAAAAAAAAGGCTGGTTTAAGTGGATCCGATAAAATTACGGCGTCGCTTGTTATGAAACTAGTTATTTTTATAACTAGCTGCATTCATCCAGCTACTGTACATACATCAGTTTCCCAACTATACGGTTACGTACGATACGAAAATCACGATTTAGTGTTTGATGCCGAATAGTTAAATCAATAAATTAACTTTCCTGAATACTTTACTCCGGTTTACTATTATAAAATGTTTTATTGATTGATTGGTGTTAACTACGAAACTATGATTTGAATAAACATATTAGGTATACTGGCGTACTTAAAGCTTAATTTTGTTGTTACAATGATGATGATTAATATTTACTGTTTATTTGCACTTGTAAACGATTTTATTATATTTTTTTATATTTTTCACTCTTATATACACTGTTAAGTTAACCTTTATTTTGTTTTCTTTACTTTTGATTCAAATAATTGCTGGTTTCGCAGAATAGCAAGACATTATGACTTGCGATTGGTAAACAAGTGCAACAAGTTGCAAGTGACTCCTGTTGGTAAGAGAATCGCAAGAAATAATGTCTTGCGATTCTCTTACCAGAGATTAGATTAGAGAAAGTCACTTGAATATGATATCTATGTATATTAGTTATACCTATGAAAACTAAATGCGTCACTCGGTGTCCCGCTAACTCGGCATATATATCTGCCATCTCTCTCGCGCGGCCCGTCAGTACGTCCGTAGGCGAGATGCGAACGAAATATAGCGCTTTACGCTCACTCAACTGACGAACGAAGAAGACGACGGCCGAGCTCGCCCTAATATCGTGTTTACACAAATAACTACTTTTAATTTGACACGAAACACACAGTTATTGTAACTGATGACGTGAAATAACGCTCACGCCTAGTTGTCAATTGACCTTAACTAACGGATTTTCGTGACGGTGTGCGCGCGCGTTGGTAAACTTTACTCTCACAATTTTTTCCTGACGCGCCAAAAGAAATACTACTTATAAAACCTAATTAGTGTAAGCGATGTTCTAACGTATATATGTATAAGGTGACAAATTGTTTTCAGTTTTTACGCGAATAACTTCGTTCTAAGTAAAATTTTATTAGTGCCGTCATATCATATTAAAAAAGCTACAAGCATAGATTAAATTTTCTCCCGAATCTTCCGATGCTTTTAAAGCTTTGTGTCTATAGCCTATAGTTATATATAGTTGAGTTAAAATATTTGAACTAAAAACCAAGTTTTATTCAGTTGATTACTGTCACATTACAAGAAGAGATCTGTTTTAGTGCAGGTTCCTCCGGAGACTAGAATTTAAAGGTCAGTATTGTTTTTTCGAATAAAAGAGATTGACTTCATTATGTGTAAATACCTTCTGCCGCCTCTCTTCAAGTCTACTGATGGAGAAGCCATTCGACTGTTTCCAACATAGACCAAAGGTCTATCTAATCCACGAGTTTAAGCGTATGTATTATTAATCTTCGTTTTAATTACTATATAAATTAACACTTTCCTTAAACATTGTTTATTGTAGTGCCAAAAGGTTAGTTCCTGTGCATAATAAGTTAAGTAAAATATCACAGCAATTTGTGCAAAAACAAAATATTGTTTGGTGATTGACGCGCTTTCCGTTTTAACTCCATTAGATTTTGGTACACTTTGTTTAAAATTCGCGAGGCCTACTCGAAGGACTTCCCATAACAATAATTACGAGCTCAAGATTGTTTTGACAACTGGAACCTACTTTTAACACTCCCATCCAACGCAAGGATCATCTTACTTTTCGAGCCGATGACGTAATCGGTCCATCTTCTTTCTTGTCGAAATATCGAATGGACGCTTGTTTCAATACTTGAAACAAGCGTCCATTCATATTCGACTCGCTCGCAACATCCGAACGAGCTGGTACGTAACGCGCCGTTGCTGCCACGCAATCAGTTCATCCTAAAGCAGGAAGCACGTTAGATATAGGCGACCGCGCTTGCACTAACGGACCCGGATGACGAGATAACGATCGTGCAAGCGCGCGTTAAATCGTTCACACCCCTTTTGTCCTCGCCGTCGAGGCAAACGCATACCCGTACACTAGATATCGGCACGTACCAGGCCGATTTTCACCCACGAGATAGAACGGTTCTGGTTTAAAATTAACCGTCTTAAAGCAACTGATCGAGCCGAGGTTCGGCCACTGGGGCGCCCTCGATACATGTTGCTAACGGGTTAGAAAGGATCAAAAAGCGACTAACTAGCCAAGGTTCGCCTCCTGGCACCTCGATTAGATCGCTGACGGTTTAAAAATAGGAGCTAAGCCAACAAATTAGGGTAAGCCTGTACACGCTTAAGGTTGCACACCCTCGACTCCGCCGGTTGTAATGGTTAACTCCCAACGAAAGCCAATCAATAAATAAATAAATGCAGAAAAAAAAAACAAAACAAACAAAATCAGTGCGCCTCGTAGCTCAGGTCGACCGGACCAGCCGCTCGATCCGCTAAGCACTGCTGCCTTCCGCATGCCACCGTGGCCGCCCTCCCCGACGCCTACAAGTGGCAGAAGAGTGAAGACGTCGAGTCATCGTGTCGCCGTGCATCAGTGCAGTTGCAGTGTTAGTGTCAGTGTGTGCCGGAAGTGCCAGTGTCGACGCGCTGGGCGTACGCGCCTGTGCGCAGATAGCTGTGTAGCCGTCCGGTGAGTCGCCCCGATTTTGTCTTGCCATTCAATTTTCCCCTTTACAGCGTTCAGATTTCTTTCTGTTGAGATGTAGGGAACCTTTCTATATTAGTTTACCCTTGCCAATTAAACTCATCTGCCACGTTACACCGCGAACGTAGTTAATTTTAAAATCAACACGCACACCACCCACGTGGTATTATATTTTATCCTTAATCGCTAGTTTGCTGCATTGGGCAGCAAGGATTCACCTAGCGCTCCTAAAGCGCTGGTTTTCCCTCTTAACGTTAGGTTTACACTCCTGCTCACTGGGGCGGGAGGTGAGAGCCACAACCCCCGCTTCACCGGGGTGCTTCACTGCGCGTTATTTATTATAAATTCATCGCGTAGATTTGAACATCGCTAACGATGTTGCACTTAATGAAAAAGCCCTCGAGGCATAGGCCTCAACATTGAGGAGTTACAAATAAGACACCGGAGGCCATACGTTTGAGCCATTCTCGCTGCCGCGAACAACAACAGCGGCAAAACAACGCCCACGAAGCGGCAAAAATCGCGCGCAAATAGGGCCGCGTCAGACAAATCGGATGGTCCGGAAACTCATCCGAAACCACGCATTCATCGTCCGACTCCAAAATGGAAGTCAGTAAAACGCAGGCTCAGACACCGGAGGAATCCGAGGGACTTAGACGCAGGAGGCTTTCTCCATCAATCGCGCAAGAAAAAGCGCAAAAATAGGTCGTCACCAGCTTCATCGCCGACACCAGACCCGCCAATCAAAGCGCCGAAATCGTCGGCCGCTGAATTATCGCCCCGGGCCAGTGAGAGCCAACCCCGCCGCCTCACGGCAACCACAAGCTTCTTACGCCAGGCCGCATCACGGCCCTCAACATCTGCTGCCTCTCAGCAACCCACGCCCGCTGCCTCACAGCAAGTACCAGTCTCACTCAGAGACAAAAAGCCACCGCCTATTTACATTAGGTCAAAGGAAAAGTGGGCCGAACTACGGTCAGCTTTATCGAACCGTGTCAAATTCACGGCTAATGATTCCGCCAGTGGAATCAAAATACAGTTAGAGACGGTGCAAGCGCACCGTGACGTCTAAAGTATCTGCTCGAAAAGCAGTACTATTATCATACTTTCGCGCTCCCGGAAGAGCGCGTCCTTCGGACAGTGGTCAAAGGGCTGCCGAAGGAACTACCAACACAGGAAATCTTCGACTTTATCAAGTCGGAGAATATACCAATATATTCCGCTCAAAGGCTGTTCCATCCGCGGACAAAAAAGCCGTACAACGTCGTCCTTCTGACGCTCGAACGCTCCCGAGGCGAAAGAAAATATAGACTTAAAACACATTTGCGACATCAGTCGCATTTCGTTTCTGCCGCATTGAACGGCCTCCCAGGGCAGTGCCACAACGCCATATTCGGACACACGGCCCTGAATTGTCACGCACGACCCCGTTGCGTAAAGTTGCCTCGGGGACCATGGCATCCCAGACTGCTCACGACCTCGGGACCGAGAAGTCCTAGCTACGTACGAACCGCCGGCTCGTAAACTGCCAATGCCCAGGCCACGGCCAACTACCTAGGGCGCCCAAGGCGCCAAGCGAAACCACCTCCACCCACCATCCACCATCCCTGGCGCCCACCGTGCCATCCTCCCTCCTTCCCCCCCTCAGGCCTGCCCCGGCGTGGCAGATTTCGAGCGCACCCGTAGCTCCCATGCCAGCGTGGCAACAACCGCCCCCGCACCTGCGCCGAGCGCTCCGCTAGCGCCGCACCTCGCGCCGCACGAACAAGCGCTCCGCGAAGCCTCCCAGCAAGCTAGCCATAGCAATGGCGGCTCTGGGACCTAGCTGACGTGTTCGTTAATCAGTAGACTTCGCGAAGTCGATGAACTCACCGTCGAGCTGAATGCCACCGTTGACAACTTCACCGCCCGCTTAGCCCTCGAGGGCTTCTTTCATTAAGTGCAACATCGTTGGGCGATGTTGCCAAATCTGCGATGAATTTATAATAAATAACCGCGTGCAAAGCACCCCGGTGAAGCGGGGTTGTAGTCTACCCTCCCCGCGCCAGTGAGCAGGGAGGTGTAAACCTAACGTTAAAGGAAAACTAGCGCTTTGGGCGCTGGTGAATCCTAAGTTGCTGCCTAATGCGCAAACTAGCGATTAAGTGATAAATATAATACCACGTGGGTGGTGTGCGTGTCGATTTTATAATTAACACGTTCGCGGTGAAACGTGGCAGATGAGTTTAATTGGCTGAGGGTAAACTAATATAAAAGGTTCCTACATCTCAACAGAAAATCTGAACGCTGTAAAGGGAAAATTGAATGAGCAAGACAAAATCGGAGCGACTCACCGGACGGCTACAGCTATCTGCTGCACAGGCGAGTACGCCTGGCGCGTCGACACTAACGCTTCGGCACTGACATAACACTGCAACTGCACTGATGCACGGCGACGATGACTCGACGTCTTCCTCTTCTGCCCTTGAGGCGTCGGGGAGGGCGTGGCCACGGGTGGGCCAAGCGGAGCGCAGGTAACTAGCGGATCGAGCAGGCTGGTCCGGTCGACCGAGAAACTAAGCGCACTGATTTTGTTTGTTTTGTTTTTTTTTTTGCATTTATTTTTTTGATTGGCTTTCAGTTGGTGGAGTTAACCATTACACCCGGCGGAGTCGAGGGCCTTGCAAACTTTAAGCGTGCACAGGCTTCACCTCTTAATTTGTTGGCTTAGCTCCTATTTTTAAACCGTCAGCGATCTAATCGAGGGTGACCAGGAGGGCCGAACCTCGGCTCGGTTAGTCGCTTTTTGATCCTTTCTAACCCGTTAGCAACATGTATCGAGGGCGCCCCGGTGGGCCGAACCTCGGCTCGATCAGTTGCTTTAAGACGTGTTAATTTTTAAAACTAAGAACCGTTCTATCTCGTGGGTGAAAATCGGCCTGGTACGTGCCGATATCTAGTGTACGGGGTATGCGTTTGCCCTCGACGGCGAGGACAAAAAGTGTTGCGTGTGAACGATTTAACGCGCGCTTGCACGATCGTTATCTCGTCATCCGGGTCCGTTAGTGCATGGCGCGGTCGCCTATATCTAACGTGCTTCCTATGTTTAGGATGAACTAATTTGCGTGGTACGTAATCGGCGGCGTTACGTACCAGCTCGTTCGGATGTTGCGAAGCCGAGTCGAAATATCGAATGGACGCTTGTTTCGAGTATTGAAACAAGCGTCCATTCGATATTTCGACAAGAAAGAAGATGGACCGATCACGTCATCGGCTCGAAAAGTAAGATGATCCTTGCGTTGGATGGGAGTGTTAAAAGTGGGTCCCAGTTGTCAAAACAATCTTGAGCTCGTAATTGTCGTTATAGGAAGTCCTTCGAGTAGGCCTCGCAGAATTTTAAAAATATCTACCAAAATCTAATGGAGTTAAAACGCAAAGCGCGTCAATCACAAACAATATTTTCTATTTGCACAAATTGCTGTGATATTTTACTTATATAAGTAAAATTTGAAAGGTCTTATACACAGCTAAAGTTTCGGACAAGTTAGGAAGAAGACATTTATTGCGAAAAACATACTGCTATCGTTCGCAAAATAGAATGCCTAACTGTGTCCTAGTGATAATAAAATAACGATAAAATCTTTGTTAACTGTTAATTTACATATTGATGATATTGGTTATGAAAAATATTAGATTTATTTAATAAGTCGTCAAAAATTAAACGTAATAATGAGTCAAGTTGATCAAAGCCAAAAGTTACAATAACGCGTTTTTCGGATTTCAGGTGACCACATATGGGCGCGCGGTTCGTGGTACTAAGTTATAAGCAGAAAGTTGGTCATTCATGTCTCGTGACTTTAAACTGTGATGTGAGTAGTACTGAGTGGAAACTCCGGAGAGCAACTGCATGCGACTGTGGCGGCGCTGGCCACCTACAGCGCGGCGATGTTTTCGCATGTACCCTTCTTTTTTTTAAGGTTAGGTAGAGTAATAAAGCAAAAACGAGGACAGGCGAAAAGGAGCGTTTTTGTAAGGAAGAAAAGAAGAGGGACGCCTAACTAATTTGCGTTTGTATAAAGCGAAGAAACAAGAAATGTGGAAACACGAAGTACTTTAAAACAGCGGCTGCTGAAGATATTGCTTAAGGCATATTGTAAATAATTTATGTTTATGTTGTTAAGTCCTTGCGAAAAATTATTTGGATTATGAAATTGCTAAAAAAAATTATATTCTGTTTAATGATATGAATTCTATAAAAAAGGAACTATAGTAAATTTTTGCGGTCTGATTTGGCAGATGTTAACACGCACATAGTATGAATAGAGATTAGTTGACGCATGCCGGCAGCTCTAAGGTGAGCAGGATGTCCTTATCCCTAGGACGCGGACAGTCGGGGGTGCCGTGGTCGCCGAGACATTTGACGCAGCGAGGTCTAGCGTGACAGTTGCGGGCCGAGTGCCCGTACATTTGGCAGTTGTGACACTGCGCGGGGAGTCCGTTCGAGCGAGGTGCTTCGAAGGACATGCGAGTAATATCGCAAATACGTTTAAGGTCGTAGACTTTTTTGCCCTCTGGGGAGCGTTCCAGGGTCAGAAGGACCACTTTGTACGGCTTTTTTGTTTTTGTGTTGAACAGCCTGATTGCAGAGTATATCTGTATACCCTGTTCTTTGATGAAGTCTACGATGTCCTGAGTGGCCATCTCCTTTGGCAGTCCTTTGACGACCGTCCGAAGGACGCGCTCTTCCGGGAGCGCGTAAGTATGATAATAGTAGTCGTTCTTTTGAAGATACGACATTACGTTGCGGTGTGCTTCTACTGTTTCTAGTTGCAACTTGATCCCTTGTAGGGAATCAGTTGCCGTGAATTTGAATTTATTCGATAGGGCCGATCTTAACTGAGCCCACTTCTCCTTGGATCGGATGTATAGTGGGGGCGGCTTTTTGTCTCTAGGCGAGACAGTTGGTGGTTGCCGTGAGGCGGCTGATGTTGTTGGCTGTGAGGCAGCACTTGGCCGTGAAGCGGCGGTTATGATTGGCTGTGAGGCAGCACTGGTCGATGGCCGTGAGGCGGCGGTTTGGGTTGGCTGTGAGGCAGCACTTGTTGGCCGTGAAGCGGTTGAGGTGACGGGCTGCGATGCAGCACTTGAAGTAGGCCGAGAAGCGGCTGGTTTTGGCCCTGAGGCCGCGGAGGCAGGCCTTGCGGCCGAAAGGTCGTCGGACGATGATTTCGGCGCTTTGACGGGTGGATCGGGTGATGATGGCGAGGACGCCGGGGGGGACCTATTCTTGCGCTTTTTGCGCGACTTGACCGGTAAAAATCCTCCTGCGTCACTGTCGTAGGCTTCGTTGGCCTCGACTTCTGTCTCGACATCCATTTCGGATTCGGACGACGGGGTTGGGGTAGAGTCCTCGTGTGATGTGTGTGTGCATGTTTTTTTTTTTTTTTACACATGATATGGTATTGTTCTATTTTTATGAATTATATTTTCTTTGTTATTTTGTAATATTTTTACATTAACATTCATATCACTCATTACCTTGTATGGTCCCATATAAACTTGATCCAACTTCTCTCTATTTTCATTTTTAACAAGTCATAAATCTCCTCTTATATTTAATTAAATTTATCGTTTTATCATAGTGTCCTTTTCTGCGCAATTTTGAATTTATCAAATTTTGTTTTGCTTTGCTGCGATTTTGTAATCTATATTTTAATTCAAAAGGATAGTCGTCAAGTTATAAATTGGATCAATTTTATTTACAAGATTCTCGTATCACACATTTCAATACAAGGCATAGGGTGTTTTGTGTTCAGTATAAACCAGTAATTGAACGGCCCATTTTGAGGCTTGGGTTGTTTTATCCTTAAAGCTCCAATGATTTTGTGTGGAGTTTTCAAGGATCCTTTACTGATGGTGATATGCAGTGGATTGTATTTGTTTTTTTCTAATAGTTTAAAACATCTTTCATTGTTGCTTGAATCTGTACCTCATCATTTAATTTCCTCGAATCCTCGTAAATAATTTTAAAACGGCTCTTTTTTTTGTTTTTCAACATTGTATGCTTCTACGTATTTAGTTAATTCACATTGTAAAGTTAGTATAGATACCCATTTAAATCTCTGAAATTGACTATTCAGATAAATTTCTCCAAGCGGGATGAGTACTAAAAGTCATAGGTTTTTATTTATGAAACTTTTGCTTCTGACATTGTTCCATCCTTCACAAAGTTTTTATATCATTGTCCATCAGTCCAATGTTAATCTTTTTATATTATTGTCATTCCTTATACAGCATTACCCTGCTGGTAACATGAATCATTCAATATGACCTTTTGGCTTCTTTTGTTCTACCTTCGTTACACCTTTTATTATACAGATTCGTGGCCCTTTTGGCATTATTTTATTTTTACTTGAATAGTCTTTAATTGACTTTTATTTCCTTTTTTTTATTTATGAAGTTCTTTCTTTTTCTTTTTGAATTCTTATAATTTCTCCTGCGAAAACTTCGTTCAACAGATCTAGAATTAGGACATTGGTAATATCTGTTTAAGTGTATATAAAATGTTTTTTCTGCTGTAATATTGTTTAAACCGTGCTTTATTCTTACTAAATTCGTTATCAAACGTAAATTCTATAAATCTTTAGCCTTTTAAACATTTCTACGACTCTTGGATGATCAGTCCAGTCGTTTAGTTTAGTTTCATGTCGTCATCTTGTCTTTTTATTTCATCGATCATTTTCTTTGTTTTCTAGTCAACTCTTAAGGTAATTGACTTCTTTGTTCCCTTTTATCTTCCGATGTCAACACTATACGAGATAACGCATCTGAAGCTACATTATCTTTTCCTCGCGTGTTTCTATACATAATCCTTTCTTCTAAACATAGTCTAAATTTGGTCAGTCTGTTTGATGGGTTGTTCATATTAAATAAATATATTACGGCCATGATCGGTCAAGGATTTTTGAACTTTCGGCCATAAAGATATGGTCGAAAATATTTGAAGCCACCATTCAAAAGTTCTTTTCTATCACTGGATAGTTAATTTCTTGCTTTGTTTAATTGCGACTAGCATACGCCACGGGCCTTTTATCCTGATTTGATAAAACAGCTCCAATTCTAAACCTGATGCATCAGTATGTAGTATAAACTCATTATTTCTTCCAAAATTCGGATATTGCAACAATGGTGGGTTACTAATGTCTTTTCAGGGTATCAAAAGAAATTTGACAATCTGTATTCCATTGAAAGAAATATTTTCTAGTTAAATTATTTAAAGTTCTGTAATATGTGCAAAGGTATAAACTCCTATAATAATTATGGACGAATCTTTTGACTTTCATCTGCATTTTCGGAGTAGGATAATCTTGAATGGCTTTAAACTTTCTCAGGATCTGGTTTAATACCTTGTGGTGTCACAATGATTCTAGATACAAGAGTTCTTTTCTTAAAAGTTACACTTTAGCGGTTCAATTTATTTTACTTTTCTTAATCGTGAGAATACATCAATAGGTTTTTTGTTGATTCAAGTTACGTCCTATTACAATAATATCATCAAAGATATACTTGCACTTTTCATAATTTAACCCTGATAATCAATCGTCATAGCTACTGAATGCACTAGGACTTGTTTTAGACCCATTGGTGGTTTCATTGATAATGTTTATGGCTACAAATGCTGTATTTTCGCCTCCGCATCTAATTTATTTGATAATAAGCCTTGATTTAGATCCATGGTAAAATACATAGTCCCGATAAAGAATCCAATATTTCCGTTATGTTTGGTAATGAATTTATCATCTAGAATACCTCATTTAGTTTCCTATAGTCAAGTACAACTCTCCATTTTTTTCACCATCGCGTCAATTTTCTATACAATTATAATGGACTAGACCATTCGAAATTGACTCCTCAAAATGTCATTTCTATCATGTCCTGTTTGTTTCTTATTTCCGTTTTTTGCGAATGTGTTTCTATAGGTTTATAGTAAACTGGACTTTGTATTTCTTTTATGTATTTTCGTTCATATAAATTACAAGTGTTCAGCCATCACCTGGCAGTGAATATGGTCTGCAAATTTAGCACAGATACTAGCTATATTTGTTTTTTCTTCCGATTTAAATTTTCTAGTTTTAATAAATCAAAACTTTCTAACTCTTTTCCATTGTTTTGTTACTTCTTTAAATTAAAACAATAAAATGCATCTAAAGTATTATTTGAGGTGTAAAAAATATAAAATACTTCAGTTTCCTGTTTCATAATACGTACCTGATATTTCCTGTTTACTTTTACTTATACTGTTAGAAGAAATACTCCATCACACTTCCTTGAAGTAATTACGCAGTTTTAGTGTGATTAGTATTAATTTCAATAACTTTTCACATCTAGCTGGCAATTTTATGCTTGTAGAGTTAATATTTGTTCTTGAAAACATATTTATTTGTTGTCGTACAATTAGAATCTTTTTGAAGGGTTAATGTTTGATTTTTCAAAATCTAGTAATGCCTTATATCTTAACAAAAATCTTGTCCAAGATACCATCAATATTTAATGTTAGTGATTGAATATATGAAATTCATGTTTAAATTTGAGTTTCTATATTTAAGTGCTAATTCATTACCTTCAGTAATTTTAACCAATCCTTTAATGTATGTTGTTTTTAAGTAATTTTATCAGTAATATGTTTGTATAAAGTATATTTTATTAAATATAATTGTTGCGCCTGTGTTAGAAAAATTGTATATTTTTGTTATTTATGTAAAATTTAACTGAATTCATATTATTATAGCTCATTACATATTCATTAGTTTCGAAAACCAATTGGTATCGGTATTATCATGTTCTTCCTTTTAGTTTGACGAATTCTGTGCCAAATTACTTTGTTGTTGGTTTCTACTATTTGATTATTCAGTATTAGCGATACATCTATCCCATCGTTTAATCTACCTCTACTCTTTGCTTGATTTCGACCTCGTGAATAATTTGTGTTCATGAATACATTCTTCTTATACCGCGTTGTTGGGTTTCATTGGTTTGTAAACGTGGCTTACGATCCATTACCGAACCCGATAATAGGACTTCCTTTCAATAATACTCATTGGGTGATGGAGAAGTAATTGTTACTTCTTCGTCCTTTGCCCTTATGCGTCTTTCAATGAATTGTAATTTCCGCGGCTATGATTTTCAATCTATCATTTTCAGACCATTAGTAAATTATGTATTGCCTGTTTTCATTTATGGACTTGGAATGCTGAAGGCATCTGATTTTCCTTAGCTTAGAGATAGTAAGTCAACAACAGTTGCTCACCTCTGAAACCGAATTTATCAATCGATTTATTACCTTGGAACAATCTAGTACTTCCTTTGTAACGCGTTTCCTGATTTACTAGTCAGGAGGTGTTTTCTCATATCGTTAACCATTTCTTCCACATTGCTGTAGGTATTTTTAATCTCTTCGCTTTCGTGACAATCGTGCTTCAATACAAAATTATAAGAATTCATTGCTTTTTTAAATCATTTTGTATATAATTCAATGATCTATTAACTGCAAAGGTACATTTTCTGTGTCGTCCATTACGGCAACAGAGAAACCTGTTTTAAATCAAACCTTGTTTCATTGACATGATTGTCTCTTTCTAAGTTAGTTATTTCGTCAAAAGTTTATCTATTTCTAATGTTATATCTAAATCTCCTACACTAGTTTTATACTTTTATATATTGGTTATACTTTTTATACTTCCTTAGCTACCTCGATTTTCTTTTGCTGTTTCATTCTAACTTTATTCCAAATTTAATTAAACATTGTCTTATTTCTATAAATTATTAAAATATTCTTGTATTATATCTGACATTTATAATTTAAATATTGATAAGAAATTATATCCATTTCTAATAAATTTGATTAATACATTGATTATATTAAATCTTTATACAACATAAATTTGATTCAAATAAGTAGTTATGTCACTTACAGTTTATATATTACTAGACCGACGATCTACTGACCGCAGCGCTATCTCGGTGGATTGTCGCTATCTTCTTTGTCGCCCTTTTGTAGCTTCTTGTATATTGAATACGCCAGTATTATACACCGAGATCACCACTATTGAACTGATTAAATTGTATGTTGTCTGCATTTCAGGGTCGATGCTGTTTGGTGCATAATTATTTTGACCCTTTGAGGGGATGATTACTTTTCTTTTTTGTCTTCTTTGACGTTGTTGCCCATTCTATTGTTTTTATTGTATTTGTTATTTACCACTCAGCAAACGTCGAGTCCCGTTCCCATATGATTTTCCATATAAATAAAAGATTGCCTTGTAACTATAAATTATAAACAACATTTTGGCTCACTGATACGGAATCAAATTCAGAACTTAGGTGCCAAATACGGCAGGCAACTTAGACGCTTGATACTCGACGCGAGTGCACTGGCAGGGTCGCCATGTGATGTGTAGATGGAGAGAGTGAAATAAATCAAACGGGCGTGGAGTATACACTGAATTATTTGGGAAAATTCATCCCTTTTATATAATTATAACAATAGGTTAATAATGTGTCAGGTTACAATGTTTACATTAGGGTCTAGTTACTAATTAAAGTGATATTATATAATTAATATGATATTATTAAATATGACACTGTTTATACTTAAAGTCACGTATAACCTAAATTCCTTAGTGATATCTCATTAAAGTACTTATACATACACTACACTCGGATTGCTCCTCGGTCATGGTGTCGGAATCTTCCGACTGCTCCGACGCGGACGTGGAATTAGGGGTCGCGGCGCGAGATGAGACGGACCTAACTATTTTCCGCTTTAACTTTTTCGAGCCGCAGCGGGCGTCGATGGCGGCGCGGATGGCGTCAATGGTGACGTGCGCGCGTTTATCCTTATAGTCCTCAAAGTTGAGGCCGAGGTCGGACAAGGTATATTCTAGTGTCGGCATTTTGCCTGATCGCGTGAATTTACTTTACTTTACTAACAGCTATCATACAAGCACCCCCGGTGAAGCCGGAGGGTTGTGTGCCCTACCCTCCCCGCTCGTGAGCAGGGAGGTGTAAACCTGACGTATTTAAAAAACTCTAGCGCTTTAGGAGCGCTAGGTGTATACCTACGCTGCTGCCTAGTGCAGCAAGCGACGAATATTGATTTCGGAACGATTTGACATCCTTATACATACGCTGCAATTCTTAAAAAAATGCAGCATGCATTATTTTTTTTAATGCAAATAACTAATTGTCAATAATATAATGACGAAACTCATTCTTTGTAGTATTACCGTGACTAATAATAAATTAATTAAGTAGATTGTATCGATTTTTGTTGTGATTTTTCGTATAGTAGTAGTACAAAGCGTTTAGCACGGTAAATGTACTTACATAATTAGCATTTTAGGCGATTAGACACAATTTTGCGAAACACATTTCTATATTGCAATGTTTATTATGGTGCTAAGGAGAAGGATTAGATTATTGACATATTGCTGTGTTAATTCATTCTGTACGTGCTATTCCGCAAAACATAATTTTTATCTATTTTATAATGTTGGAACACCATTAGCAATACAAGGCATAAGAAATGTGGTTAAATTTCTGATAATTCTACGATAAACATTTCTTTGTCCAAATAAAAATGTTGTTGCTGAAGGACTGGTTTGAGTTTCATTTTTTCTAACAACAACGCGTTTTATTATTATCCTTATATAATGAAATTTTCCCTTAAGTTGAGATTAGATTATTAATTATTAAAAATTTTGCGACTAAGGAAAACCTGAAAACCTTTATATTGAGCCATAGACTTAATGATTGAGGTAATTAAAAACATTCTATTAAAAACTTGACTGCTATTAGAAGCTGTATATTGAGATAGGCAGTTCCATTTTCCGTTGCATTTTTTGTGTCCTTGTCTTTCATTTTGCTGCGCACTCCTACCCTTTAACAAGAGGGGGGCAAACATATAGACCAGACCGCCGTTGCTTGATCATGGAAATTTCCTGTTGAGTGCACAAATTGCTTATTTTGAGTAACAAATTAAAACCTCAAAATTAAATTTATTACAATGAATGTAAAAGTTTAAAGATGTTTCTGAAATCGTCTTAATTTTTGTCGGCCTGTAAATGACAAATACGCCTGAATATAATACTTTATAATAACGTATACTTTACGTAACGAACAAGTTCGGTGATATCTTGTATAGTATCAGATAAACTATCGGTATAAATTATACAATTGAGGGAAATAATTTATAGTAGTTTATGAGATTAGTATCATCTTTATATGGTTACATCGTGTCCTTTATATCAGTGTACCATAACAACTAGTGTGGGGGGTAGCACACATCGATGAACTTAATTTTATGTGCCGGTGGCGTAATATATTATTCATTGGGCATCGCACCTAAACTCGAACGCCAGACGGTACCCGAGCACATTATTGTTTGCGATGCTTACAAAGCTGCAAGGATTCAGTTAGTACTATCTGGTCTGATAATATGCAGCATTTTTATTTTCAATGGTATATCCATTGGCGTTCAAGGAAACTAAAATAAACAGCGATGTAATGTTCGCGCAAGTAGCGCCTGCCTGGATTTTGTATTTTACGTGAAAGGGATTTTGTAATGTTTTAATAATCCTTTAGCAAGGACACAAGTACTGACGGCTCGCTTCTAGAATTGGCCGAGAAGATTATGCGACTCCCCTCGTGGGGGAATAACAGTTGTAATCCGCCGTCGAGCGTCCTGTAGTGTATTTTGGAAACAAACGTGTAAACTGATCTATCTCGTCATGGACATGTCATGCAAGTCGGCCATATTGACATATGAAAAAAATCGATGACCGACTAAAACGACAAAAAAATAGGCAAGATAATTATATTCCACAACAGAACTTTTATCATAAGGCATTTCTTTTGCTCTCGCGAAGTAAGTCTGAGGCAATTTCCTGGAGTCAAGGCAACGTATGTCATCCACTACAGGTAAAGATAGTAATGAGATGAGTATATAGAGAATGTTGGGTTTTAGCCCATTAGGACCCCTTGTAGGAAAATTGAATTGCCGAAATTTAGCATTTTTATTTCTTAACTCTAGGTCGAAGCTGACTCTTGTTTTCACCGAAGCTAATACCCGTTCCACTTCCGACGCACTGTCTTGTCAGCGTGCGTCTATTTGAGCATTTTTGCAGTATTCAACTGCACAACTGCCATATTTGACGCAAGCTCGAAGCAGCAGAAGGCTCATTGCCCGATTAGATTGGCAATCTTATAGCTGTGGCCTATTTGGGCGTAGATTGTACAACTAATATTCTAAATATCTTGAACAAGGTTTAGGTTGATACATATTGGTAGTACTTGTACGTTTAACGCTAACAAATCGCTTATCTACGGAAACCACAAGAGTGGTCTCCTCTAAAGCTTCTACCAGGCTGCTCAGAAATTTTATTTACGAAGACGAGCATAACAAGAGCAGTATCGACCCTTGCGCATGTCGATTCTCCATCGATACATTTCACGAACAGTGGAGGGACTTGCCGCTTGCTTGGATATTACCGCTACCGTCCATGACTCTCCATGACCTTGTTGGTGCAAGGGGCTCTGGAGGATGGCCCTCAAATCGCTAGCTTCGAAAACCCAGATAAATCGGCAAAATTAGTAGTAGCCACAAGGTTACTACCACCTACAATTTCAGATTAGTGTGCTTTAGTCTTCATGACGACCGTCCGTCTACGAGGACAACTTGCAAAGCGGCACCATTGCATTAAAAGTAGCTTGCTGCTCAGTTTGCAATGATTTTATGTGCTACATCAATACGTAGTTTGTACAGTATGAGGTCTAAACTGGACAGAAAGCTTGGTAATTATGTAATTTACTTGGTAATTGTGCAATTTCCTGTTTGGGGTGTAAATGTTTCTAGTTTCTTTTCAAATGTTGTCGTTATAAAGTGTCCATTACTCAGCCTGTATTATTGGCAGTTGGGGTGGCAACTCTTACATACTAGAAAAGTGTGTAATTATACTCCTGTCTACCGAGTTGAAGACATAATATCGATTCTTTATCGGAAACTGAAACACTGGAGCAATCATTATGGTAACTCTGAATCCCTTCGGTTACCCATGCCTTGAATAGCATTGCAAGAAATGAGAAGAACACTTTGTAGCTCATATTTTAAACACCCTTAGTATAGTTATAAATGAATCTGAGAAACTTCATGTTGTATATAATTAACTATACAAATTAGTGTTTTTCGCCCATCGATGTCTAACCGTTCTTATTCGTGCAATACATATGTAATCACATTGGCGTTTATATTTAACCAGGAGATAATAAACAGGTCTCGATATATTAGCTTCTAATAATGGTCAACTTGTTTAATAGCAGAATATTGCCTGAAAATAAAATGCATATTAAACATACTTACCTTATTAAAGTCTTAATTTTTGTCTCTTCGTGGCTTCTTATTTCGACACGATGATCAAGCAACGGCGGTCTGGTCTAGTCATTAGTTTACCAGACCCCTCCTGGTAAAAATGTAGGGATGTGCAAAAAAGACGCCAAAATGAGGGAAATGGAAAGAAAATGTAAGTATGTTTACCATTCATTTAATTTTTATGTGAAATGCTATCATTACTTCTATTTTTGGTTGATAAAAATTTAAACGATATGTTTAATTATTTGATTTTGACAACAAATAAGAAATGCAAATATTTCTTAAATAGAATCATGTGAACGATACTAAAATTTACACAATTCTGTTATTGTTTCAAGTTGTACACTGCATGTAGGAAGTAAAAAATAATGTTGTTAAGTTTGAATTGTTATGATTCGTCTAAAATAGAATGATGAGGCATTTTTAAGTGAAAAGATTTTTAAGTGATATATGAAGTTTAAAACAACAAATCAATTACTTTGAGATCGATGTGAGCGCATCAAATGTTTATAAGTTTTAATAATACAATTATAACGTTTTAACTATGTGAAAAGCTTCCTAACTAAATAACGGATTTAATGAATATATTAACATAACTTATTAAATAAAAGTCGGAACAACACTTCATATTGAGTCATACGAAAGTTTAAAGCTATAACAAAATAATTTAATTTTGGTATTTGTTTTTTTTTGAAGCTATACTTCTTTAGGCGCGTTATGAAAAAATGATGAGAGTGAAATTTTACGATGCGTCACACAAAATTAAAAGTTTATAATGAAAACGGTGAAATGGACCTTATTACATAGTGATAAGGTTGATTTTTGTGTAGTGATAATGGAGTTTTCGTTTTTTATTTGCGATAGTTGTTGCATAATGTGCTCTATGAGTTAGGATTAAGGTTCGTTTTGGATATATATATATATATATATATTATTATTAATAATATATATTATAGTATTTAAATTTATATTAAATATATTATTATATAAATATATAAAATATTTGTAATGATGTTTATTCAACTTGATATAATGGTAATATTTTTATTCATTTTAATATATCAACATTGTGATTTATCTATGTAATACGTTTTAGATAAGCGCCATCTAGTCACACATAATCAAAGCTTCTGATTTATAGTACCGCTGTACAAGTAAGCCAAAATCTCTTAGGAATTCTACATTTGTAAGCAACAGATGGCGCTGAACTACCAGTTATATCGTATATCAAAGTACGTCTTGTGAATCCATAAATTCTTAATCGAATTATTTATGATTAGTTCTTGTAAATCTATCATCTTTAATTATCTTAATTATTTTTGATTGATATTACTTACTATTTGTGAATATTAGTGAAAAAAATTGTGCTTATATACTTTTTCAAGTGCTCCAATATAATTGAGGTTAACTATCCGTATGTATTATTTATTGTATTGTAATTAGTTATTTGCATGCAATTAAAAATTAGTTTTTAATGATGCCAAAGAAGTATAACTTCTTACGCGCGTACATAAGTACACGCACCCATTATTTTTTTTATCAAAGTATTTATAAAGTAAAATAAATAAGAATTGCTATTTAAATAATAATTAACTAGTAACAAGAGAGTGGTATGACTTAACTAACGACACCACTTTCGACTTAAAAAGTGGTTGAGTTCGCTGTGCAGTCACGTTGTGGTTTGAACTGTTGGCGTAGCAGCTTGTTCTGTGAGTACCCTCTAATTTTTTTGAAACTATGTAAGCTGTATAGTTTCTTTGTTTTGTTTTGAAACTTAACAACAGTTGTTTGGTTTCATTGATGTCGATATTACTAATTTAAAAACTAGGTAGATTAGAAAGATAGGTTATGTCAGCCCGGCAGGCGCCACTGTATCTAAAACTCCTTTTTGACCTGACGCCTGAACAGCAAATATTACAATATACTAATGTTAGATAAGTAACCTAAGTCGGAATGTTATTTCCAATGAAAAAAGTTTTGTCACTCTACCACCGAGTGTGAAGACGGAATATAGCGGTACTGGAATATACATCTAAGCCGTTGCCCGGAACGAAACTCTGCTTGTTGGATGTGTTGTGCATCTGTGATAATGTTAGTGAGTTAAGTGGTATAAGGCAGTATTACGCATCGACTCATCCCGTGCGAGACATCTGGTGACACTTGTCGGGGCCACGTAAGCCGTTTTAACGTTTTTAACTATAAGAGATGATCAGTTCACGTCATTTTCTTAATTTTTTTTTAAATTCAATTTGAGACTGCTAAAAGTATACTAATTGTTTTAATAGTTGGTTTCTTCATTTTTTATGACAAATCAAAAAAAATATGCATTTAAAGCCAACAATTTCTTTATTGTATATTTAATAACAAACGCAAGAATGTAGTCTTTAACAAATAAACAAAAATGTACTTACTTTTTAAAATAACTAACTAAATAAATAACGTCAATAAAAATGATTATGTTTAAAGGTTCACGTAACGCATAATATTTGCAAATTGTTCGTTATACATTTTTTACAAATACAACATTACCTTATTATAATTACGTCTAAATATAAAATTTCATATTAATAGGGAAATATGTTTTTATTACACAGCCTTGCAACTAAACAATGCCATACGTAAACAAAATGTGAAACTGACCATTATTGAAGAATCGGTAAACTAGCCAACCACAACATTTTCTTCAAACCAAATTACATTATAGTGCTCAAGTAAATGTGCAGAAAGTTAAGTTTTTCTCTATAGCCATTGTGATGCAATTTTCTTCCTCTGAACATGGTCTCATTTTTCATACGCAATCTTAGTGACTATAGTGTGAACGTAACCTGAAATAAGAGGTATGCTTTAATGACTTAAAAGACCAAGACAGATTTCTTCCTATGGGCACAAGTTTGTGCTTAGCTTGTTTTCTGGTTGGTTAGGCTATATCACTATCACTCAATTGTCTCTAAAGTAAGTTTATCCATGGGCCGGAAGGGCATGTAAAAAGTCTGTTAAAGTTGTCAAGACCATCTTTGGCAGACGTTTCAAGACATCAATACTGTCAGATTTGCTAACATCCATTCATCATCAATCCTAATTCGGTTTATCTTTCGGGTTGTAGAGGTCGGATGGCAGTCGCCCTGCATTAGAACTGGTAATAAGGTGATATCAGATGAATTAAGAGCCGTCTCAATATGACTTACTAAGAAAGATATAAACTAGGATTATAAGACAGGCGACCCTAGAATAACAATAGAAAATGCTAGACGGTAGAATATATTAGTGAGTTCTAACCTTTGCGAGTGCTGTAACAATGTGTTGTTCTCAAGTCGTCAGCTTCAATTTTTTTTTTTAATATCTTATCAGAATTTTCCTTTATTTGTATCATCATCATCAGCAGCCTTAATCTGTCCACATAGGCCTCTTTCAATGATCGACAAGACGGCCGATTATTTGCTACTGGCTCTAACTTGAACCGGATACTACACAGAGATCGGTATCCCGCCTGGTCGGGGTTAGCAAACCATTTGATCCATCGGCCACCTGTCCCTCTATGTGACCTTTATTTTGCGTATAACAAAAATAGATTTTAGTATGTACAAAAATATCGATGCTTTCGTAATATTTCTTTTGGATTCTGTAAGTTAGTTTAAGAATCTCTTCATCTTGGAAGTACGTTTTCTTCTTTAATTTGTTTTGATCGCGTCCAAAATCACGGGTTGATTGTAGAGTGACAATCTTTCACCCGCACCCTCTACAATACAAGCATTCATTATGAAATAATGATAATCTCCGTGGTGAAAATATAATTATAGCCATTGCTTCTACACGGTACTGTATCTCCGACAAATGCAGAATAGATATTTTTTCTTATTAATAAAGTTTCAACAGAAACTTGGCTTCGGTAGATCTCTCTCTTCAATCGCTTTATATTTTTTTAACTCTTTTTTAAACATGCATGAAGTTACGATAATCATTATTTCCTGCCATCCATGTTCGTTGGTTGTTTTTGTTCGAATAATAATCTGATCACACAAAGTTTATTTCGTACGTTTCTGTACATTGAAGTAACATTTACATCATATTACATTTATTGTAACAACTTCATAAACTTACATAACAACAACAATCAAACATATATGATTGATTTAACTATACAGGAAGTAGTTTGACGACTAAGAAATTAGCAACTACTTTTAACAAAAATAAAAAATCTACTTCTAGTAATTATAAAGTATTTGGTTTCACAAAAAGTTGACCCTGAGAATAATGAAAGTATTTCCAAATATCAGTTAAACAAAAACGGTTTAGCCCTTCACAACACACAATTTAATTCACAACTGTTAACATTGTTATAGACATATGAATTTGCATACATAATTTATAAAGAAATTCAAATTCAAATATCTTTATTCAATATAGAAGTTTACACTTGCTTATTGATTGTCAAAAACACTACCACCGGTTCGGAAAAGGACGCCTCAGACCTGAGAAGAACCGGCGAAAGAAACTCAGCGGGCTATTTTTTATGTCATCTTTTAAAAATAACAAACAATTTGATAATTCGGCATTACATATTATGCAATTTTGAAACAGGACCTGGAGCGAGCATTCCATTACCAGGCTGTTTTATCATTTAAAAATCCATTAATATCGTAATAACCTTTAACACATAAACGTTCCTTCACTACCTTTTTAAATTTATTAATAGTTAAATTCTGAACGTTTACTGGGATTTTGTTGTAGAAACGTATACATTATCCCATAAAAGACTTGCTTATTATTCGCAGTCTAGTTGCTGAAAGAATTAAGTTATGTTTGTTCCTTGTATCTATATCATGTGCATCACAATGTCTTAGAAAATCATCTCTATTTTTGGCACATACATTAAATTTTCAAATGTGTCATTATTTTTATTTCAGTAAACAACTTTCTTAATAATTCTATGGGGCATAGACTGCACGAATTGCACGTTTTTGGACGACAAAGATCGTATTATTATCTGCCGCATTTCCCCACAGTAGAATGCCATAAGACATAATACTATGAAAAGAGCTGAAATATACTAAACGAGCTGTCTCCACATCGGTTAATAATCTAATTCTGTTCACTGCGTAAGCTGCAGAGCTTAGTTTACTAGCTAGCCTATTCTACAGTTAGTAGTTCTAGTATCTACAGTTATTCCTAGAAATACAGTTGATTCAAATACGTCTAACGCCTCCCCATTCATAACCACTTCAAATTTAGCATGCTTCACATTAGGAGTCATGAATCTAATACATTTTGTTTTCCTTTGGTTTAATAGCAAGTTATTAACACTAAACCAATTCGCTACTCCAGAGAGAGTATTATTTAGATCGTCATTTATTGACGTATGTCGTTTAATTTTAAAAATCAGGGAGGTATCATCTGCAAATAATACTATCTCTTCGCTATTATTTATCACACATGGTAAGTCGTTTATATAAATGAGTAAGAGAAAAGGCCCAAGAGTGGATCCTTGTGGGACCCACAATATTTACCGGGGCCCCGGGAGATCCATTTTGATTTGATTTTACCATTATTTTATTGTTGAGAGCTCAAATTCGACAACTCGTAGAACTTTATTGTTTGCCGACGATAGTGCTTATTTCACGTCATCTCGTCGGCTCGATATTGCAGTAAGGGAAATTCAGAGGTTGCATGACTTGCTTCCGGAGTGGTTAGACAAATGGCTCATTTTCTTAAACGTCGGTAAAACGAACAGCCTTTTGTTCGACCATACACACCGCTTCTGTACCGTACTGGAAGTTCGTGGTCGTGGTATACCCTGGGAGACGACTGTAACTTACCTCGGAGTTAAAATTAACCACTCGCTAAGCATGGTCTTCCAGGTGAATAAAGTCATTCGCCGCACCAGAGTAGCTTGAGCGGTATTGTACCCTGTACTAGCATCCCATCTGCCTCTCCGTTGTAAGTTAGCGGTTTTCAAGGGTTATATCAGGTCATGGATTACCTACGCGGCACCGTCCTGGTACGCTTTACTGTCTAACACTCAGAGGAAAAGATTAAAAGCCCAACAAAATCTTTGTCTGCGCACGATCGTTGGGGCCAGACGATACGTCAAGAACGATGTCATCGCGCGAGACCTTTAGGTTGAAACCGTCAAACAATTTATAGTCTGTCTCTCGAGACGTATGTTTGATAGTGCGGATAGCGATTCGCACCGTTGCAAGCGCGCCCGTCTGACGGTCGTCCTTATCCACGGGAGTTACAGCAGGAGGAGGATTCATTCCGGTGTGGAGTTGTCAGATCTCCCATCCGGCGCGTCCCCAGGTTGCGGATAGGAGAACGCCCCCCAGGTGCTGCGTCTCTGCTCCGTTAAAGGGTGGAGATGTGGCGAGGAGCAGTTGCTCCCAGAGGTGAGCCTGTTGTGTCGGGCCTCAGACCCTCGCTCCCGGTACCCCTCTTTATTAAGAGGAAACACGGGATGCGAGCCGGTCTACCCCCTGCGAGTGCGTCAGAGCCTCGCCGAGCGTGATGTATGAAAGAGCAAAGGTATGAATGTGTGTGTGGGGGATTGGGGCAAAGGGCAAAGGGCAAAGAGCGAGATGTATGAATGGAAGTCCCCGAGAGGGGACGGTGTGATTCGTTCAGTGTATTGCACTCGGCTTTGCCGAACACCGGGCGATCTCGGCCTGTCGTGGGTGTCGTGGATCACGTCTCGCGGCCTGCGGCAGTGCTGCCATGCGATGTAGGGTCCTGCCTTCATTGGTCGGACCGCGAGGAGACAACCTCTCTAAAAAACCGTTGATCTCGGCGTTGTGGTATGTGGCGTCGGGTGCTCGCAAGAGCGGCTGGAACGATACACCTGCCAATAGCGGCCCACCCTGGGAACTTCCCGCCCCCCAGGCGTATTTAGGGTTACCGGTGCGACATGGTCCCTGGCCCAGTGGACATGTTTTACCTACTACTCGTGGGATTTTTAATGGAAAATCTAAAATCAAACAAGCATGGAGAGAAGGAACAAAAACACGAACATGGTGAGAATTTGGACTCCGATTCAAGTGTAGGGAGAGGCGCGGACCAGGTGAAGGCCGGCTCTCTGAGGGTGAAGGCGCGGGGTTTTCCCCTCAAATTCATTTATAGGAAGCGCACTAGACAGGATACAGCTGGCACTCAAAGTGAGTCTTCCAGTGAGGAGGATCAGTCGGCGCAAAAGGTGGCGGCGGCGGAAGAAAAGGGGCGACCTGCGTCTCCTCTGATGCGAGATGAACGTTGGCGTTTTCTAAAACGCCCAACCGCGACAGCTGCGATATCGCAGTCGAATAGCGGCAGCCAGCAGGACCCTACCACCGATCTGGTCCTGCTGGCAAAAACGAGGAAGGCCCAAAAGGCAGCAGAGCGTGCGGAAAAGGACCGCACGCTCGAAGAAATGGTAGAGGCCGCTCGGAGGGAGCGAGAGATTGTGGAGGACGATTCCTTATCGGCGGAGGATGCAAAGGAGATGGCGCTCAAAAATCTGGGCATCATCTCCCAGGTTGCCACAAGATCAGGCAACCTGAAGGGTACTTACGTACGTGCCCTTAAAGAGTGCTCCTCCGCCGTAAAACAGTTGGTGGACGTGATGAGCCACTCCACCCAGTCGGCCGAGATCCGCAAATACTCGGCTGACAAAAGGGCTCTAGTAGCTCGGGTGGAGGCCCTCCAAGAGGAAGTGCGACGCCTCAAGCCGCTTGAAAAGGAGAACCGGCAATTGAAGGCCGCCGCTAAGGATGATGTCCACGTTTTGGGACTGCCTACGGACCTAGAACAAATCCTGAGGCGCCTCATCGTGGACATGGTGGGCCCTATGCTCCAGGCTCACCGCGACGACATTGAGGACCGCCTTCTGCCGGAGAAGCGGCTCCGTCCTCCACTGGCCGCCGAAAAACGGGCGGCCCCCACATTTGCGGCAGTAGTGAGGCCTGCTGCTGCCCCTGCTACCCCTGCTGCCCCGCTACGTGCAGCGCCGGTGGCCGCATCGGCAAAAAGGACCACGACGCCGAAGGATGGGCTCCAAGTTGCCAAAAAAAGGTACAAACTGGAGGATATCGGCATCGATGGCCTACGTTTTCGCCAGGCGGCAACGGGGGCCCGGATACTCCAGGTTCCGGGGGCCGACAGCGGCGAAAAGGCCAACCAATTGGCAGTAAAACTTCGCCAATTGGTTGGCCCAGAGGTGGCAAAAATATCCAGGCCCGAAAAGTGCGCGGATCTTCGCATCTCAGGCCTGGTTGATTCAGTGGAAAAGACGGAGGTGGCTGAGGCGGTAGCGCAAAAAGGCAGCTGCCCGGTCACCTCCGTAAAAGTCGGAGAAATCCGCCAGGCCCGGAAGGAGGCCGCGGAAAGGGACAGGGAGGCCTTGAGCGCCCTGGCTATCCGTAGAAGGCCAGGGCGCCGAAGAGTGGCGTACGCGTGCAACCTTCCCCCCTGACACTGAGCCCCTGGGCGGCCGGCAAGAGGGTGCCCACCACCCAGAGAAGGGCTCAAGAGGGAGCGCCGTGGTGTTTGTTCCGGCACGGCACCTAAAGCGACGTTCCGGGTGTCCCAACACATTGGTTTGTTAGTGGGTATACCGGCCGCTCCATCTTGGTTCGAAGCCCACATATCCCGCTGCCCCTCACTTTGGCGGGGGAATCCGTAAGCTAGATTTTTCCAACGGAAATAAAAAAGGTGGAGGATTCATTGGGCGCAGGGGGAACCAATGAATTATTCCCGAGTTGACGCTAAATATTTAATGGCCGAAAGTGGATTTACTCGTATGGAATTGCCGTTCTTGATACACGGGCGTAAGCGCCTGTCGTTTTAATTGCGGCAAGTTTCAATGTAAAAGAATTGCTTATATAGATAAAGTTGTGTACACTTTGTCTGTCAACTTCTAGCGAGGTTCTCAAGGGTGTCTACTTGTAGATGGCCTTCAGCACCGCCTAAAATATATTCTGATGAAGCTGGGTCATCACTCAGGATGACGTGAAAAGTATATTAGTCTCCGTAAGATTACAAAAAAGAGCAATCAAATGACCGGGGTTGTCTGTGTGCACCCTGAGATGATGCTCGGGACGTGGGGAATGTACCCCGATGCCCGTACCTGCTCTGCCCGATCGTTAGGGCAGTGTAGAAGACCCTCCGCTGCTGCGCCACTACAATAATCGTCTGCGCCACGGATTATACTACTATCGCCATCGCCATTTGTGAACTCCATGCCAGCCGACGTACGTACTTCCACCCCTTTTCATTCGAAAAGGGGTCGGCAGTACAAGCACGCAGAAGCGTGCTGTGAACAGCCCAGCTCACGAGCCTCTCACGCCGCCCTCTGTTTGCGGTCGTGTTGCTGCCCTCCCCCCCCCTCGGGGTCTCACCAGGCACGGGCTGACCGCACAAGGGGGGTTAGGCGTGAGATCTACTCACAGGAACTGAAATTCCCCACCGATGTCGGACAAAGGGAGACATGAACCACCGCGTCCTAGACGGCGCACGGGGCCGGTCCCTCTGATTGATCGCCCCGTCGTCGCTGGAGACATCTTCAATAGAGAGCCGCCTGTGCCACTGCCGCCAACCCGACGCCAAAGAACTGGTGAAGAGTCCACCACCGCCGCCCAGTCACCGCCCAGGACGCAGATGGAGTCAGCGAAATCTGATGATGTCCAGCTGACCCATCTCGCGCCTCAACCGAGGTGGGCAAAGGTGCAAAGGCGAAGCACTCCACCAGAACCGGAAGAGAAGAGGCCTAAACTAACCGGTGAGGACGAAGATGATAAATACTTTTCTACGTCGACGACCTCATCGGCAGATTCGTCGCCGGAAAGAACGCCATCAACACCGTTGGCTGAGCGCAAAGGAAGGGTACACTCCCAGCCACCGAGATCGCCGTCGGCAACTCGCATGTCGACTCCTGGACTATCACCGCCCAGAGAGTTCTACGAGAGCGAGGCTGAGTTACAGGAGGGGGGGGGGGAGAATTACTACCTAAATGCGACAACAACATCCTACGCAACATTGCCTTCCAACCTGATGCCTATGTCACCGTTCCGCCCGCTATCGAACGTGCCTCAAGGCAGCCAGAGCAGCAGCAGCCAACGCCATCAGCAGCAACCAACACCGCCACCATCCACTTCGGCGCCAGTTCCCATGCCGAGAGCAATCACACCGCCGTCATACGCCGGAACTGCAAGAAACAAGTGACCTGTAGACCATAGAAACACAGTAAGTGACATTAATAATACTGACAATAATAATACCAAACAAACCGGTATTAACAAGCCACCAGCTACATATCCACCAATTGTAGTGGAAAACCTCCCCGAGTGGACCAACCACTTTGCTAAACTAAGAAACTCTTGAGCCAACCACCTAACGCCCGCCCTTATGGGAAAGGGGTACGGTTCATCCCCTGGGATGATAAGGAGTACCGCACAAAGATACCTGGTTAAAGCGTCGGAAGTAAATAGTAGCATACATTGGTATGCTTATATGCTGGTGCAGCACCTGCCCACAAAAGTGGGGATAAGAGGTTTGGCATCGACCACACCACCGTTAGTAATTACCGAAGCATTACAAGCCAAAGGATTTCCAGTCCAGTTTACGAGGCTAATTCCGCTCAACAGGAATAGTCCTCATTGCATTTTCTTCGTCCAACTGGACAAACTAGTACAAGCCAAACTAGCAAGGCTGTACCAGCTGGACGAAGTTCTATATATGCCCGGCATAACAGTAGAAGCATGGTGCGGATGAACGGGCCCCACGCAGTGTCATCATTGCCAGGCATACGGCCACTCCTCAATACACTGTCGCAAGCCGATAAAGTGTGTCAAGTGCGCTGGCAACCATGCTGCATCTGATTGCCCGAATCCGCGCGAAACGCCAGCCATATGCGCCAACTGCCAAAGAGGACACACGGCAAATGACAGAAGCCTGTAAGCGGGGTCTACAATACCTGGACCAGCCCCACCTAGTTAAAGGAAACCAACGAACCACCAACGCCGACCCCCACCGTCAGGCAGTCGAGCTTAAGTGCGAGACGCCACACCGGAGGAGAACCGCCAGCGGCCACAACGAGTGAGCCCGCATAGGTGAAACAAAACCCGGAGGAGAAGCACGCCGAAGGGAGAGGGGAGGGAAGAGAAGAAGGCGAAGATTCATTACTCATCCTCAGATGAGGACGACTATTCTCCCGGCCGCCGCTCTACTACACCCGATCATTAATATCACATTAACTTACCCCGTCATCGGCGGCGTCATTACCGGAACGCCGCATATCTGACGGAGGGGAAGCAGCCGCAACAGCTGCATCTAGCGCAGCCGGCGCAGGGAGCCGAGCAGGGACGCCCAGACCAACGCCGGTTCCTGCTCCAAGGATCTCACCAACCAGCTACGCCACCACTGCCACCAAAGGTAAAGGAAAGGTCAATATTATATCTAATATTGTAATAAAACCAGCCGATGCCAACACCGACACGATGCGGAACCGATCGCGCCACTGTGTCTACTACCCTCGAGTTCCAACGTTATCATCAGTTACATAGTGCCATTGTCCGTTGGTAGTACATGCACACAAGTGTGCTAGTAAATTACCCATCCTCCTAGTACCTCACGCCACACCCCGTTTGCTGGGACTCCCTTCGGGGTCTCACCCGGCACGGGCTGCACGCACAAGAGGAGTAAGGCGTGAGCCGTACTATCGGGTGATTGCCGAAGTCCCTGTGAACAGCTACAGGAGTGCACACCGCCGATATGTCGGAGAAAGGTGAGCAGAAACAGCCGCGTCCGAGCAAGAGGATAGGACAGCTGCCCGTCGCTGACCGTCCACTCGCAGTTCGGAATCTATTCGACCGAGACGCACCGATCGTTCATTTGCCATCCTTGGGCGCCCACCGTATCCAGGAGGAAGCCGTCGCCGCTATCCAGACGCAGACCAGCGCACTGATGGGTGTAGCAACATCTAATAATGTTCAGCCACCCCATCCAGTGCCCCAATCGAGGCAAGCGAAGATGTGGAGACGCAGCACGCCACCGGATCGCGAGAACAAACGACCGAAGTACGGAGAGGAAGGAGAGGAGGAGGACTCGGCGTCGACCGACTCATCGAGCCAGCCGTGCTATCGCTGCCCGTAGAGGGCCGTAGAGGTGCTCACCACGTCTGTGGTATCGACGCCCGACCATTCTCTGGTCAGGGTGCCCTACAGCGTGGAAGGGCAGGGACACGGGTGAAACGACTAGTTTAATTTTTCTACTACCACCTATGCCACACTGCCGCAGGAGCTGCCATCGAGGTTCATACCCAACTCACCGCCGCCAACATCACCGGCAAATCAGCAACTTCGGCAGCATCACCTCCAACCGGCACCGGCGTCACCAGTACCGATGCCGAGAGCACGAACACCGCCCACCTATGATACAACAGCTACAAAAAGAAAAGGGCAGGGAAAAACCACCGCTAATAATAATACTGTAAGCAAGTGTAGGGTGATGGATAGAGGCCCCGCCACCGACTCAGGTGAGACCTGCGACGGTACGGCATAGTCGTTAGCCGACTTGCTAGGCTGACTTGCCCGTACCGTTACAGGCACTACAATTCGACCCAGAAAGCTGCGCGAGAGAATCAACTGGGAGAGTTATCGCACTCATATGAGTAAAATTAAATTACCTAAAAATATTAGTACACCGGAAGAGGGGGAGGCAGCGGCCGTCAGACTTGGTTGCCGAATTAAGGACGCCAAGGAGGCCGCCTCATCCAAAATTCCGGAGGTCATACGCAACCTACAATTGCCTCTGTCATTACGCATTATGCACAAACGCATATGCGCTATGCGTCAGCTCTGGTCTAGAACACGATGTCCACGTATCAAACGTGAATTTAATAAATAGGCTGGGGAGTTTTCGGTTAAGGTGAACAACCACCACAGTGAGTTGTGGGAGAAACGTATAGACGCCGCTGGCGAGCGTCATACGTCGCTTTACCGCCTTAACCGGCAACTCACTCGGACAAAACCGGCTGTTTGCCCATTGATTGATAGGCATGGTAGACGTTGTTTCGATTCGCGGGAACGAGCGGAAATCCTAGCGGAACATTTAGAGGAACAATTTACCCCCACAATCCTCCCAATACTAATAGCACTGTTGTTGTCGCGCACCACAGGCATGTTGAGAACCGTGTACAGGAGTTCTTGTTATGTCCGGAGTCGGACCTTAGCGGGCTGGTTTTTGTGTACCCGCGGAGGTGGCGGGTGCCTTACTATACGTTAACATGCGTAAGGCGCCTGGACACGACGAGATCGACGAGAGAGAATCTTCGTGTTGCCGAAACCGGGTAAGAACTGACAGTTACCTGGAAGTTGTCGACCTATTACACTGTTGTCCCATATTGCCAAGCTGTTTGAGAGGTAACTGCTCCGAAGTATGCGTTCACACATCTCCTTAAGAGATGACCAGCACGGCTTTCGAAGCGGCCATTTAACTGTGTCGCAGCTGACCCGTGTGCTTCACGAACTTACGTTCGATAAAAATATCCAAAAACGAAACGTCCAAAAATTGTGGAGGACGAGGAAATGTCCTCCACTTCGTCAACGGAGTCGGAGCCCGAAGACGTAGCCGAACCACGGCGCTAGGACCGATTCCATTCGCAACCACCCGCTTCGCCCGTGTTGACGGTCATATCGACGCCGGACCGCTCGACGGAACGAGGGTACTTCGATGAAGACGATACGGGCGGCTACGGGAGGTTTGTAGAATACAGAGACTTCTTGGCTATTACTTACTACTTTACCACCGCAATTCCAGCAGCAGCCACCCTGTGCGCCACAACCAAACCCCAGTAGCAGTCGGCAATACCAACAGCCAACTTCGCCAGTCCCGGTCCCTATGCCGAGAGCGAAGACACCACCATCTTACGCCGCAGTACTGCCGAAAGGCAAGGGAACCGGGAAGTCGTAAACACCAGCGGCAGTTATGAGTGAGTCCAGCCTAAATAATAATATCCAAGCGCATACTCAAGCGAGTACATCAAACGCGCAACCTGTGACCAACAAAACGACACCGACATCGTATCCGCCGATTGTTGTAGAAAACCTACCGGAGTGGACCACACACTCCTCCCGTATGAGGAAGATGATTGGCCAGCCACCCAATGCCAGGCCATACGGGAGAGGTGTGCGGTTCATATCGCTAGATGCGGATGAATACAGGTTACTACAGAGATACCTGACGGAAGCGTCCGTAGCGGACCCTAGCACCCTAGGCCCTAGCTTGTACGCATACTTCCCGGTCCAGCATCTGCCGACAAAGATCGGGATAGTGGGACTGCCATCGTCAACTGTACCGGGAGAAGTTACTGAAGCTATAAAGCAGAAAGGATTCCCGGAACAGTTCACCTGATTAATTCCACCACTACGAAACCGGCCGCACTGTATTTTCTTCGTCAGGACCACCTCAGTCAGGAAGACCTAAAACGACTGTACCAGCGGAACGAAGTGCTTTACATGCCGGGCATTACTGTTGAGCCATGGAGGGGGAAGACTGGGCCAGCGCAGTGTCACAGGTGTCAGCCGTACGGGCACTCCTTGACGCACTTCCACCGCCCGATACGATGTATGAAATGGGAGCCACGCGGCCTCAGACTGCTCAAGCCGATAGACACACCGGCCATCTGCGCAAACTGCGCGAAATCGCACACTGCGAATGACAAAAAGTGCTGATTTTCAAAAACGTCGGGAAACGGGGCATCACGTTACCGGGCCCCATGCCACCCAGAAATCGTAAACGCAACATAGTAACGGCCGACGGATGGACTATAGTCGGCCGTTCATCGAAAACCAATATCGTAAGCGATTACGAGACCGAAACCGACAGCATGCGCCGCAAAAAAGTGACAGCTGCCGGCCCCGGCGGAGCTAGAAGCTGATGTGGTGCATAGGCACACACCCCTGCTAATGCCTGGTAATGCTATGCGACGCTACAACCATCGGCTAACCGACCAAAAATAGCCGGACGAAGCGGCAACGAGCACGACGTAGCGGCTACTGTATCGGCACTCAGAAACAGCTATAAAAACGTTACTACAGACTAAGTTATCTGTGTACAAGGCATATGTGCGCTCGCGATTGACCTACGCGGCCCCGGCTTAGTACGCGTTAGCATCGGCCAATCAGCGGAAACGACTACAAGTCCAACAAAATCTGTCCCTTCGTATCATCGTTGGCGCCGGGCGCTACGTCAGGAACGACGTGATTGCGAGGGACGTAAGAATTGAAACAGTCGAGGCGTTTGTTGTCCGTTTGGCGCGCGGTCTGTTTGACCGCGCAGAAAACGGACCACATACAGACCTGCACGGCTTTGCTCCCTTGCACGCACACCCTCCTGATGGACGTCCGTATCCACGGAAACCACTGCTGTTGGGTGATCGGCCGAATTGCGGGGGGGACGAGAAACACCCAAGAACTGACGGCCAATAAGTGATATACACAACAGCAGCCTGCGAACGTGGATTGCTTCGTATAGTGTCTGCGCCTCGTTGCGCAGCAGCACACTATGCGAAGCAAGTCCAAATTTGCGGCTTCGTTGTCCGAGAAAAGCCGGGGTCGATAAGCGACGCTTGCATGCCTCGCATGATGACCCTGGTGAGGCTCCCAAGGGCGTCCGTGTAAAAGCGGACCCCGAGCGCTCTCTTGTGACAACGATGCTGTCTGTGGCGTTGTCATTTGTATGACGACGTAAATATTAGCTACCTGAGAGCCGTAAATAAGGACAGTGCCTGGGGAGACTGTGTTCCCCCGGAGTTGCAACTCGGGTCATGGGGATAAGCCCCGATACTCGCACCTGCACCTTCCCTGTCACCAGGGCAGCGTATAGACGACCCTCGTTCGTTCGCCAATAACTTACGCGCTACGGATTTTTCTGCTACCTCCAACGCCTATTGTGAACTCCGTGCCAGCCAACATATGTACTTCCACCCCTTTTCATCCGAAAAGGGGTCGGCAGCACAAGCACGCATACGCGTGCTGTGAACAGCCCTTCACAAGAGCCTCTCACGCCGCCTCTGTTTGCGGTCGCCTTGCTGGTCCTCCCCTCGGATTCTCACCCGGCACGGGCTGACCGCACAAGGGGGGTGAGGCGTGAGATCAACTCACCGGGCGCAGCACACTCGCGCAAACATCCAGCAGTACCATCGCTGCAGCTCCCCGCCGATGTCGGACAAAGGGGAACACGAACCACCGCGTCCTAAGCGCGCACCGGATCGGAAAATTCCTTACCACGGAGGCGAAGCCGCGCACTGCGGTAGTTATATCAACATTACCACCACGTCATATGTGACATTTGCAACACCACCTCGGCTGGCTCTACGTACCACTCCAAATAAGGAGTAAGCAGCAGTGACGGTGGAATAAGGAAAGGGTCCAAGATCGAAGGTGAGCATAATTTCCAACGTACAAATTAAGCCGCCAAACAATTCGCAAAACAACGCCAAAGAGGGCCGTAAAACACCTACCGGCCCAGTGAAAGACCATACGGGTTTATACCCACCTATAGTGGTGGAGAATTTACTTCAGTGGACCACCCACTTTGCAGCCTTGAAACAAAAAATACACCCAGTGCACGCCCATTTAGTAAAGGAGTGCGATTCTTGCCGAGAAATTGAACGGAGTATCGAATAATCCAAAAACACCTACTGGAAGCGTCACCAGTGGACAAAGACATACACTGGTACGCGTATACCCCAATGGCACAATTACCAACAAAGGTGGTCATAAGGGGATTACCAAGAGACACCAACCCAAAAGAGATCACAAGCGCTTGCAGAACTCAACTTCCCAATCAAGTTCTGCAAGCTAATACCATCTGCACGTTACCGACCGCACAGCCTGTTCCATGCTCAGTTTGAGCATATGGAAGGTGAAGAACTGAACAGGCTGTATGCGGTCGACGAACTTTTATTCATGCCAGGAGTCACCATCGAGGCATGGCAAAATAAAGCGGGCCCGGCACAATGCCATCGCTGCCAGCAATTCGGACATGCATCGGCAACATGTTATAAGCCGATAAAGTGTGTACGATGTGCCGGACCCCACCCAGCCTCTGAATGCAACAGGCCGAGAGAACCACCAACGTGTGCGAACTGCTCAAGGGCGCACACGTCGAATGACAAGCGCTGCCCCGTCTTCGTCAGAGAAGCGCGTAAAAGGGGCATCAAATTGCAGGGCGCACTGCCTAATCCGCCCACGAAAACGATAACAAAGGATGGCTGGACGACAATTGTGTCTAAAAGAAGAGGCACACTAGCTGAAAATTACGACCACAAACGGCAGGGAACACAAGAGCAACCAACAACATCTACTGCAACTGCAACAATAGCAGAAACCGATGGATATACAACGGAAAACAGCACACACACCACCACCAACACAAAGAGAAGGAGAAGGACAAACAGGTGAAATGAAACAGGCGAAATGAAAATCCAAGAAGAAGAAGAAGAACAAGAACAAGAACTAGAACAAGAAGAAGAAGAACAACAACAACAACAGCAACAGCAATCACCACCTAAACCAAAAACAAAAGAACACCACACAACACTCACACCACCGGCAATAGAGCCTAAACCAAGGAACGGACAGAGGCAAATAACAATTAAAAAAGATAAACCTTGCAAGGAACTTGCAAGGAAGACGAGCGATGGCGAGCACGACGCGATCGACAAGTCAAGCCACAATAAACGTACAAACAATAATAAAACTTTCTAGATCAGATATTGTAAAAAAAGAAAACGAAATTAAAAAGTTCATAAGCATAGAAACAGAGAGGAGAAGGAAAATGATCTAAAAACTAAAAAAAAATAAGTCATACAAAAGAAGTCAAAAAATATTAATTATAGGCAAGAAAATATTTACATAAAGCCTGAAATAAGTGTTAAACAGATATTAAGACTGTAATAAAAACACTGGTAAGCTGAGGATTGTACATCACATGTTGTGCTGGTTACTTGTAACAAGTGCTGGCACCTGGCTAATAAAAATAGTTCAATTGTATGTAGTTTATATAAAAACTGTTATCATTGTCATTGCAATCCTCAAAACCGACAGTGACAATGAGCCTTTTAGTTGTATATGCCACAACTGCTTCTTTTATGACGACTCTGATGCTGATTGTGAATCTTTTGAAGATAAAAATGATTATGTTTTAGTTATTAATAATATAAATACAACACATTTTTTTTATAATTTCAAATTATATTTAATTATCAGTATGGCTAGTAACGGTAATGTTATGGGCAATTTCTGTGATTTTAAGATTCATATTTTTATTCTTTCAGAAACGTGCTATAGATACATTAAAAGAGAAACATATGCTGTGGGTTTTATTTATTTCAAATTTATATATTAATTTTAAATAATTGTTTTATCAAATGGCCATATACTGACCAATTACTGAACTGTAACCCTTGCATGAAAATTTTAGCAGCATATTATCTGACATACATTGTTTTAAATGTGGAGCTTAAAGTTATGTACAACAATTAAGTATGTAAAATGCCAAAAAATGGAAAAACTTTTTTTGACAACTAGCAACTTTTTCAAAACCCAAAAACCAATCCTTATACATACAATTATTTTGAAGAGCCTCTATCAGGTAAATAAAACAACAAAGCTAAGTCAGCGCTGGAAAGTGTTGAAACGTCGGGAATTAAAAATGTAAATAAACGCATAAAATCCGTAAAGTAATTTTATTTAATAAAAAGCTAAGCAAGTTTTAAATAAAAGAATCTCCGATAAAATAAAAATAATTTACTTTATAATTTGATGTTTTGACTGTAAACTACATGAATAAATTTCTTTAATTTCTTTAATGCCACATGAGCCCATTGATAATAAACTATTAGAATGTAATTTATTTCATGGTACAACTTTAGACAAAATTAAGTTTGTAAAATTAGAATAATTACATTTTTAAATTAATTGACAAAATCTTTTACATTATTTACTTTAAATATAAAGAAAATCAGAAAATAAACATTTTTTTATAGATACCTACAATTACTACACATGTTTAATAATGATTAACTAAAAAGGTATTTACAACTATTTTTAAAGATATTCTTCATAATTTATACACAAAACTCACTTAACAATAAACTTACCTGACGTAATGAGATTCTGAAAAAACTGCCACAGATACATAAACAAATGGATAAATTAAACAAAGTAAATACTTAAAAAAGATTTTTATATCATCACAGTAATACTTTTTATTTACTTAATAATTTTTAGGTGAAATCTTAATTAAAGTCTCATAGAATAGTAAAAAAGCCTCATGTCAAATTCTAAGGGTCTAAATTAAAAGGTGACTCAACAAAATTCACATTCAAGTTTTAATCAATATTTGATAAATAATTTTAGCACTATTAATGAGAACTTAGATTAAGATTTCAAAAGTTTAGGTTTCATATGACTTAACTGTAAAAAAATCTGTTTCATAATGCAGTTAAAGTAAAATCTATTTGGAAAAAACTGTTACTAATTGAAGAATAGTAACACCTTCAATATATAACTACAACTTAAAATAAGACTAATGCAATATCAATTATTTATTATTATGTATGTTCATTATATAGGCCATGTAGTTATGTTACAGACAAATGCTTAAGGACATTACTACAGAAAAACATTTTTATTCTATCACTATTACTAGGACAAGTGATCACTTTCGTTTACCTATGATTACCTTGATTTCAAGTTTTTCATTTGAAAACGGAACAGACACGTTCTAGGAGAATTTTTTCTTCACGCCCAACTATCGCGTCACCCGATGAACACGAAGATATGGGCTAAATTTCTTAATAACCTAATTAATCAAAAAATATCATATAAAAATCCATCGATAAACAATTTAGAACTAATACCACGTTTAACAGTTACCATATAATCGTAAACCTATATTGACAATTAAAATTACGTAGGTAGTTCATAAATAATAAAAAAAATGTTTACTATATTGTTTTGGGACTTAGTAAAATTATTATTAAGTAATTGCTAAAGCTCATAAAAATTAAAATAGCATATTTGTCTGATATTGAACAACTATTTGGATAATAATGTTATAATTTATTTATTTCTATACAAGAAGTCAAGTTCTGTTTCTAAATATTCAATCTATAATTTATAAAATAGTTTAACTTACCAAAACAGTGTTAAATAACATTGACTTCTAAAATTAAGTAAGATAATTGATATTGATTTATCATCTTAGCATCGGAAGTAAGTTTCACAATATGCAAAATTCTCTATTCTCTAATTTAAATATAACGACCACCTTCATTTCTAAGATATTTTCTCTACTATGGGATAAGGTTGCGTATTCAATGATAAAATAAAAACATCGCTATTTTTATTATTAATTAGGTTAATAAAAACATATATCAATTCATTCTCGTTGAAATTTCCAATACTTCAATGTTAAAATAAAAATATCAAAATGTTTATAGCTCTTATGCTCCGTGTAGTATGCGTAAGTATGGGCAGTTTTAGCTCAATGTTAAACAGTCATTAGTAACTCGATTTCAAATATTTTAAGTTAAACCAAAGCCAAATAACACATTAATGTAAGCAATGTAGCTTGTTTTTTAATATATGTCATTTATCAATATAATTCCTTTTCATATCTTAAAGAAAAAAA